>BSBK01001573.1:0-317500 GCA_027943335.1 Chamaecyparis obtusa
ATACATATTATTTAGATATATATAATATTATATACATATATATATAGATATATAATATATATATAAAGTATAATACATATATATATATATATCTATATATTGTATATACATATATATAGATATACATACATATATTATACATAAATATATATAATACATAATATATATATATATATATATACTAAATATATATATCATACATAATATATATATATATATATATATATTAATTATATATGTATGTATTATATATGATATATATATATTATGTATGTATATATATATGTATATCATATATTGTATTATTACATATATATGTATATACATATATCTGTATATACTATATAATATAGATATATATGTATATACATATAATATATATATGTATATGTATATATATATATGTATATTACATATATATGCTATATGTATATGTATATATAGATATGTATATACATATATATGTATATACATATATATATATACTCTATATATATATATATATATATGTATATGTGTATATATATATATATATATATGTACATACATATATACATATATCTATATATGTATATACATATATATATACATATATATATATATATACATATATATATATATATCTCTACATATATATATATATACATATATACATATATATATATATAATATGTATATATATATATATACATATATATATATATATATGTATATATATATATATATGTATATATATATACCTCTTTTTAGAAGATTTACTTGTCTTAACAACCTCCTTAAAAGATTTTGAATGAAACTCGACCTTTTTCATCATCTTCAATCCCACGATCTTCCTTTGTTCAACACAAAACTCTCTTGACAAATGGAAACTACCAGACAAAACCTTCTTTAACACTGCTGACGACATCGGCTTTAGGGGTTTCCAGCAGAGTGCAAACATTAGAACCCTCATTTTAGGGTTATGTTTAAAGCACAACCAATTTGTGCATGTAAAGCACTTACTGGATCAACTACGGAGTTGAATTTGTTGTTGGCGCAATCATGTACTCAAAAAATATCATGTATATGATATTTAGAGCTATTTTCCAAACCCAAACGTGAGGAGAAATAAGGAAAATGGCTCATGGGTTTTGATTTATGCTACAAGTTTTCGGGTACCCGAAAAGGCTTGTGCTTTGGTGTCAGGTCTTTGCCCAGGTGTACAGACACCCAGGCCTACTAAAAAGTCAACATACATTATCATGCACTTTTGGATGACTGAAAAGTGGATTTTTTTTACATCACCACTTTTTGTCCCCTCGTGATCTTGCACATACCCTCCAATACATTATCATCAACTTTATCCTTCTTCGCTTTTGACCAAATCAAGCTCGCATCTTCTGAAGCTTTCACAAACTTGAATTCTCCTTCGGTATCCAATACTGGTTCTTCAGGCTTTTTAGGGCTTTCCTGACCTTGCATCCCTTGATCTACAAAACTTTGAGATGTGTCCAGCCTTGTTACAAGAATGACAAATGACTGGAGGCCTATATTCCTCGGCGCATTGACATGGGTCACCATTTTACATTGTCTTGCAGAGTGACCATTAAAGTTACATATCTAACATGTAACATTCTGAGAGCTTCTTACATTTGACTGATTATGATTTCTCTAATTATACTGAGTCTTGTTTGTCTTATAATTTATAGCTCTATGACCAAATTTATTGCATGAATAACAGTAACCAATAAAAGGTCTTACCTCTATACAGTTCCTTGTTATATGTCCATGCTTGTTACATGCATAACAAGTGCAAGTTATTTGGCTTGCGCTCATTCTTAGGTGGCTCAACATTATCTTAGTTTGATCTCAGTCTTCTTAGTATCAGTAGAGTCTTTTTGTGCTTTCATCCTTGTTCACATGTTGTCAATGTGGTTTTGTGCTTCATTGTATCCAATGTAACTCAGTATCTCCTTTACATCTTCTTCCATACAATTGAGATTCTATCAATCAGAACTAGTGTGTAATTTATCACTGTGGTTCTTTGTTTCTTTCAATTCAGATTCCAAGCTTTCTTTGCAGTTCCTTAGCTCCAAATTTCTATGTTTTCTTGCCTTAATTCTTCATTCAGTTGAAGGTTCTCTTTGATCTGTTCATCATAGACTTCCTGATTGTTAGTCAGCTTATCATCCAATTCTTCAATTTGTTCTTTCAGGGATGAATTTTCTTCATCCATCTTCTTGAGCATGATCCCTAAATCACTATTAGAGAATTCTTTCAAATCCTTTCTTAGCCTTTTGATGACTACTTGAGCATCACTGACTTTTTCTTTAAGTTCTTCAATTCATTTTCAGATCTGTCCAGGTCTTCAGAGCAACTTCAAGATTTATTTTTAGATGTTCATTTATGCTTTGTCCATGATCTCCTCAAGTGGTTAAAATTCTTTGCTAAGGACCAAGGCTCTGATACCAATTTTTAGGAATGGGAACACTGAGAGGGGGGGGGGGGGTGAATCAGTGTTCATGTATTTTATCTTTTTACTTAATCTTAAACTGAACTTGAATACTTAAATACTGAAATGAACATTCACATAAACATGAAACATGAAATCAACACATAACACCAATATGGTTATAGGGAAACCAAATAGGTAAAAACCCCGATGGAATTGACACCACTATAATATGTACTAGTGTTTTATGATCCTTGTTAGAAGATCCTTAATCGTGTTAGGTTTTGCTTTACAATATGTTTAGTATAGTGACCTTGTCAAAGGTCAGACCCTGTTAGGAGTATTTTACAATAAAACCTATTAGGAGTGTGGACATACTATCCTAAAGCTCACTTCTCAAATGGTGAAGGCTACAACCTTCTGATCTCAGATACACACTATATCTATTGGTATGAACCGTCACTGTGACACTTCTTGTCTGATCAGTTCCTTTGATGCACTGATGCTTTGTCCTCTTGCAAATCTCTAATACATCTTATCAACTCTTCACGCACTTCTTCTCTGCTTATTTCAATTCTATATCCACACTTTTTAAAATTACAACGGGCGCATCTCATATTTATATGCGCATACAAAACAAATATCTAGGTCGGCCCTTTAACCGATTACATACAACTGCTTCCAATTGAATTGGCTCAAGTGTGTTTACAAAAAAACATAATTATATGTTGGCAACCTAATTACAATAGGCGCATGGACTTTACAACATAATAATATAACTGTAAATCAAAATGTCAACAGTCGGTTGCTTGCTCTGTTCTTCTCTGGTACACACTGGCTGTGTAACTTTGGCATACCTACATATCTGATCATGCACTTATAGACTAAACATGAATATACACTAACCAACTTATCTTCTAGGGTGCATACCATAACTCAGTCATACACATGTGTGATGATGCTCTGATCTTCAGGTGCTCTGTACACTGTCTAGTCTTCAACACTTAGCAAATTTCTGATCTTCTCATTAAGTGTGCTGACTCCAAAACACCTATATGACTTGTTTCCATATGACAACACTATATTAAGTCATATACACTAGTGTAGTCAACTTTACAACAAGAACTTTAATTTTCATCTCGGTCATCAAGATCTTCTTCTACTCAATGCATTAGCAACTCGGTTAGTGACTCCACTCTTATGCTTTATCACAAATGTATAACTCTGCAAATACTCAACCCATTCATATGTCTCTGATTCAACTTATTCTGACTACCCAAATATTGTAAAGCCTTATGATCAGTATATAACACAAATTCACTCGGTGTCAAATAATGTCTCCATTTCTTTAGTGCTTCAACAGTAGAATAGAATTCTTGATCATACACAGAATATTTCCTTCTAGCATCATTCAACTTTTCACTAAATTTCACTAAAGAAAGCAATAGGTTTACCTTCTTGACTCAACACAACTCCAATTGCACTTCCACTTGCATCACATTCCACTTGAAATAACTTATTGAAATTAGGCAATGCCAAAATAGGTAAATCAACAACTTTCTGCTTCAGAGTCTCAAAACTTTTATCAGCTCCATGTGTCCATTTGAATTCTCTTTTATCTCCTCTCATATTCTCATTCATAGCATTAAAAATTGAACTAAAATTCCTTATGAAATTTCGGTAAAAACTTGTCAATCCATGAAATGATCTTACCTCACTAGCATTCATAGGTGTAGGCTAATTCAAAATAGCTTCAACCTTTTCAGGATCCATTTTCAAACCATCAGCTGGAATCACAAATCTTAAATACACAATCTCCTCTTTCATGAATGAACACTTTTCAGATTAATCAACAACTTTTCTTCTTTCAATCTCTGTAAAAATTGTCTAACATGCAACAAATGTTCCTCTTTGGTCTTACTGAATATCAGAATATCATCAAGATATTCAATCACAAATTTACCCAAGAATTTCTTCAAAACTTCATTCATCAGCCTCATAAAATTACTTGGTGCATTAGTTAAACAAAAAGGCATAACCAACCACTCATACAAACCTTCTTTTGTCTTGAAAGAAGTCTTCCATTCATCACCTTCTCTGATTCTGATATGATGATACCCACTTTTCAAATCAATTTTGGTAAAATACTTTTCTCAGTCAAACTGTCCATTATATCATCCATTCTCGGTATAGGAAACCTATACTTCACAGTTATCTTATTGATTGCTTTGGAATCAGTACACATTCACCATTCTCCATTCTTCTTGGTGCCAATATAGTAGGTATCACATAAGGACTCAAACTTTTTGTGATCAAACCTTTCTCCAACAACTCTTGAATCTCTCGGTTCAATTCCTGATTCTTGATAGGTGTCAACCGATGAGGTGCCTTATTCGGTAAACTAGCTCCAGGGATTAGATTCATACAATGATCAATGCTTCTTTTCGACGGAAAACCATCAGGTACATTATCAAAAATAATTTCATTGTACTCGGTGAGTAACTTATCAATCTCCTCAGGAACACTATCCCCTATTTTCTTACTTGATTTGTTAGGAATCGCATCAAAACATACATTATTCTTCTTCAAATCCTTAACAAACTTCCTTCCTTCCAGCAAGCAAACTTTCACAGATGTGCAAACATTACAAACATGTTCTTCCATCAAAGGTAACAAGATTTGTTTCTTTCCATTAGCCACAATAGTATACTTATGCAATCTCCCATCATATATAGCATGTCTATCATATTGCCAAGGGTCTACCCAACAAAATATGACAACAATCCATAGGCATGATATCACACAACACCTTATCATAGTACTTTCCAATTTTCAAATTCACATAACATTGCTCACTTACCAATCTGAGTGTATGCTCATCTTTGATCCATGAAATATGATAGGGCTTCATATGTTCCAACCTTTTCAATTGCAACTTTGTGACCATTTCCTCAGATGCTAGATTCTCTGAGCTACCACTGTCAATGATTACCTTCCAAACTTTGTCAGAAACTCTACATCTAGTCTTGAACAAACTTTTCCTTACCGGATCTTCCTTTTTACTTTCATTCCATAATGCTCTTCTTACCATCAAGTTATTTTCCTTCTCAAGTTCATTCGGTGACTCTTCTTGTACCAAAGCATTTCTACCGTTACCAGCCTTCTTACTTGCATGTGTACATTCAAAAGATCTATGTCCTTCTCCACAATTGTAACAAGTTCCTCGGAAACTTCCTCTGATATAACCACCTTGGTAGTTACTGCCTCTGCCTCTAGATGAACTTTCACCTTTCCACTCGGTCTTTCCTTTATCTAGACTTATCTTTTCTAGTTCAGATCTACCATTTTCACCATGGGATCTACCTCTTCCTCTAGGGAATCTACCACCTCTACCTCTTTGTCTTTGCTCATGTCTTTTATTCAATTTCTCCTTAGCTTTCAATGCAAATTGATAAGCTTCTTCAAAGTTCTCCAATTTAATTAAACCGATTTCTTCTTGTTAATATGATTTAGAACAACAGAGAGGGGGGGGTGAATCAGTTGTTCTCAGGTCTTGATGTATAAAACAAACTTTAAAAACTTTTCTTCAAATCAGATCTAACAACCAAACCAACTCAGTCATCATTGATTCTATAATGGAAACATATAACATTGCAGTCCACTACCCAACTGTATCTAACTTGTAAAACACAGAATGTTCAAACCAAAACAATCACACAAGCATTGACACTAGGATTTATAGTGGAAACCCAATCTAGGAAAAACCACTTTATAACATGCTACTATTATTTTCACTCTTCTGAAGTGAGCTCAGTTAAAAGTCAACCCTATCAAAGGTTACAATATACACTGTTAGGCGTGACCCGGTTAAAGGATTTCAATCACCCTGTTAAAAGTGAGCCTTGTTATAGGACTTACATACATTCCATTAGAATGCAACCTTGTTCAAAGGATTTATACATATGACTGTTAGGTCAACCTCTGTTAAAAGGATTTTGACTGTTACAATGGTTAGAAAGTAGCAGCAATATTGATCTAAAAAATATATGACTCACTTTGCAAATATCAGATCCAATTCCATACACAAATGTTGGTTTACTGACTTTGAAACTTTTCCATATCCATCTCTGATCTGCTTGGAACTTTCCTTCAAGCAATCACCACACTTCTCCTTCAGCCTTTTCTGCTTATACAGTCAATAAAATCTACTGATCTTCTAGCATCCTCTTTTCACCCATGCATACACATCTAATGCTTAGGTTCCCTTAATACTTTCCTCAATTAGGTTAACTCATCGTTTGTCACTCAATCTCCTTCGTAGATCTTAGGGTTAGGTTAGATTCATTGAATCTACCCACTTTATGGTCTTCGGCTCCTTTTCTAGAAACATCTCAAATCTCTTAAAGATTTACAATAAAACATTTTTCAATGCATTTAATGCTTTCAAACAATCAATAAATAAAGTCAACACGTTTTACATAATCCAAGAATTTAACAATGTTGGCTCCAAATCTGAATTCTCTTCAAATATAAACCTATTGATGCTCGGTCAATACTGTGATCAACTACTCGGTCTTCATGTAGAAAGCTCAGTCATTACTAAAAATGTTTCCTCGGCTTATACTATCTTTCTCAGCAATTAACTGATGTTCGGTCGACACTAGAATTTTGCTCGGCATATACTGACTCGATCGAAACTAACATCACTCAGCTTAAACATGATTTCTCCATTTTTGCTTGGTCAAACCTATCAGTTTAGTTTTCAATCTTACTAAGATAAACAATACATTGTCTCATCATTGTACAAGATAGTCAAGTACACTTTGTAGTATCAAGACAACTCAACCTTTCCTTAGGTGCTATTGTTACCATCCTTTCTTTCCCTTCTTCACAACAATACAATAGATATAGTACTTTCCTAAGTAGCAACAGTCTTACCAATTAAGGTTTGACATCAATGACAACACAACAATTGTTTCAATTGCAGTTCCAACAATCTCCCTCTTTGGCATTGATGGCAACACCATATGATATCACCTGAATAACACATGGATTACCAACCAATCCAAAAACTTATCTGTCCATCATAAAAAATAAATTTGTAATATCCTTAGCTTCATTCTGATTCAGAATCTATAAGCCTCACTTCTGTGACCATCAGAAATATCCAGATCTCCCTCTATCCCGATCCTTCATCTCAGTTCATCATCTTCCTTACTTTTCTTTCCAGTGTCATGTGTTATTATATCATCTTAGTTCATCTCCCTCTTTGACAAAAATGCCAAAGCAACAACTAAAACATACATCCATCAGATGTAGATATTATCTATGCAGCTCAATGTTTCTCCCTCTATCATCTTGCTTATGATTGATTCCTTGTCTTTGCTCTTCTTCACGAACTCTAGGCCAATCCTAAAGTGTGACAATCTTCTGCATTAATATGTCAAATATTCTGCTATAGCATATTTGATGCAGTGCTCCTAGCTTGACTAGGCAGCCTCAATTAGGGGAATGACCCCTAATTGACTTCTCAAATACTCATGTGCTTCTCTAGGTTGTAATACCCTAAAAATGGCACCTATTAAATTCAATCAATTTTGGGTGCATTTCTTGAATTTCTCATCTCCAAAGTCCTAATTTCCTAGGCAATTTTCTCTCTCCTACTTGACTTAATTTGACTTGATGTCAATTGCAAAAACCCTAATTTGCAATAATCAAATATCTAAAATTAATTCCTAAGTCCTAGACTTTATTTGGCTAAATAATCCTTATGATAAGTTAATTTAATTATAAAGTCCTAAGTGCTTTTTATTAAATTAAATTCACCCCATTAGCTAAATACCCCTTGAAAGGAATTAATAAATATTTAGTTAATTGAATGGATACCTCTTTATTTGAATTTAATAATTCAAATTATTCAAAGGTCAACTCCCCCCACATGTGGAAAATTCCATTCTTTTAATTAAATAAATCATGTCTTTTTGTCATCAATTGTAATGAAGAGGTGGGAGTTACAAAATTAAAGAACCTTTCCACTACCTCTCCGGGCTTGGTCTATTTAATCAACCTCTTTTCTCATTCGAAAGAGGACAATCTTGAGAGCAACTAAATTTTTGCATTTTTTTGATTCAAAAAGCTTTTGCTGCATATTAGCTTGGTTTTTTTCATCTTAGTTTAAGATTGCATCTCATACTAGTGTTAGTTTGCTTTATTGTTCATAGATTAACCATCATCTTTATTTCAAGTTCTTGAAAATAACAAAAAAATCTGCACTTCATATTTCCTTCAAAGCATTTAGATTAAGTTGCATTCATCTGAGTTCACTTTCATATTTGCTCATCTTTATGCTTTTAAAATCCTCCATTGTAGAGTCAGGTCTTATGGTTGTTGGCTCTCCAATCTGAGAGCAATCAAACACCTTGCCTACATAGGAGGCAACAGGTCGCTTCACAATGAATTTCGGCTTGAGTAATCCATACTCTCTCCATAATTCCATGATGTGAGTAATGACTATGTTGCGTGTGTAGTTGGATTTGAGGTCCCCATTTGAGTACATACATTTTGGCACCCACCGTGGGGCCGAAAATCTAATTTCTGGCCTCATTCTCATCTTTTTTCTGTTAAAAATTCATGCTTTGCTATGCGTCCATACTACCTGTGTACGGATCCTCACACAAGAATCCAGAGCATCCCTCACAAGATTTTTCTCCCTATAGCACTTCCTCGTGCAGGCTTTTGCATCACCGCGTGCTTTTTTGTGTTTCCTTGTGCTCCATGGAGTACTTCCTCGCACGAGATTCCATGACAGTGATCTAAATTTTCCCGCTTTCTGTCTTTTTGTTTCAGATTTCTAACAGTTTTCTGTATGCTGTTGCTTAGTATTTTATGTCATTTTTTATAGCATAACAGTTTCTGCAGGATGTTTGACCAAGACCTTAACATGCTAATGGTTTGATTGCAAGCTGAAAGTCAAAGACTTGCTAAAACATTGTGTCTTTTTCCTTCTTTTACTCACATAGTATAAATAGGGCTCTGTTAAAATTTCTTAGGAATTTCGATAATGAGTAGGAATTTTGGCTCTTCATTACATGGAGGTGATGACCATGAATGAACCTGGAATTGTAATGATCTTACTAATATGATGAATTCTTGGGGAAGCGGAGAAAGGTAGTGAATCTTTAGCACTTCTATTCACTAGGGGATTATGCTCTTCTCTCCTTGAGAGAGAACCAGAAACCCAAAAGCGTGTAGATTTGGTGGAGTGAAGCTAACTCGGTGATGAACTTTCTTGATGTGTTTGGATGAGGAAATAGGATAGAGAAGTATGCTCTTCTCCCTTTGGGAGAACCAGAAAATTAGACCTCGAATCTAAACCAAGTCTAGTGTCACCTTTAGAGGGCCTATCAGTATTGAACCTCCGAGAACGACCCAAGTGAGTATGCACCTATTGCCGGTGATTCCACCTCACTCTAATAAAGAAAATTTTGTTGAGTCTAAAGACTCCAAAACCATGTTAACTTCCTTCTCAAGACTTTAACTATCATCTTGAGAAGCCTCTGTTTGTTGTATTGAGCAGCACCGCTCCTAGCCCTGCTTGCAGGGGTGTATGAATTTTAGGTGTTGGTGTGGCTGCGAGGCCCTAGCCCTGTATCGGGGGGACCGAAGGTTAGCATGAACGAAATCCTACTAAGAACTTGTCGTAGCTAGTGGCCTACCCAGTTCACCTCTGAAAGGAGTCATAATCTTTGCGCAAGGAGGGGGAAGAATCTCTCCTGTAGATTCCCATCATAGGCATACACCTGGACGTTTGGAGGCGGTTACAACACTGGCCCATGCTACAAGGGTAACCTTTGAACATACACTATTGAGTCCTTGGAAACATCAAAAACATAGGCACCCTCTAGGGGATGACATGGCTATGTGAGGTGCACGTATGTGCATAAGCAATGGGGCAAAGGTTTTGGCTTCTCACCATTTTTTTTTGTAGGACTAAGCTATGTGTTTGTTATCAAGTCTTAAACATTGTCCAATCATTATCAAACAAAGACTCCCCTGATGCTATCAAGTTGCTTTGTCCTTGATGGGTTTGTTAACGATTGCTTCTTGTTTCACAATTGCTTTATTTGAACCTTTGTGTCTTTAAACGAATGCTTGGAATCCTAAAACGGGCTTGCTGATTAAACTGTTCTTCCAAACTGTCAGAAAACTAGATTTTCTATCAGACATCAGTCCAGACTGTACTTCAAAATTCAACTTTTTTCCTCAAAAATTATGTCAAACTTGAAGATTTTTGTCCTTTTCTCATGCAAAGTTTTAGCTTTAGGGCACTTCCTCACGTGAGGCTTGGTACAATCTCGTGCGGCCCTGGCACAATCTCGCGTAGCCCGGTGTTTCCTTGCGTGGCAGGGTACAATCTCGCACAAAACTGTAGCACAATTTTCAAAAATAGTGACCTATTTGCCATTGACTGCTTGACTTTTTATCTGGTCTATTTTCTACCTGTGGTCTATTCTTCTATTTTCCTATTGTTTACCGTCAGAAACTGGATGTCTCAAGTTACGAATCGATCGATCTTTGCTTTGACCCGTGTTGTCTCTCATTAGTTCATCTTATCTCTTTATGCCTTTTGTACCTCGCATTACGATAGTCTTATCTCGACTATTCTAAGCATCTCTTTTGACGACTCGTACCAAGTTCATCTTGCATCTTGGTTGTTCTAGCCATTCATATCCTTTCGTTATCTTGGAGACCGAGTCTAGCTTTATCCTGAATCTTCTCTCATTACATCTTTGTCTATGACTATCACGACTCGAAGTGGCAAGACTTATCCCATCTAGAATACTGGTCTAGATCAAAGTAAACCCCCTAATCAAGAAATAGGTCATTCTAAATCTGTTGCAAAATCTGAACTTTGTGAGAAATCCTCAAGCTCTTCATTGAATACTTTGAAAGATAATTTGTCTCAATCATCGCCTCTAGTCTTCCAAGAGTGTTTTAATCCTTTGTTTGAATCATAATCTGGTTTGTCACTCCAAGATCAAGATAATTCATTCTTCTAGAACAATTCACTGTTTCATAACTATAGAAGACCATTTCCTTAGATAGACCCTGCTATTAAAATCATTGATATTGCTGAAGATAGTGACTCGCTTGAAACTATTGATCTTACTAGTTCTGTTTAAACACCAAAGGTTACCTTAGCTGCACCTTTTTGACACCATTCACATCAATTTACTAAAGCTTCGATTGTAGCACATATCTGTCTCAACAAGATGGGAACCAAGAACCCATTTGGCCTTCAATTAGGCCTATATGGCCAAACTCAGAATCAATCACAGAACAATCAATACCATGGTTAGTCTTCCAATGATCAACATCATGGTAAATCTCAACATGACCAAAATTAGACTCATAATGATGACCAATCTCGAAATAGAACTCAAGGGGATCAACAGGCACATTTTTATCACCCTCCCCCATTTGATCAAAACCAAGATGATCAACAAGATCAGGTTCCTAGTATCTATGAGATCCTTGGTGATGGAAATGATGTGATAACCCAACATGATATAGATGCTACTAAAGCTAAAAAAAGCCTTATCAAAATGATAGAGATTCTCCTTTTAGAAGAGAAGGAGAAGTATTTTCTTGAGTTAGCATGACAAGGGGTCAAATTACCCCCAAACTTTCAATTTGAAACACTTATAGCTAAAGAGGAAGAAACTGAAACTGCCAAGCTACAAAAGATGATCCGAAGTATGCAAGATTAGATTACTCAACTGAAAAAAGAAAAGGATAAGCCCACACAAAAATTCACATTGGAGAGTATATGTCCTTTTCCTTTGATAAGAATATTCACATGCCTCCTTTCCCAAGAGGAGTGGAGTTGCCCAAATATGACAAGTTCATGGGAACAACCGATCCTCAAGATCATCTAAGGGAGTTTGGAGCCTTGTCTATGGAGTTCATGCATGACCAAACATACCTTATGAGACTCTTTCCCCGTAGCTTGGGTGGGCCAGCTATGGAGTGGTTTTGTCGGTTGCTTCCTGGCATTAAGACATTTGATGAGATTGCTAATCTTTTTCTTCAGCATTACTCTCACAACATTCAATGTCTTGTCAACATTCGTGACTTGTGTAACTTGAAACAACAACAAGGAGAGTCTTTCTTGTCCTTCCTCCAAAGGTGGAGACAACTATGCATGAAGTATCCTCATAAATTGCCTGAATCTGAGAAACTTGATATCTTTTTGGACAATATTCTCCTAGAGTTCAATTATCAGGTACAACTACAAGGTCCTTTGACATTTGATAACATGATCAAATAGGTTGTAAGGATAGAAGCCTTCATGAATAAAAAGGGAGAGTTGACTCTGAATAAGGATAATAAGCAAGGATTCTCCACGAACAAAGACAAAGGAAAGGATGTGAACAAAAATAGAGATGTGGTCAATGATGGAGTGGTTGATAACGTCACTGCGAAGCCTTCAAAGCCTATCTTTAATCTTACTTCTAGTATGCAAGTGGCTAAGGCTGTTGAAAAGGTCACCACCACAGATAAACAACAAGATTCAAAGTTTTCTAGGAACAAACCTTGGGCTGATCGACACAAGTGTGACTTCACTCCTTTGGGAGAGACTCTTGATGTGGTCTTTAAAACTCCTGTAGAGAGTCAGGTGCTCACTCCATTGGAAAAGCATCTTATGACCCACAACCAAGACCTTATTGGTAGAATGAAAATTATTACTATGACTACCACCAAAACATTGGTCATAAGACGTCTACTTGTTGTCAGCTAAGCACAAAGTTCAAGATCTCATTGATAAGCATGAAATTCTTGTGGAAAACCATAATAAGAATTCAGACCATCAAGCATTTAAGAATCCTTTCCTCCTCATGAGAAAGGTGAGTCTTCCATAGCTAAGAACAACAATGCCAAGGTTAATTATACATACACTACTACGGATAATGTCATCAATATGCTTGAACCTGTTGGGGTTGAGTATTGCAATATGGTTTCTTTTGAGGGGAATGGTGATGTTCCCAAACCTAGGACTCTATTTATCTTGCGTAGTTCCACCTCTCATTCATCTGAATCTAAACAAACTCATGATTTTGCTAATGTCATTACTCATTCACGTGGAATAGTTGTGCTGAAAGGCCCTGATCCTCTGAAGCAAACTATGGGTAACAATTCCTCGAAACAAATTGTAGACAAGGCTGCTCCGAAACAAGTTGTTGATAAGACTACTGTTGGTCCTACCAGCAAAGCTTTGAAATTGAACCCTAAACCTAATACTACTAGTTACAATATTTTAGATCAACTCCAGTGAACTAACGCTCAGATTACCATCTTTGAGTTGCTGAAAATCTCGCCTGCTCACAGGCAAATTCTGGATAAGGCCCTTGCCAAGGTGAACGTCCCAAAGACCTTGATCTTAATCAGTTCCAATCTATGGTGGGTCACTTGACTTCACCTCACTATTTATCCTTCTCAGAAGAAGATGATCACTCGCTGAGTCACCCACATAATGCTCCCCTGCACATAGAGGTGATGATAGGTCCTAAGCGTGTCTGCCACATCCTTATTGATAATGATGTTGGTCTTAACATCTGTTCAGCCAAACTTCTTACTCAGCTAGGTTATGATGAGTATTGCATAGACTCCCACAAAAATATTACCATTAAGGCATATGATGAGGAAGAGCACAAATCCCAAGGCTTAGTTGTGCTACCTATATGTGTAGGTCCTGTTGAGAGAGATGTCACTTTTCTGGTCCTTGACATTCCTTTGGCATACAAAATTTTGTGGGAAGACAATGGATTCATGAGATGAAAGCTATTCCATCCACTTACCATCAATGCATCAAGTTTCCTTTCCATGGCGTAGAAGTCACCATTCTCTCCAACACCAACTATTCTTGCAACACCCTTGCACAATCTGCAGACAGCTTGGTTCCAACAAACAGAGACTCCGCTAAATTCTATGATGCTAAGCTTAGAGAAATGGAACAAACCTTGAAACTAAAGGATACTGGCATGGGAGAATACCAAATGGAGCCTTTGCTATCCCTAGCAGCTTTACGTCCATCTCCATGTTCTTATGGAAGACCTTTTGAGAATAACACCACTAGCTCCCCTCAGATTGTTTATGATGGTTCTTTTGTTAAAGCTATAGAACCTTTAGAGGATGAGGAAGAAGAAAGAGCTATCAAGGCTTGGATTATTAAAGGGAAAGAAATAGCTGAGCAAACTACTCCTCCAGATTTAGAACAAGAACCCTACAGTGAAGGCTTCAAGATCATGAAGCGCTTTGGGTACAAAGGGAGTGGTCCAATAGGAATAAATGACAATGGTTTGCTGAAACCTATTGAAGCTATTGGTTACCGCTCAAAAGACACCACTGGCTTAGGCTTTGAAAAGAAGGCTTTTCATTTGGGAATGAAGAAATTTGTGTTCATACCTAAACCTGAGTCAGAATCTGAGGATACTATACCAGAGGTAAATCTAGAGGCCAGCTCTGATGAAAAAGTCTTTCCTTATCCCATACCTATGGATCTTGCTACACTCTTTGGAGAGCCTGATGAGCCTATCATTCCTGTTCATATGGTAGAGACTGAGACTGATACTAATACTTATATTGAGGCTAGTTTTGATAAAACCTCTTCAGTGCACCAATTCACTTATGAGCAATGGAAAGAAACATTGACTAATGATCCCCGTTATACTGGTGAGCGATATGTATACCCACATTTTGAAAAGAGGTATGAACAAGAAAAACTTCAGCAAGTTGTTAATGCCACCAGAGATGATAATGAGTCTGATGATGATGCCAATGCTGATGGAATTCCCACATCAAGTACTGACTCACATGAATATGAGTTTGATTCTTTGTCTATTTCTACTTTTGATGTAGACATTGATACTATTCATGTATATGAAAGACTTCTCGAAATAGGTGAGGGGTCTAATGCTAGGGCACCCGAATTAGATGCTATTGGTGTTAACATGTCTTCTACTTCTGATGTAGGGTCTCATACGGATTTGAACACTCCTTTGGATGAAATCACTTTGGGTCTTGACTTGCTTGTTAGCGCTTTTGAGAATCATACCGTGAACGCAATCAAACCAGCCATTACTCCTACTCTTTTTCTCTGCTGTCCTGATCTTATTGACTGAAACTCTTCCTTCGCATCCAATGAAGTCCTAACGTTCCAGAATGATTATGAGCTAGCCTGTTACCTCCATGCAATTGAGCCCATAATGTCTTCCACCAACGAATATAGTGTCAACATGACGGAAGGGGATATTAAGTATCTTAGTCAAAAAATCAAAAGAGAAAAAATAGAAGCTCTGATGGTGAAAACCACATTGTGGCAGTATCAGAGCACAAAATAGTAAAAATAAAAGACGTATCTACAGGTGAAAACCTCTCTGAGGCACCCAAAGATGAGATACTTGATACTCTCCCGTCATTTTTAGGAAAGATCATTAGTTTTGATAGAGTAGACACAGATAGTGAATTTGGGTACAGAGGCTGCTCCGCAAATTATACATTTAGCTCAATCATTGTTTGCACAAGAGAAAGAAGAGTTCACTAGCTTCTTTTGAAGTAAGAAGATAAACTTTGCATGGACCTATTTTGATATGCCTGGATTAGATCCCAATTTGATCATGCATCATCTATCCATTGCACCAGATGTCAAACCTATCAAGCAAAAACTTTGAAAGATGCACCCTCATGTGGCACTTTTGGTTAAGGCTGAACTAGAGAAACTTCTTAAAGCTGGCTTCATAAGAGTAATTGATTATGCCGAATGGATTTCAAACATTGTTCCTGTCACCAAGCATGATAAGTCCATTCATGTATGTACAGATTTTCAGGATCTCAATAAGGCATGTCTAAAAGATGACTTTCCATTGCCAAATATTGATATGATAGTAGACATGATAGTAGGATATGAGATGTATTCACTAATGGATGGCTTCTCTGGCTATAACCAAATAAAAATTGTACCAGAGGATCAAGAAAAAACTGCTTTTACATGTGCCTGGGGCACTTTATGCTGGAATGTCATGCCTTTTGGGCTCAAGAACACTGGAGCAACATATCAGAGAGTTGTTACCACTATTTTTCATGATATGATGCATAAGACCATGGAGGATTATGTGGATGATACTTTAGCCAAAAGTATGCAACGAAGAACTCACCTTGAAGATTTGGGTCCTATTCTTGATCGTATGGAACAGTTTAGCCTAAGACTTAATCCCAAGAAATGTGCATTTGGCGTTACTTTTGAAAAACACTTGGGTTACATTATTTCAGCCAAAGGTATAGAGGTGGATCCAAAAAAGGTACAAGCTATTATGGACATGCCTCAACCTAAAAACATAAGTTAGATGAGAGGTCTCTAGGGAAGATTACAATCCATCTGGCGGTTCATCTCACAATTAGCTGATAAATCCCAACCATTTATTAAAACTCTACACAAGGGTGTGACCTATAAATGGGATGAAGAGTGTGATAAAGGACTTACTCAGATAAAGTATTATCTCGCTAATCCACCAATTTTGATGCCTCCCATTCACAAAAAGCCACTTATACTATACATCTCGGCCACAAACACATCTTTGGGAGCTCTCCTAGCTCAAGAAGATCAGAACAATAAAGAAAGGGGTATTTACTATATCAGCAGAATGTTGGTTTCCTATGAGATGAATTATTCAGTTATTGAAAAATCTTGTCTGGCTATAGTGTTTGCATCTCAGAAGCTGTGACATTATATGTTGGCTCACACTACGAGGCTTATTGCAAAAATTGATCCACTGAAGTATCTGTTGAGCAAAGCTACCCTCACGGGTAGATTAGCTAAATGGGTCATGATTCTTAGCGAGTTTGATATCGAATATGTGGAAAGAAAAGCCATTAAGGGACAAACAATTGCTGATCAGTTGGCAGAAGCTCTATTAAAAGATCATCAACCTTTGAGCATTGAATTTCTAGATGAATCCATCATGCTTCTTACACACTAGTCTTGGAGCATGTTCTTTGATGGATCGTTTACTCAACAAGGATCACGTGCAGGTATTTTATTTATAACACCTCAGAGGTACTCATTGCCAAAAGCATATAAGATGTTGTTTCCTTGTACAAACAACATAGCGAAGTATGAAGCTCTCATCAATGGAATGAAGATAGCCATTGAATGGCGTGTGGATGATCTCAAAGTTTTTGGAGACTCTCAGTTGATTGTCAACCAAGTCAATAATGTTTATCAAACAAAGGATGACAAGCTAATACCTTACAAGAAAATGGTGGATGATCTCAAATTGTACTTTGCACACATTTCTTTCCAACAAGTTCCAGGAGTAGACAATAAGGCTGCTGATGCCATGGTTACTCTTGCTTCAATGCTACAAATTCTAGAAAATGATTTCAGACATGAATTCCTGGTGGAAACATTATACTACCTTGCCTATGATAGCCCCAACTCTAGGATGATCCGTTCAGTTATTAGACATGACTCATCCCACTACCATCACATTTATTCCTACCTTTGGGACCAAGTCATTCCTGACACCTACACCTGGAATGAGAAACGTCACCTCATTTACATTGCTTCATGGTATGTTATCATAGCAAATGATTTGTATAGACAAGGTCTAGACGGTACTCTCCTTAGGTGTCTAGAACCCGATGAGTCCAAACATGCACTAGTTGAGGTACATGAAGGTATTTGTGGCTCTCATTTGAGTGGTCTAACGTTAGATCGCAAACTTATTAGAGCTGGATACTACTGGCCAGATATGGAAAAAGAAGTTGTTCAATATGCCAAAACCTGCAAGCAATGCCAATATCATGGGAATCTGATTCATGCTCCTGCTCAAGAGCTTATACCTTTCGTTAGTTTTTGGCCATTTCAGTAATGGGCCTTTGATTTAGTAGGGTAGATTCATCCTTCTTATTCAAGGGGACACAAGTTCATAATCACTGCCATAGATTTCTTTACCAAATGGGTCGAGGCAGTTCCTCTAACCATTGTTGATGGAAAGACTATTGCTATGTTCATTCTGAACTACATCATTTACAGATATGGTGTACCCTCATCTATTATCACTAACAATGGGGGGCAATTCAAAAATAAGGACTTGATAGACTTGTGTGCCAAATTTAAGATTATTCAGCATTGGTCATCTATCTATTATCCTCAGGGTAATGGACAAGCAGAAGCTTCCAATAAAATAATTCTCAAAATTCTACATAGAATAGTTCACAAATTTGGTAGAGATTGGCATCTCTAGATTAATCTGACTTTATGGGCTTACAGAACAAGTATCCGTACACCAACAGGGGCCACACCCTTTGCCTTAGTCTACAGAGCAAATGCAGTGTTACCTATCGAGGTCGAGATTACTACTTTGCGAGTCTCTCTGAAGGGCCTCATCGCTGATGAAGACACCCAAATATCTAGGCTACAAGAGCTTGAACTATTAGATGAACGTCAGAAGGTGGTGTTTGATCATCTTCAAGCATACCAGAACATAATTTCAAAAGCATATAATAAAAAATTTAGAAAAAGGGAATTCCAAGTGGGTGATCTCGTCCTGAGAGAAAACCCCAAGAATCAATAGCAGAGAGTTTAGAAAGGAAAATTTGAACCAAACTGGCTTGGTCCATACATTGTTATTATAGCATTTGGATCTGGCACATACCGACTCTCCACCATTGAAGGAGAGGCACTCAAAGAGCCCATCAACGCTCTTCATCTGAAGAAGTTCTATAGCTAACTTTCTCTATGTGCTCATGTACATACTTATTGGTCCTGAAAAAATCCTAAAAATGGTATATTCTCAAAAAATCCTAAAAATTGCAAAATGTCCTGAAAAAATGATCATCTTAGTGAAAACTTGGTAAACAAGAACTTTGATGTATCTATTATCTTGGTGAAAACTTGGTAAACAGGCGCCTTGATAATACTAAAAAAAATATTAAAAAATGAGATATTCAAAAAATACAAAAAAAATTAAAAAAAGAGAAAAGTACCAAAAAAATTGAAAAAGAAAAAATGTGTCATTGATGAAAACCTGGTAAACAGGCATCATGGTAGCAAAAATAGAATCTCTGCCAAGATGGTGAAAACCTGGTAAATAGGTGCCTCTTGTTCCCTAAAGCAGCATCTCATCTTAGCACCACTTGGCTCTTAGTTTCCCGCTTTAGTCTCTTTGCTTTCCTGCCTTAGTTCACTTTCATGCTTTAGTTGCTTCTTTTATTTCCTGCTCTAGTTGTTTCCTACTTTAGTTTGCTAGCTCATGCACTTGCCTTCAATTGCCTTCAAGATTTTGCTCGACCCTTCATGCATTGGAACTGGTTCACGCTTGGGGGCACCCACTTGGTCTAGGGGGCATCATCCTATCACTTTCAAAAACTCTTTCGAGCATCAGTCACCAGTGATTCTTGCTGCGTCTGCCTGTTGATGCCTAGCTACTTTGAGATTTCTCTCCTTGAGGATCTCTTGTGTATTGATCGCCAGTGGTTCCCACTGTGCCTGCCTATTGATACCTAGCTCTCATTCGACCTCTCTCTTTCGGGATCTCTCCCTTGTATCAGTCATCAGTGCTTCTCACTGTGTCCACCTGCTGTCATTATCTCATCAAGACTTCAAATGTTATCTTTCCGATTCAACTCCAATTTGCTTGAACATGAATGTAAACTGAAACTAAAATTGGATTTGTGGTTCGCTGAGGCTTGCTGAGCTTTGTTTTCTTTGAGTGTTTTTTTGTTTGCTTTCTTTGCTTTCTACTTGTTGGTTTAGTTCCAATGATCCAAAGAATTCATATAAGAGGGGTGTTCATCTGTAAGAGCCTTCATCTCATATTAGATGGCCATGCGTACCTCGACTCCTTTTATATGGATGCTTTGGTGAGGTTGGTTCTACTCCTTGTCTTTTGAGTGACTTCTTTTTGCTATTGGTGAAATTGTAAATGCTTGTCCTGCTAAGTGAACGTAAGGATCACTGCGAACAATCTTTGGCAAAAGAAGGAACTCCTGTGTGTTTGGTGTGTTTGTTGCAAGCAACATTGAGGTCATTCTAGCAATTGTGCTTTGATGCTTATGTTAACTTGCTAAATCAAAAGGAATAGGTGTTCAGGTCATTCTGGCTTCTTGTGCCTTAATGCTTACATCTCCTTCCAACAAATCTAAGGCTTATGTCATATTCATATTTTCATGATAGCGATATCAGTGAGAATTATATGGCATCTTGCACCCGTCCAAACCTAAATGGCTCTGTGATGAAAATACGGGGAGTCCAACAACCAAGTCCCTAGGTTTGCATTTTCATTCTAGGCTTGCACTTTTTAGGCTTGCATTTTGAGGCAGCGTTTGGTGCTCTCTTGGTTGCTCTTTCTTCATCAGGGATTCTCATCTCTTGTCCAGGGTTCATCTCGACTGCACAAGTGTCCAGTCCTCATTCTTGATCTTCGAACATATCCATCTTTTTTATTAGTACCTGTCATATATTGCTACAATCCTGCATGAGATGATTAGTATCATATACATTACACATCCATTGCATTTTCATTTCATTTCCATTTACATTCATAAATTCATTTGCATCTACATATACATGTGCATCCACTATAGGCATAAATCATACATTTTCATGTCTGCATACATTCTATCCATATATCACTGCATTTCACATTGCATCATCATAAAAATAAAACATGTGCATCTCATACATTTCTATCCATACATCTAAGTATATAGGAGAACATCTCACAAACATCATACATCAAAGCAATATATATACAAGGTACAATGATATCAAAAACTTGATCTCGTATATATATGTATCTCTCGATCCAAAATGTCATATACAAAAGAGGTGCTACTCGAGTAGAGTATAAAAAATGAGCTATAAAACAATGTACAATCAAGATCCACTCCCACCAGGAAGAGGTGGAGGTGGAGGATCCTGTCGTACTGGTGCTTGAGGAGGTGGCATCGGTCTTTGTGGAGGAGGCATGGGTCACTGCGGAGGAGCCTATGGTGGGGCCTGTGGTGGAACCTGTGGAGGTACTAGAGGAGGTGCTTGTGGAGCTCCCGCATACTTGGCAAAAGGAGGTACTTGCTCTGATACATCTGGAATGGCTCTGCAATATGATGCATAGTAATAAGCTACATGAGCAACCTCATATCTCATCTCTAGCCTCAAGTGTACCAGCTTAGCCCATAGCTGTCTGATCTCTACATCTTTATCTGCAACTCGGGTCTCCTCCCTGATAACACACATGTGATAATCGTCACGCTCCCGCTGCACCTAGCGAACTCTCGGCTCTTCCAGAGAGCCTCCTGCAACTGTGATGTACCTCCTCTAGCTGCAACATCGGGCATATCAGCATCATCATCTATAGGAGCCTGCTACGAAGTATCATCTGTGTGCTACCTGGTAGACCTCTACTGGGCCCCACTACTCCCAGCTCCTGCATCTGATCCCATAGTCCTAGTAGGAATGCTCACCTATCCTACTCTAGGTCTTAGTGCCCTCTGCCTTGGTCTTTATGGTGGTATGGGTTGCTGTGCCTGCTGCTGCACTTGTGGATCCTCCTGTGCAACTTGCTGCTACTGTGGTACTTGTTGCGCCCCTATACCTGCTGGATCTGTGAACCTCGAATGAGGCCATGCAATCAACTAATCCCTGTATGCAGGTGTCACCCCTGCATTGGTGACACCTACCATGTAATCCCATCATGTTGGTGGTATATGTGCATCTATAGCACATCACCCTGAATCTAATCGTGCATGCCACCCATTCTTCTCCTCGCCAGAGAAGTGTGCATAGGGGCAGTACTCCTGTGAAATATCCTGTTGTCTGCTAAACTGGCACAGGACGTGCATGACAAGAAATCTCTCAATGGTCTGAATAGTATGTCCAATCAGTGGACATGACATGAACATGGTAGCCAGCTCCCTCCGAGCATCATCCCAAGGCTCAGTAGCCACCCAAGGTCTCTAGACTACTGCAACCATGTCATCTAGTTGTGCTCTCCACTACTCTATCTTGCCCAATAGGGGCTGGGTCATGACACCTGAGTACCTATAAATATAAGGCTCTAGTGCCTATCGAGTATCATGAAAAATGGGCCTACAAACGGGGAGGTGCTCCCAGGCCCAGATCTGCAAGATGAAGACTCCTACCGCCATCGACCTCGCACCTCAGTAAACAATCTCATGCATCTTGTGATACATGCGGGAAAGCATACACTCACCCCAGCCAAATCTCACAATTGGTCTATCCAGTATCCTCTGCAACATGGTACCCCAACTGCACTCAAGTCCATGCTAACCTCGATCGGGTACAAGGTAGCAGCTCAGAAACATCACCAACACAACCTGGAATGGATGTGCACCACCGTATCTGCATGTCAGATCCTCCCAAGAGATGGCCTGACCCATTATGAGATCATCCCTGAAGATAGTCCTCAAGGCCACCGTACCTTACCGCTGTTGTGTATCGTACTCCACCCGAGTACCATGGATGGGTATCCGCAAGATCCTGTAAATATCCTCTGGGGTCACTGTCATCTCCCCCATAAAAAAATGAAATGTGTTCGTCTCTAAATGGAAACACTCTACCAATGCAGTAAGAAGGCCATGATTCACCTGAATGTCGGGTAGATCACACAAGTATCCTAGACCAAGAGCCTCAATGTGAGCACTCTTAGCATCTATCAGTCTCTATACTAAGGTGGTAAGAATAGGGTGGTGAGATCTGAATAGGACATCTTGGAAGTCAACCTGCAAAGCAAGTGACAAAATTGGATCAGTACCTCAATCATAATGATTCTCAACACAACAACAGTCAAAGCAACAAGACATCTATCCTAGACATGGCTCAGTAAGACTCTACTTGGCTGATTTCATGCAAAACGGATAACATATGACAAGGTTTTCAAGTTTTGCAGTAGGATTTCACGCAAGAAAACTATTCTCTCACACGAGATAGGATTTACTTACGCACGAGCTGGTGAAATCTCGCACGGGACCCAGTTCTAGCTCATGTGAGCTTTTAGAAAGAGCCCGCGCATTCTCACGTGAGGAAACTATAGGCTCATGCGAGAGAAGATTCACGCTGGCATGAGGAAACTACTTCCTCATGTGAGACTTGAGGAACATGTCCTAAACTATGCTAAATCTATTATAATCGACCTATGAAAGCAGTACGAATTGAAATGCAGGGAGGTTTATCGACTACTTACAGGTGCGTCATACTCTGATGGTCGAGCGTGTCATTGGGAGTGCTCAAATCAGTGCATGTGTAGTGGAAGACCCTCCATGTCTCACTCAGAGCTCTCAGAATCACTAGAAGACAAAAGTGAATAATAATTTGAAAATGACCCCTCTCGGCCTTATATAGCTTTTGACCTAATTTTTAAAAGTGCTTCATTTTGTGTGAAACTTGCACCCTTGGCTAAATCGACTACTTTGAATCCATTTTCAGGATTGAAATTGAAATATGACATCTCTGGATAGCTCAAAATTGTGTTTTAAATTCTGAGCCCCTTTGGGATCGGATGCTTGTGCAGTCAGCCTTCTGGCGTCATCTTCCTGCCAGATCCTCATCTTTGCATCATGTTCTCAAGATCTTTTGCTCTTTTCATCAAAGTCAACTCTAGTCAACTTTGGTCAACCATGGTCAAACTTGGTCAACAAGACCTTTAGATCACTTCAACCTACTTCTGATCTACTTTATCTTCTAGATCTTTGATCTTATCTTTATTTGCAACCTCTTGCTGTCAATCATCTTCTGACGTGTCATCTTTTGATTTCACTCCCGAGGGGGCAGGATGATTGCATCATTAAATCTTGTCGAATCAATTCTTGAATTTGTCTGATCCGAATCTTTAGTTCTCATTTCTTGGGGCATCTTGGTGTCTTGCATTTGGTTATCTTATCATCTGTCTCTTAGGTATCTGAGCAATCTAACTCGAATCCTCGGGAATCAAGCTTCATTCTAGAGATGGTTCTCGAAATCTTTTAGGTATTGGGGCAATCTAACCCTAATTCCTGGGAGTCAAGCTTCATTCTGGAGATGGCTCTCGAAATCTCTTTTGGACCGTTATCTGCGCAATCTAACCCGGGTCTCGGAGGGCTAAGCTTTGTATTAGGGAAATCTAACCCTGATTATGGAAATAGTCCTAAATCTGCATCTTCATTAATTGGTATTGGGGCAATCTAACCCTGGTTCTGGTTCTATTCTAAGACCGCTGTCTTCGCAATCTAACTTAGACTTCAGAAATTCTTGTCATCTGTCACTTCAGACTATTATTTGAATCAATGCACTATTCACACATCAATTTAAAGAGGGGCAAATGTAATACCCTAAAATGGCACCTATTAAATTCAATCAATTTTGGTGCATTTCTCAAATTTCTCATCTCCAAAGTCCTAATTTCCTAGGCAATTTTCTCTCTCCTACTTGACTTAATTTGACTTGATGTCAATTGCAAAAACCCTAATTTGCAATAATCAAATATCTAAAATTAATTCCTAAGTCCTAGACTTTATTTGGCTAAATAATCCTTATGATAAGTTAATTTAATTATAAAGTCCTAAGTGCTTTTTATTAAATTAAATTCACCCCATTAGCTAAATGCCCTTGAAAGGAATTAATAAATATTTAGTTAATTGAATGGATACCTCTTTATTTGAATTTAATAATTCAAATTATTCAAAGGTCAACTCCCCCCACATGTGGAAAATTCCATTCTTTTAATTAAATAAATCATGTCTTTTTGTCATCAATTGCAATGAAGAGGTGAGAGTTACAAAATTAAAGAACCTCTCCACTACCTCTCCGGGCTTGGTCTATTTAATCAACCTCTTTTCTCATTCGAAAGAGGACAATCTTGAGAGCAACTAAATTATAGCATTTTTTAATTCAAAAAGCTTTTGTTGCATGTTAGCTTGGTTTTTTTCATCTTAGTTTAAGATTGCATCTCATAATAGTGTTAGTTTGCTTTATTGTTCATAGATTAACCATCATCTTTATTTCAAGTTCTTGAAAATAACAAAAAAATCTGCACTTCATATTTCCTTCAAAGCATTTAGATTAAGTTGCATTCATCTTAGTTCACTTTCATATTTGCTCATCTTTATGCTTTTCAAATCCTCCATTGTAGAGTCGATCTTATGGTTGTTGTCTCTCCAATTTGAGAGCAATCAAACACCCTACCTACATAGGAGCCAATAGGTCGCTTCACAATGAATTTCGGCTTGAGTAATCCATACTCTCTCCCGTAATTCGATGATGTGAGTAATGACTATGTTGCATGTGTAGTTGGATTTGAGGTCCCCATTCAAGTACATACATAGGTAAAGATTTAGTGAATATGTCTACTAATTGTTCCTTTGTATTCACATATTCCATTCAGACTTCTTTATCTTGTACCAATTCTCTCAAGTAGTGATACTTGATTGCTATGTGCTTGGTCTTAGTATGCATCACTGGATTCTTAGAAATGTTGATAGCACTTGTGTTGTCAAAGAAAATAACAATAGGTTTAGTGATTTCCTCTTTCATACTTACCAACAATTATTTTATCCATACCAAATTTGAACAGTTTACTGCAGCAGCAACATACTCGGCTTCGACAGTAGATTGGGAAATGCAATTTTATTTCTTTCTTGTCTAGGAGACTAATCTCTATCCAAGAAAGAAAGCTCCACCACTAGTACTCTTTTTGTCATCTACATTTCTTGCCCAATCAACATCTGTATATACTCTTAGTTCAAATTTGTCATCCTTCTTGTAATATAGCCCATAGTCAGCAGTCCCTTTCAAGTATCTCATAATTCTTTTCACAACCATCATGTGTGTTTCCTTAGGATTGGAAAAGAATCTTGCCACAATCCCAATAGCTAGTGCAATATCTGGTCTACTATGTACAACATACTATAATTTTCCAATCATGGATTTGTACAAAGTCTGGTTCACTTCTGCAGCATCATCATTCTTAGATAACTTTTGTCCAGTAACCATGGGAGTACACACTCATCTAGAATCTTCCATTCCAAAAGTTTTCAGTATCTCATTAACATACTTAGACTGTGTTATGAAAATTTCTTTCTTCATATGATATACTTGTAAACCAACAAAGAATTTGATCTCACCAAACATGCTCATTTCAAATTCAGTTTGCATTTCATTTGAAAATCTTTTACACAAGGCATCTTGTCCACCAAAAATAATATCATCCACAAATTTTTTTGCCAACAAGATACCTTTACCTTCTTCATCTTTCATGTATAGATTGCTTGTGTCATATGTTCTTCAAAATCCAATATGTATCAAGTAGTTATGCAACCTCTCATACCATGCTCTGGGGGCTTGTTTTAATCCATATAGTGCTTTTTTCAGTTTGCATACCATGTGTCTTCTGTTTGGATCAATAAAACCTTCTAGCTGTTCTATGTAAACTTCTATTTATTGTATACCATTTAAAAATGCAGACTTGACATCCATTTGATATACCTTGAAATATTTATAAGCAACATATGCAAGCAGAGTTCTTACTCCTTCCAATCTAGCTACAGGGGCAAATGTCTCCCCATAATCTATTCCTTCTTCTTGTGCGTAGCCTTTGCATACCAACCTAGCTTTGTTCCTAGTTATTTCACCATTTTCATTCAACTTATTCTGGAACACCCACTTTGTTCCTATAACATTTTTGTTTTCAGGTCTTGGCACTAGAGTCCAAGTATCATTCTTCTCTATCTGGTCAATTTCTTCATTCATTGCTTGTATCCAGTGTTCATTTTCTAATGCCTCTCTAGTTGACTTAGGTTCAAATTCACACAGTAAACATGTTGGATCTTTTGTCTTACTTCTGGTCAGAATTCCAGTATGCTTGTCTCCAATTATCTGTTCAGGCTTGTGATGTCTTTTTACATATTTTGCCAAAATAGGTTCAGCTCTTCTCTCCTCTATTTCATCAGGTTCCTCAACAAGATTGTCAGAGTTAGCTTCTGAATGCTCAACAACCTCTTCTGATACTTGGCAACATTATCTTGTCGCTCGGCATGTTCTTGTTCTCTTTCGACACTGTTTTCCTGATGCTTGGCAACATCTTTTTGTCGCTTGGCATTGCTTACCTAAGACTTGGCATCAGGTGCAAGTCTGTTACTTGCCTCTTCTTCTTCCTCAATATACACAAAGGATCTATAATCTTCTGGTTCTCTTTTGCTATCAACTTCATTTCTTTCTGCGTACTCGTCAACTTTGACATTTACACTTTCCACAATTTTGTTAGTGTTAGAGTTCAAACACTTATAAGCTTTACTTTTTGTGGAATACCCTAGGAATATGCCTTCATCACTTTTAGCATCAAACTTTCCATTCTTATTGTCTTTTAATATGTAGCACTTGCTTCCAAAGATTCTAAATTATTTAACACTCAGTGCATGTCCATGCCATAATTCATAGGGTGTCAGATTTGTACCTTTCTTGATCTGTACCTAGTTAAGAGTGTAGACAGCTATGCTTATAGCTTCTTTCTAGTATTTATGTGCTACATTCTTTTCAATCAACAATGTCCTTGTACAATCCAAGATAGATCTATTTCTTCTCTCTGCTATACCATTCTGTGGAGGTGTCCTAGGTCCAGACATATATCTTTTGGTTCCTCTTTCATTGCAAAATAGATTGAATTCATTTGATGTAAATTATCCACCTCAGTCAGATCTAAGAAATTTCAGGTTCCTACCTGTCTCCTTCTCAACCATAGCCAAATACCACTTAAAGAATTGAAAAGCATCAGATTTTTCTTTTAGAAACATTACATGCATCATCCTGGTATGATCATCAACAAACAAAATAAAATATCTAGCACCATAGTAACTTTGTACACCCATAGGTCCACAAAGGTCAGTATGAACCAAATCTCAAATGTTTTTATAAGTAAAAGATTTTCTCTTAAAACTTGACTTTGTCATTTTTCCTAACTGACATTCCTTTCACATCACATTCTCAGGTTTCTTCAATCTAGGTAGACCTCTTACTTTCTTCTTCTTACTTACTTATACCAGATTATCAAAGTTAACATGACATAGCCTCTTATTCCATAACCAAATGTCATCAAGTTGTGCAACCATACATGCTTCTTCAGATAGGTCAAGATAGAATAGATTACCTCTAGTCTGTTCTCCACTTCCAATCAATTCACTAGTAGCATCAAATATTTTAGCTTTCTTATGATGAAATTCCACTCGGTAACCAGTGCTGTTGAGCTGAGAAACACTTAGCAGATTATAATTAAGACCTTCAACCCAATATGCATTTTCACATGAGATCTTATCAGTCAGTTTAATCAAATCTTTTCCTCTAACAAGACATGGTACATCATTACCAAATGTTACACTTTTACCTCTATAATGATGTGAGGTCTCAAACTTACTCTTGTCACCAATCATGTGATGTGAACAACCACTGTCAATAATCCATTTGTCATTCTTGTTCACATAGGAAATCAATGCAGTTTTCTCATCCTCATTAGATTCATCTTTCATTGTAACATAGACTACATCAATTTCAAAATCATCACTATTAGTGTCAGTTTCTTCTTCAGCAATGTAATAATATTTCTTACCTTTTCCTTTGTAGTCTATGTACCTTCAGTAGCTTCTATCATCTCTTTAGTCTTTGTGTTTTCTTTTTCTTTCTTCATCTTTATCCTTCTTGTCAGGACATCTAGCAGCTATATGACCAACTTTATTACATGTAAAACATATAATAGGGAGTTTACCTTTATATTTTCCTTTTCCCCTTCTCAATCTTCTAGCCATAAGAGCTTCTAGATCTTCAAGTTCTTCATCAGAAGTGTCACTATCACTTTCACTTTCACTTTCACTTATGCATCTTTCTTTCTCTTTCTTTGGCTTGTTCAGAACTAATTGTGACTTAAAAGTAGATTCAACATTACCAATACTACCAACAGTGAATTTATCATAGTTAGAGAGTTCAAAAGTAGTCAGCTTTCCAACCAAACTTTCCAAAGTAAGCACATTTGTAGAGTTACATCTAGATTCTTGAATAGCTGAGATCTTAATAGCATATATACAAAATAGAGTTCTTAGTACTTTTCCAATTATAGTTTCATCATCAATAATCCCATTTGCTCCTCTACTAGCATTTACAACTTCTTTTATTCTACCACAATATTGTGCAATGTTCTCACCTTCTTGCATTCTCATTTCATCAAACTTACCTTTGAGACTCTCAGCCTTAGCTTTCAGTACATTTATGTCACCACCATAGATCTTTGCAAGAGTTTCCCACATCTCCTTAGCGCTTGTGCAATCCTTAATGTCCTCAAATTCTGGATAGCTTAGGGCAGATGCAATTTCTAGCATTGCCTGATTATGTTCTTACTTAGCTCTCATTTCCTTGGCAGTCAAAGGTGCGACAGGTGAGACATAGTCATTCTCAATGTAGTACTTTGCAAAATCACCAATACCGGCTAGATGCAGCTTCATCAATCTTTGCCATACAGGGAAGTTTTCCTTATTTAGCTTTGGTACTGCCTTCTTATACATCCTGATCATTTGCTTCAAGTCCCTTTAAACTTGATTTCTGTAAACACCAATAATAAGCAACACAACTTTGATACCAATTGTTAATATGATTTAGAACAATAGAGAGGGGGGGGGTGAATCAGTTGTTTTTAGGTCTTGATGTATAAAACAAACTTCAAAAACTTTTCTTAAAATCAAATCTAACAACCAAAACCAACTCGGTCATCACTGATTCTATAATAGAAACATATAACATTGCAGTCCACTACCCAGTTGTATCTAACTTGTGAAACATAGAAATGTTCAAACCAAAACATTCACACAAGTATTGACATTATGATTTATAGTGGAAACCCAATCTGGGAAAAACCACTTTGTAACATGCTCTTATTATTTTCACTCTTCTGAAGTGAGCTCGGTTAAAAGTCAACCCTGTCAAAGGTTACAATACACACGGTTAGGTGTGACCCGGTTAAAGGATTTCAATCACCTTGTTAAAAGTGAGCCTTGTTATAGGACTTACATACATTCTATTAGAATGTAACCTTGTTCAAAGGATTTATACATATGACTATTAGGTCAACCTCTGTTAAAAGGATTTTGACTGTTACAATGGTTAGAAAGTAGTAGCAGTATTGATCTGAAAAATATACAACTCACTTTGCAAATATCAGATCCAATTTCGTACACAAATGTTGGTTTAATAACTTTGAAACTTTTCCATCTCCATCTTTGATATGCTCAGAACTTTCCTTCAAGCAATCACCACACTTCTCCTTCAACCTTTTCTGCTTATATAGTCAATAAAATCTACTGATCTTCCAACATCCTCTTTTCGCCCATGCATACACATCTAATCCTTAGGTTCCCTTAATATTTTCCTCAATTAGGTTAACTCATCTTTTTTTGCTCAATCTCCTTCGTAGATCTTAGGGTTAGGTCAGATTAATTGAATCTACCTGCTTTATGTTCTTCGGCTCCTTTTCTAGAAACATCTCAAATCTCTTAAAGATTTACAATAAAACATTTTTCAGTGCATTCAATACTTTCAAACAATCAATAAATAAAGTCAACACATTTTACATAATCCAAGAATTCAACAATGTCGGCTCCAAATCTGAATTCTCTTCAAATATAAAAATGTTGATGCTCGGTTAATATTGTGATCAACTACTCGGTCTTCATGTAGAAATCTCGGTCATTACTAAAAATGTTTCCTCGACTTATATTGTCTTTCTCAGCAATTAACTGATGTTTGGTTGACATTAGAATTTTGCTTGGCATATACTGACTTGGTCGACACTAACATCACTTGGCTTAAACATGATTTCTCCATTTTTGCTTGGTCAAGCCTACCAGTTTAGTCTTCAATCTTACTAAGATAAATAATACATTGTCTCATCATTGTACAACATATTCAAGTACACTTTGTAGTATCAAGATAACTCAACCTTTCCTTAGGTGCTATTGGTACCATCCTTTCTTTCCCTTCTTCACAACAATACAATAGATATAGTACTTTCCTAAGTAGCAACAGTCTTACCAGTTAAGGTTTGACATCAATGACAACACAACAATTGTTTCAATTGCGGTTTCCAACACTTCTTGGATGTAAACTCTCAAACCATTTAGGTATCTAGCAATTATTTCTACATCATCTTCATGATGTCTAGATTTGATATCTAATCTATAGAATTCCTCAGTATATTCCTTTACCGAGCTATCTTTCTGCCTTAGACTTTGCATTTATCGAACTAGGTTATTCTGATAATCACAAGGTAAGAACTTTCCTTTGAGCTTATTCACCATTTTATTCCATACCTTGATTTTTTCTTTGCCTTTCCTCTTTCTATCCAGTTGCAGATGTTCCCACCATAAGGATGCATGACTTTTCAACTTTGTTCTTGCAATTTTCATCTTCTTGTCTTCAGGAATGTTTTCATACTCAAAATACTTTTCCATCTCAGTGATCCAATCTACCAATTCATCAGAATCCAATTTTTCACCATACTCAGGAGGATTAAAATGTGGTGTAGAATTCAAACTTGTCAAAGCCTTCAAGAATCTTTCTTCACCTTGATCCATCATAGGTGCAGGTTCTACATCATCTTGTTCCACCTCAACTTCATCATCACTAACATCTTCAAGATGTTTGCCTCTTCTTTGGGCTATTTCAACAGCTTCTAATCTAGAAGCAATTTGTCTCAACATATCTGCCAATCTTGGATCTACATCTCACCTCCCATGAACCATCTTGAAAACCCTCTGCAATTGTAGGTCAGATCGTAATATGCTACCCCACAGCAATCAACTAGGGCTTCATGAGAAGGAACCTACAAATCTAGATTCACAAACCTAGATCTAGATCTAACCTCGCTTTGATACCACCTGACATAAGGGCACGGGCCAGGAGGGGCCAAACAATGGCACACCCTATTCAACAACATGCAGAAGCAATAACAACATAGTGAGAGAGAGAATGTAGGATCAATGATATATTATTCATTCATCAAATAGATTCATACATGCTGGGCTATAAGGCTTTCCCGGTTACAACCAAATATTACAATGAATTAAAGAAGTCCTCAAACATGCGAGGATCTACCAATAAAATCCAATCTATTATCTTCTATCTTCTATCAAAATTGACTCTTAAACTCTAACCAAACAACTACATTTATACAAGATGCTACCGAACTGAGTCGGCCTTCAGATCCATAATCAATAGAAGAAATGGTTAGATCGAGGACCACATTTTTCCCAATGATGGATACCAGCATGAAATTTGTGACCCATAATCAATGCACAAGTCAGCCTTAACAGAAACTCAAAATAAACTACTCGGTAAGCAAGGATGACCGAGCAACAGACAAGCATTACCAAATGCCAGTGAAACAACCGACTGCCTAGGAGATAACCGACCATACTTAGTAACCAAAGAAAATTGACCAACTACCAGACCAACTTAGTCAAAGAAGGAACTGAGCAACATAGACAAAATTCAAAATCTTTTTGATGATAGAGGATTGCCAAGGACTCGAGATGCTCTTGCATCAAAAACACTATATTGATAACATATAATGTGGTTTAAGAGAGTTCTAAATAAATTTTCTTCTTAGATAGTGGTTGCAGTAAACATATGAGTGGGAGTAAGGAGATGTTTTCAACAATGTATGAATCTATAAAATCAGAGGTTAAATTAGGAAATGATCACCCAATATTAGTCACCTGAAAAGGGTCAATTAGTATAAAAATTAAGAAAGGAGAAGAAAGTATATGGGTAAAAGCATAATTGAGTGTCACCTTTTGGGCTAACACAAATCGCTCAGCCCAGTTAGACTCGATCGAGTCTAACACGATCGAGTACACGTAGGAGCCATGCGGTGCTAAATCATGTCTATGTGGCTCAATACACTGGGCCGAGTGGTACTCAGCCGAGTAGGACTCAGTCGAGTCTATATGGTATTTTAAATATAAAAAAATATCCCATGCCCCTCATTTGCACATTATTTGCCTGTTCACGAAGGGCCAGCCCTTAAGGGTATTTGGTCCAATAGGACTTGAACGAGACGGACTTGGCCCAGTCAAACTCGGCTAAGTCTTCCTAGGTGGCATGCCATGTTGGCACCCAAACCTCCAAAAACATAAAAAAAACTACAATTTTGCACTTATGTTGTTCCTTTCTATGATCAAAATAGAAAATGTTAAAAACCTAAAAGTACCCTTTTTTAGATCTCAGAAGTATGATTTTGGACATAAAATTTTTATATTGTTTCAACTACAAAATGTTAAACAAATTTGCTAAAAACTACATGTAGGTATATTAAACTTTGAGAAGATGTTGATTTGAAAAATATAGAAAAATACTAAACCAATTTAGAAAATTTTTAAAATCATATACGACACTAGAGGAGAGAGTCATCTTCAAGAATATGTAATTTATTTAGTTTTTGATATAGTTTTGATAGGGGAAAAGTGTTGGGAGACAAAAAATGTTGATTTCAGGTAAGTTCGACTTTGAATACTTATAACGAGTAAGATATAGATCAAAAATACTTCTTTCTTTTTTCTTGCACTAGATATACATGTCATCTAAAACATATTATGAAATTGGAGGGAAAAATAATGTTTTACTAATAATAATTTAACGAGAAGTAAACTCCCTGATTTGTAGTATTTTTTAGGATATGAAAAAATAGAACTCAAAAATTAAAAAAACATATTAATTTTTTGCTCAAATTAATTTTAAAAAATTATAGGCATAAATTTTATCCTATTTTACACATTTCATTAGTTTACATCATCTTCAAATTCTCAACAAAAATGTGACTTTTATGCCCTTGAAGTTTTTCAGTTTCGGTGTTGTTAGCCTCTTCCTTTGTGAAAGGGTGACAACTTATTGTGCTTTTACCCATATTCCTAATGTAGTGGGTAAAAGTACAAACCCATGTCACACTTTAATAAAGGAAAGGGATAACAACACAAAAATTATTAAACTTTAACGACATAAAAGTGGCATTTATGTTTAGAATTTGAAGATGATGTAAACTGATGAAATGTGTAAAAGTTGATGAATTTTATGCCTATAATTTTTAGTTTTTTTTAACAAGAATTGATGTAGTTTTTTAATTTTTAAAGTTTATTTTTTAATTGCTAAAAAATGTTTAAAAACTAGGGTCTAGTTCCGTCCAAAAAAGTATATGTAAAAAATCTTATTTTCCTTTGATTTTAAAATATGTTATAGATGTGACGCAAACCAAGGGATGGTGCCTCTGATTAAGGACAGTCCAAACCTTGCAGCTTTAGAATGACACAACGGAAATACACAACATGAGATGTTTCAAATCAATTTTCCATTAACATGCCTGGCTGTAAGGCCTTCCGAGTTAGGGCAAATTACAAACAATAGTAATTTTGCAAGATCCACACAGATCCAATGCAATCTCAGCTAGTTCAGCTCTGAAGACAAGCACAAGCTAATGGAAACCCTAAGGCAAATCTAAACTTGAGCTTGCAAGCCTCCAAGCAATCTCCTTGTCTCCAAGTATGCAACCACTAGCTCTATAATTACAAACTATCAGATAACAATCTGATCTGCAAGATCATGCGAGATCTTTTCCACAACTTCGCCAACTTTAGCTTTCAGACTTCTAAGTCATGAACCTCCAAGTCCTCTCAAAAACATCTACCCAAACACCCCTTAAATACTAATCATCAGTCACAAGTCGGCTGGATGAAACCATTAACTCTTCCTAACAAATATTAAATGCCATACAAGTCGGCTTACAAATTGTATTACAAACATTTAATTCAACATGTTGGCCTGTAACAACAGCTACCAACAATAAATACACCAAGTCGGCCCATCAAATCACATAGAACTCCAGTTGGTAAGCCAGAACTACCGAGTAATAGTGAAATAACCGAGCATGCTAGGCATTTCCAAGCACCATTGTTGACCGAGCACCAAAAATGTGACCGAGTCACACTTTCACCGAGCACCAGAGACTACCGAGTTCCTTTATCGACTGATCTTCCTTCAATAACTGAGATCGTCGGTTAAGGCTACAACCGAGTAACACCAGACAAAAAGAAAACACCCATGCAGTTTCACTGAGGACCAAGAATGTCCCTGCACTACCCCAGAATGCCCCTGCATCAAGATGACATGTATAGATAGTGCATAAAAGAAGAAAAACTAGTTTCCGATGTACATTTTTTCCGTTATAACTACTCAAAGTTGAACTTATAAAAAATTGACATTTTTCATTTCCCGCCAAATTTCTCTTATCAAATCTACACAATTTAGAAAAAAAACTTACACATCTTGAAGAGGACTCTCTTCTCTAGTGTTAAATATAAATTTTAAATTTTTTGATCTATGATTTACTATTTTTTTTTCTTTTTTTAAAGCACTGTCTTCTCGAATGTTAAAATACCTACTTGCAGTATTTTAAATTTATAATATATTAGATCTATTTAAAATACTATTTAAAACTTATATGATGATTATCTTAACTATGAGCTCTACAAACGGGTATTGTTATAGTTTTTTAAAAAATATCATTAAAACGAGTGGGAGTTATTGAAACGTCACTTTTCTATAATAATTTTATTTCTTCTGTAATTTTACCCAAATTGGTATAAAACATGTATTTAATAGACATTTCCAATTGGAAAAGTTGAATCACTTATCTAACTTAGCTAGAATGAATCTAGGTAGACCATATGTTTGAAAAAAAATAACTTTTAGTTAGAAATAGTCAAATTCTATTGTGTTGATAAGTTAGCTTGAAACGTGACACAACTTTGTGCATTTACACATGTATATATTGTGTTATTGGATTGTGACATAATCTCATAAGCATTGGGAAACTAGTGCGAAACCGATATAGGATACATTTTGAAAATTGTGAATATGTGATTCTAGATAAGAAACCAAGAAATAGGTTGATTGCAAAAGTTGGCATGACCCAAAATAGGATGTTCCCACTTAGAATTCAAAGTGAATTGTTATTAGAGCCACAAGGATTGCAAAAATTTGTTAAATTAGATTTAAAAGTTTCAAATAAAAATAATTATTGGTTATGGAATTTAAGGTTTGGGCATTTAAATTTTTGAGGATTACAACAATTATATAAGAAACGAATGGTACATGTATTGCCCCCAATAGTGTCACTGAAGACAACATGTGAGAGTTGTATTTTGGAAACATAATACAAAGAACAAAATTTAGTTGAGGAGTATTATGCAGGGAAATATCTCATTGAGATAGTGCACTCAGATCTTTGTGGACCAATGCAAACTCCATCTATGAGATGAAAGCTTTATTTATTAACATTTATTGACGATTTCAACATAAAATTTTGGGTATATTACATAATATTATTTATAGCAGAACAATTATAGCTCATGCAGTTGGCATAAATACTATATTTACATCAAATCCTAAAGAGTCTCATATGATAGTAGTGAAGAGGATATTTAGATATCTTAAGGGAACAAAGGATTATGGTTTATGGTATGAAAACAAGGAGATTTTAGTCTAAAAGTGTTTACAGATGTTGATTGGGTTGCTAATGTGTATGATAGGAAAAGTTCTAGTAGAGGATATTTCTTTCTAGGAGAAAGATTAGTGTCATGGAGAAGCAAGAAGAAGAATTGCATATGACAATCTACTGCAAAGGATGAATATGTTGTTGCTGCTATAAAATCTCAACAGATAATCTGGTTTATGAAAATTCTTAAAGGTATTCATGAAAAGGTAACTGAGCCAGTTGTAGTACATTGTGATAACATAAGTGATATTAATATCTCAAGGAATCTAGTGATGCATTCAAAGACCAAACATATGGGTAAGTGCACAAAGATGAGGGACCCAAAAGGGGGTATAAGATGCCACTTTTTTCTTGAAATCAGCAAACTCTGAACTTCAACAAGAAATTGAAGATAGTTAGACTCAAAATTTTAAGATGCGACAAAAATAAGAGTTGTAATACTTTGAATCTAGTTCCTAAACTACTAACTTATTTTGAAAATGGTGTAGATTAAGGCTCTCAAAAAGGGGGAGCACAAAAAGTGGTCTTGTTTTTTGTCCAAAAACATAACATAGCATTTGGTGTGCTCCCCCCTAAATGTTAACTTTTTTTTTGAATTTTTTTAATCACTCCAATGAGAAGTTAGCTAACACCATGTAGTTTATCCTGGATTTTTTTGGTAATTTTTTGATGAACGTATAATTTTTGATGAATTTACAAAGTGCACACATCCTAAAAATATGAAATTTCTGTGTGCTCCCCCTAGAAATCATTTTAAACTAATCAAAAATTAAATATTTTTTTTTAAAGTGTGTAGAATGGAGTCTAGTTTCTAAAAATGTAACTTATTGCAAAATTCAATGAATGAGCCAAAATCTATGCCCAAAATACTGCATGTTGGTTTTTTACAAAAAACAAACATACACTCAAAAGAAATTAGAGTTGAAAAACTTAACATAATCAGAATTCAAAATAAATTATATGCTTAGATAGCTAACTGAGAGATCTACAATATCACATCATCTGATTTTTATGTTCTTGAGCCACGAGTAAAACTGATGAGGAGCACACAAAAAAAGATGTCATTTTTTTGTATGTCTGCTGGAAAACATGTCTCAAGCCTATTTCAATCGTCCAAGCCTTTGGGTTGGATCTCCAAGGAAAATCCAAGCCTTAGGATTGGTAAATTCAAATCCTTTACAAAGCGCGCACGCCCTATAGGGCATGCACACTATGTAAATTTATGATTTTCATAGCGTGCTCGTGCTATGAAAATCATAAATTTACATAGGGCGTGCACCCTATGTAAGATATAGATTCACATAGTGATGAGAAATAGTCAGAGAGAGAGAAAGAGAGAGAGAGAGAGCTCTATCTCGCTCCCTCCCCCATACTCTCTATCTCTCTCTCTCCCCCTTATCACACACTCTCTCTCTCTCCCTCTCTCCCCCTTTTGTATCTCCCTCTCTCTCTCTCTCTCTCTCTCTCTCTCTCTCTCTCTCTCTCTCTCTCTCTCTCTCTCTCTCTCTCTCCTTATCCCTCTCTCTCTCCCTTTCCCCTTCTCTATCTCTCCTTCCCCTTCTCTCTCTCTCTCTCTCTCTCTCTCTCTCTCTCTCTCTCTCTCTCTCTCTCTCTCTCTCTCTCTCTCTCCTTATCCTTCTCTCTCTCCTACTCTCTCCATTTCCCCTTCTCTATCTCTCCTTCCCCTTCTCTCCTACTCTCTCTCTCTCTCTCTCACACACACACACACACACACCTTCACACTCTCTCTGTCTCTATCTCTCTCCTCTGTCTCTCTCATCACCTGTTGTCACTAAGGATTGCACCCAATTTGCTAAGTGTTGAACCTAGCAATCCTGTGAAACATGGGACTATTCTCAGGCTATGGGCAACTTATCTAAGAATAGACCATTGGATTAAGGGTCGGCTTCCCTTTGGATCACTTGAAACTTATCTATACTTTTAAGGAGGAAAGGGAGAGAGTGCATAAAACAAACAACTACATGAATGAGACAAAGGTGATCCCCTGAATTTTAAAGAAGATCCACAACTGAAAATAAGTTTACTCCAACAACAAAACAAACTTGACTCACAACTCAATCCCACTTTCTTAAACTCTTAGTGAAACAAGGTACTTAGAATACAGAAAAGGAAGAAAACTTCACAAATTTGATATTCTTGATAGCACACAAATCACACTACTGAATTAAGATAAATTCCTGAACACCAACTTGGATTCAACATGCAGATCAAGGATATAGAATGTCACAATAATCTTGCATATGACTTCAAAAGCAAACCCAGAATTGTAGGACAATAAGAAGGATCAATTTTATTGTTGAAAAGAAACTAAGTACAATTGTGTCTCTCAGAGCTGCAACACTCATATAAGAGAGAAAGAATGAAGAGCTAACCTTAATCACCAAAAGTGAGAGGTATATAAACTGAAAACTAGGAATCTGCATTCAAACTCCACTACCTCCTAAGAATAGAAAAATGTCAATAATGGACCCATGAGGATGCATCATAATTCAAATGCCAGATTCCTAAATTCCTAGGGGGCAAGGAAAGTGGGACCCTAAAAATAGATAGTCAAACAAAGACCGCTCTATCCACTAAGTCATGCCTATAAATGATATTCTGACAATGGTTTATAAAAACACCACTTGTTGATATCTTACAATAAAGGATGAGCCATGACTTAACGTTAAAAACCTATCCCACCATGACACAAAAATGGACCTAAAAATATTTTAAAATGGTCTCAACCCAAAAATAAGGAAACACATTTTAAAATAATTACAATCAAATAAGAATCCACTTGTGCCAAAAAACATGGACTAAGATCCTAAGTCAAACAAATGACTCTCAACCCAATTAAGGGGAAAGCACATTTGATGACCTACATGCTAATTAAAATCATCAATACATAGCATAAAACTATAGGATTAAAATCCCACCTAATGATCACCAAAAACCCGCCAATGCTCAAAATAACATGGTAAATGAATCTCAACCCAACAAAAATGGGAGAAGAGAAAATCAATAATCATTTATTCAAAACCTCCCTGCTGCTGGCACTGTAGACCTTCTTATTTGACATATGGAAAGTTACCATCTTCTATCGGTAGTTCCACCTTTGGATTTGGAAATAACTAACCTCAATCTTGGCATAATGCTATCGAGATAGGCACTGGTTCTATCTTTCATTCTTCATTCTCATTTTCTGCTTGTGCATTTGAGTTTTAGAACACTAGCATTTTTCGGTATAGGTTCACTATTGCAAACATTTCCCTCTTGCTAGGGCATGACATTGGCATTATTTGCTTGAATCTCTCTGTACATTTGTCATGCATCTCAGCTCCTATGGGCTTCGAGAGCATGTATAAATGATGGAAAAATTTTCTTGTTCGATCATGTTTTATATAGCCCGTGAAAGGTTAGGGCACATTGTTATGATAATGCCTTCTCTACATTTTGTGTTCATGGTAATCTCCTTGGTTCTGAGATCATTGTATATTGATGGCATTTGCTGGCATATGTGCTCATAGTTTGCATGATTTGAAATAACACCATTAAAGTTCCTAGGCTTGAAATTTACTGGTCGATGTCTAATTCTTATAGCATCGTGCCCTGGTCTTGACTGTTGCAGTGTCTACTGGTACAGCCCATGAACCTTTGGCTAGGCATTAGTTCATTGTTTTGATTGGTTGTTATTTCTTGAAGCACTGTGTCTTGGATTAGCTCATGCAATCCCCATGGTATCCACGAGCTAGGGCACGTCTCATTCACTAGTTTGTTGTTAATGCTTCGATCTCCATCTAGATGTTGTGTTTAATATTTTCAATAAAAATAACATCACTTTTAAAGTTTTGCCATATTGGATGCATCATACCCTTCTTGTTGCTTGTCATATCTTGATGACTGTATACATGCCTTGCATGAGGGCCCTCTTGCAGACATGCTTATGCTGCATATGTTTCATTTTGAGCATGGCCTGTGAACCATTCATGGATTGATGTGATTGTATTGCTACAGGTTCAATAGCCCGTGAACACCTAGGGCATTGTTTGAGACTGTGTTTGTCTGGTTCTTCATGTTAGCCTATGAGCAATAAGGATAGGATATCTTTGTATTCACTTTGTTGCTGTACCCTCAAAGCCGCGAGCTTGCTATCTACCTCGACTAGTGCTCTAATAATTGCCACTACATGTTATTGATAATGCCATGCCCTACTCATTTGGTGACCCGCGAGCTATCATGATTATTATTCCCTAATCTCTATTGTTGTGTGCTATGTACATGGTGCCACTATTTGTTGTCATACTTGTGTTTACCTTTTTGATTTGTGAAAGCTTGGGTTTGCTAAACCCGTGAGCTATGGAGCCATGCCTTGGCTATATTTTCTTTTTAGCAGGGTTTCAAATGATTATTAAGCCCACGAGCTATAACATTGCACTTACTCACTACTTGAAATGAATGGCACCAGTTTGACTGTGATAGCATTTGATTGTAGAGCATGCTCACTGCCTTGTGACCTAAGAGCTAAGGTTTGGACTCTTTTTTAATGGTATTGTGAATCCTTGGAACAGGGCATCCTGTCGACCTATTTTGATATCAGACTCCCTTGTATTGGCATATTATTCCCTTGCTTATATGAGGTGATGTTCATTATTTGATGACTATCCATATTGTGCATCTTTTGTTACTATCTTGTTATTGGTACCAATATGCTGGATTGCCTTGATAAATTGTGAGCTCGTGAACCTTTATGAATGGAGGTGCACATTTGTATTGATGTAGTTCATTGTTGAATATATAGCACTGTTGGCATTCACCATTTGATTTTTACTATTTCTTGAGAGACTTGGCTTTCTATTCATCATATAATGTTTAGGATATGGGAGATGCTCATGTGCCCTGAAATGCCTAAGCCTATGATCCTATGCTTTGATTAATCTCTGTGATCCTGTGAACTAGCCCATCTCTTTCTATTTATTTATTATTGCTCAATTGACACCATGCCTGCTGTAAGTGTGTCGACTCCTTCCACAGGCCAAGGGTACAAACTATTGGACTATTCTGAATCCAACTGTCATTTGATTTTGGGGCCGAGCTAGGTCTGTAACCCTTGGTTGGCATTGTGCATCTATCTATCTAGCATGGTCGTGGTATGAAGTATCAATGCTATCTTATGCTAATGCACTGTAGACAATCGACATTATATTTTTGATTGTTTACTTGGTGTCATTACTTGATTCACCATGCCATGCCATGTTCCTCTATTTAGTTTGGATTACTTGATGACACCAGGTAAATAACATTTTAGTCATTATTTAGTGCATGTTGTTTCAGTGATATTGGGACCCGTTTGATAGCACATTGTCTGATGATATGCCATATTGTGTCATTGATTTACCAACTATAGCCCTTTCCAAATCTGGTTACTCAAACAAATTTTAACATTGTTCATCATAAAGCACCAAAAGGATCTATGGTCACTTGAAAACATATCATGCTGTGATGTACCCCTCTTTTGGCATGCAGATTTTGTATTCTCACTTCTCTATTTTGATAATGATTCATTGTGCTAAATGAGATTTATTTGATGTACTTGGAAGATATCATGCTCATGTTGTACTTTGTGCTATAATTCCCTATAATTAATCTACCATTTGCACTTTCATGTTCCTATTCTACTTCCATGATCTATTTTCATTGTCCTTAAGTGTCCTTATTGATGTTACATCACACATATTTTCCTGTTTTGTGCAATGTGTGCTCTTGGCCCTTGATGCGATCATCAATTGAAAACTTGAGGTTTTTCTGTCATGATCCTCATTAAGGGCCTAGGTCATCCATTGAATTCATTGTTGGATCAGCTCCTCCTATATCTGCACATGAAACAAACATGTTAGTGAAAACATGGTGCCTCCTTTGTTGTTTGGAGCCTTATGCACATGCCCTGAGCACAACCCTTGTCAGAGGTGCATGGCTGAGTGTACATATGCATTCTGTAGATATTGTGATACCAGCCATTACATAGATCCATTGGATCTAACCCATATCCCTTCTTCTCTTCTTGCAGGTTCTGGATCTCAAGAGCTCTCTGGATAGGACCGGATCCAAACACCACTACCAGGCAATGTCTGGTACCCCAGTATTTAATCATTTTCTTTATGTATATGTATACTCATTCATTCAATTCTAGTAACAGCTATGCTCATAGCCTGTGTGAGCTCAGATAGATGCTCTTCTTTTCAGTTCTTTCCCTTTTGTACAGTATACATATATGCATGTGTAGCTTTAGATGCAGTTCATTTCCTTTTACTTTCATGTACTCTTCTAAATGAAATGAACACAAACTTAAAGAAGATCACCTAATAACACAAACTAGGGTACTATAGCCTCATCTAGTAAATAGGTCTCCAATCTAAGAATGAGTAAAAATATGGAAACATTCTGGCGACCTCTTTGGAGTGCTTGCCTGCTAAGCATCCTGACCAGCTGCCTTAGAGATCCATTGGGAACAAAGTCTATAAGCCTCAAACTGAACTTAGTTCTTTTGGTGATTCTCAATCCTTCTTTAACAAAACTGCTAACTACTAGAGATAGCCTCTCTGGCTTATTACTACTCACACCAAACAAAAAACCAAACTAAAAACTAAAAATAACTTGTGCCAGGCACTTAGGGAACACAGAAAACTAGAAACTTCTAAGCTACTAGTGTACAAGGTAGAAATAGACCTCAGAAACAAGCCTTGAGGTGGATCCCATTCACTGGAATGGGCAGCTCCTCTCCATCCATACTAGCCAGCTAAAAAGCATTATGGGCTTTGCATCTAATCACCATGAAAGACCCACTCCATATGGCATCAAATTTAGTATGCCTCCCTGGATTGTATTTTGCTTCATCCCACTTGAGGACAAGGTCTCCCTCCTTGAAAACCTTAGGTGTGGATTTCTTATCAAAGCTTCTTTTCATCTAAGCATAATGATCTTCCAGGTTCTCCAGTACTAACTTTCTTGTTTCTTCGAGCTCAACTAGTTCAACAAGCCTGACTTGCATAGAATCTTCTTCCATAAGATCAATTTCTTTGATTAAGCTCAAAGTAGGCAACTCAGTAGACCAAGGAATCCTAGCTTCTTTTCCATATACAAGTGTATAGGGTGAGTTACCTATAGACCTCTTAGGTGTTATTCTATCTGCCCATAAGGCCAACTTCAACTTGTTGTGCCGATCCCTCTGGTTTCCTTCTATAGTCCCTTTGATGATTCTCAGCAAGTTCTTGTTTGTTGATTCTGCCAGACCATTACCTTGAGGGTAATAGTTAGAAGAGGTACTCAGGAAGATATTGTGCTTGAGTGCCCATTCTAAAATTTTAGTTCCCAGGAATGCCATAGCATTGTCTGAAATGATAGAATCTAGAGTACCAAATCTAGACACAATGTCTTGATAGAAGTTTAGGATAGAGGTCTCATTTGCTTCCTTCAGTGCTATAGCCTTTGTCCATTTGGTAAAATAGTCTTTAGCAGTAAGTATCCATTTGTGTCTAGTAATGGATGGGGGGTTGATAGGTCCAATAAAATCTAATCCCCATTTTGAGAAAGGCTGCTCCACCTTGATGGGATGAAGAGGGAGGGCTGCTAACTTTTGTTTTCCAGCAAACAAGGCACAGTTCTTACATTTCCTTATCCAATCAAATGCATCTTTGTATAGGCTAGGAAAATAGTGCCTAGCTCTCATCACTTTTAGAGTAGTGGTCCTGGCTGCAAAGTGTCCTCCAGAACCTCCATCATGAAACTCCTCTAGTATTTTATCCACTTGGCTAGTTTCAACACATCTCAACAAGACACCATTGTGATCTCTTCTATACAAAACACCATCAATAATGATAAATGGAATATATTGGAGTCTAAAGTACCTTCTTTTACTCCTTTCAAGGCCTTGAGGGCACTGACCAGTCGAGAGATAATGTCTCATCTCTGTTGTCCAGCTTGTGTTCTGCTCTACATTTTGGTTCATCAGAACAACTTCCTCCTTTTGTTAGTTAAGGTCTGCTATTCCTTCATTAAGCTATTCACACAGCCCCTTTCCTCTAATTAGCTTGGTCACTTTAATCTGAATGTCATACTCCATGACTTTGGTGACCCAACCAGCCCTCTTGTGGCTTAGGTATTTGTTCAATAGGAAATCTTTTATGCAAGGGTGAGCAACCATTAGGTGCACTGTGTTATTGGATAACAAGTGCCTAAACTTTTTCAAACTCCTCACAATTGCTAGGACATGCTTTTCTATAGGAGTATAATTAAGTTCATAACCATCTAGACCCTGACTGTAAAAATCTACTGGCTGTTCTTGCTTCTCAGCATTCTGCTAAACTAACATAGTAGAGATACTATCAATGTCCCCAAAAGCATATAGGATAAAATCTTTAGAAAAGTTAGGGTTTACCAGAGTAGGATCAGAGGCAATTGCTTCCTTAACTTCTTCAAAACACCTTTTCCCTTCACTTGTCCAATGAAAGGTTGAGTTCTTCTTTAGCGTCTGGGTCATAAGCTTAAGTAGTGTTGCAACATTTGGAATGAACCTTCTCAAGAAGTTGATTCTTCCAAGGAAACTCTGCAGTCCCTTCTTGTGAGCTGGTAGGGGTAGTGCCATGATGGCCTTTATCCTCTCAGGATCAATGGTTGTCCCTTATTTAGAAAAAATGTGCCCTAGTAATCTACCTTCATGGACAAAAAAAATGCATTTCTTAGGATTCAATGAAACTCCAAACTCTCTGTACCTTTCAAAGATCTATCTCAGATGAACCAGGTGGTCATTAGTGTCTTTTGAAAAGATAGTTATATCATCTAAATAAACTAGAATGAACTTGTTCATTAAACCAGCAAATGCCATCTCCATGGCTTTCTAAAAAGTAGCACTAGCGTTAGACAGCTCAAAAGGCATCTTCCTGTATGCCATGGTGCCCCATTTGGTGGTGAATGCTATTTTATATTGGTCTTCCTCTTTTACCAGGACTTGGTTATAACCAGAAAAGCCATCTAACAAAGAAAATCTGTCAGATCTTGAAACATACTACAAAATCTGTTCCATGGATGGCAATGGGTGATGATCTTTGAGTGAGGCTCTGTTAAGGTCTCTAAAATCCACACATAACCAGATTTCACCATTGTTCTTCCTAATTGGTACTAGATTAGAGACCCAAGAGGTGTGTTTAATGGGAAAAATAATATTGGACTCAATCATTTTCCTTAACTCTATTTTCATCAAGACTTCTAACTTAGGATTGATAGGCCTATGCTTTTGTCTCACTGGTTTGGCATGGGGTTCTAGCTCAATGGTGTGTTGGGATAAGTGAGGATCAAATCCTTTTAGATCATAGTATTACTATGCAAAAACATCACTAAATTCTTGACATAATGAAATAAAGGCCTGCTTTTCTGGCTGTGTGCATACCTTTCCAAGCCTAAGGAATTTGTCCTTGAGAACTTCCACAGGCTAGTAGTGCTCTTCTTTGACTGTCATACTAGCCTTGTCTCCTTTGAGCTGATCATCAGAGTTGAATATGGACTCAAGTGTGACTAGTCCCTTAGGTAACTTATTACTTTTCAAATGTAGCATTTGGTCACTATACTGGTGAGCATGTTTGTTCTGGTTAACTCTGGAGAACTTAGCTTCTTCGATCAAAAAGTTAAAAATCTGATCATCATTTTCAAAAAATTTCCAGCTCACTTGATTGTTTGGTATAGATGGTCTTACTAGAACCTTTACATGCTGCGAGTTGGGACTTGTGATCTCTTTTGGAATATCATATTTTGCTCCCATGGCAGCCAGCTTGTCTGCCTGTTTGTTCTGATTTCTTGGGACAACAACCAGATTAAAAGCATAAAAATATTCCATTAAATCCCAAACCCTATGCTTATACATCTTAAGTGTATCATTTTTTGTAAGATTAGTGCCACTTACTTGATTGACCACTAACTCACTATCACCTATAACTTTTAGGCATTTGATTCCTCTTTGTCTAGCCCATTCTAAACCATGAATCAAAGCCTCATACTCTACTATATTGTTAGTATAGCTAAAAGAAAAATGAACTACAGAGTAATACTTTTTCCCTTCAGGAGAAATTAGGATAGCTCCTCCTCCTAAACCAACTCTTCTTCTGGCAGCTTTAAAAAAACAACTGCCACAAATCATCATTTTGATCTCTAGAATGCTTATCTTCCTTCTTCATCAAATATGGAATCACAACACCTTCTTCATGAATGATATACATTCCAATACATGAAATCTCCATGTTTCTAAAGGGTTATCCTCCTCCAAATCTCTTCCAGCCCATTCATCTAAGACAATATCATGAATCTTTCCAATAGTGGTTTCAGGTTCAGAATCACTTGGGTCTTGTTCATGAAACATTAGATTGGTATTTATAGGGCTTGGTGTATAAGGCTCAACATGGCTTTTTGTAAAAGCTTCAGAGTTGATTCTAACCCTAGTCCCGTATCTGGTTCTGAAATATAGATGAGACCAATCAGCTGAGAGATATCCCCCCAACCTAGCAGTGAACTCTCTGCTTAGACAAATAGAAAAATGAGGAGGCAGATCTATGACATAGACATCCTGGGGAAAGGAGAAATTGGGATATTCATGCAGAGTGAGGCTCAAGTCCTTAATGACTCCCAAGGTACTAACTGATGACCCATCCAACTAAACAACAAGCCTATCTATTGGCTCATAAGACAATCCTAGGAGATCTGCTAACTGCTTAGAAATCACATAACTACTAGCTCCTGAATCTATCATACAATTATGAACCAAGAAATCTCCAACAATAAGAGTTACATAGAAAGGAGGAGGTTTAACCTATGGGGCAACAATGGGCTGCAAGCTGGCTTCTTCAGTTTGCTGCTCCTTTTGAGGTGTTTCAGCCACTAGGACTCTGGGTTGTTCTGAAATAGCTTCTTGATTTGATGAAATCTTAGCCAACTCGCTAAGTATTAGCTCCTGCTATCTAGGAATTGCCAAGGTGTCCATTAGAGGCACATTGATAGAGGTCTTCTTCATCTACTCCACAATTTTAAAAGATTCCAAATTTACTTTAGACTGTTCTTTTGGTGTAGAAACCTTTGTTTGTGTAGACACCAACTATGTAGCTGCCTTGACTGGTTCTTTAGCCTCTTTAGACTGGTTTAGGACTGGAGCTTGAACTGCCTTAGGTTGTGGATTCACAACAAGAGCTTGCTGACTGGTAGAGGCCACTTGTTCAACCTCTAAAGCCTTCTTCTTAGACCTTGTGTTGGCTGCAACTGGGATGTAGTTTGGGTTATCACTTGGTGAAAAATTCACCCCACAAAAATCTTCTTTCTAAAAATTCACCAGTGCCACCTCAGGTGTCTGTAACTCATTTGGGGTAACAACTGGACCCTGCTGAACTTCTAGCTCTTGAACCATCTCCTGTAGCATTGTCATGTTGTTCTGTACCATGAGGGCTTGATCATAGCCATTAGGACACATCCCTTGGATGTGTTGCTGATTGCATGGGCAGCCCCATTGGTATTCTTGTGCTATATTATTTTGAGCTACAGGAACCATCTCTCTAGAAGCACTAGGAGTGTTAGGATTATAAGGTTGGCTGGCCTTTTGGCTATAATTTCTTGCTTGGCCTTGCTGGCCTTGTTGGTATTGGGACTTGTTCTGATGGTAATGATTTTGATAGGGCTACTGATAGGGCTATTGATAGGGTTGTTGGTAAGGTTGGGACTTCTGCTTATTTAGACTAACCAACTCATTAGTAACTATTTGCAAGGCCTTTTTGATCTCATTCAGCTCCTGGGATTGATTTACATCTGGGCTAGCAACTTGTTGAGGAGGAGATGGGAGAGGTGGAATAGATGCCAAGGCTGGAATTGCTTCAGGGATAGGGTGAAGCTTGGGAAAAATAGGCATTGGAGGCCTTGGGGCTATCTTTCCAGCTTGGATTAGGCTATTTTTAGCTCTTATGGCAAGATCATATGCTGCTAGTAAATTAGTCCCTCCCATGGATTGGATCATAATAGAGATATCACTGTTAAGGGCTCTTAGATAGTATAGAAAAGCATGTTGGTTTGAAGGTCTCACTATGGCTAGTATTCTATTCCATGTCCTCTGAAATCTGAAATTGAAATCCATCATGTATTCTTGGGGTGACCTTTTAATAGTAGTCAAATGCTCAACTAATGAGAGGTGATCTGATTTATCTTCAAATTGATTGGTCAAGGCTTGACCCAACCCATCCCAATAAGCTATAGAACCATATGCTAAGCCTCTAAACCATTGCAATGCTTTTCCTTTGAGGGAAGCTGCCAACAACCTCATAGCCACATTATCCTAGGTTATATTATGAAGGGCGCAAAGAGATGCTACATCTCTTATATGCTCAATAGTTGAGGTCTGATCCTCTCCTATAAAAATAAGCAAACTTTTAAGGGCTGATATAGGTATGTCATTATGCTGCTACAAATTCAAGGGGCTGCCTTGATCAAAGGCTACAAAAGGATGTTGTCTAGCCATTGGAGGATTAAGGGGAGCTTAAATTGCTGGTGCTACTTACACTGGCTAAATTTGGGGATTGGTTGTAGGAATGAGAGGAGGACTAGAAGTAGAACTAGGAGTAGGATTTATAGATTTTGATGCACTAATTTGGGCTTCTTTAGACCTCTTCTTGATAGATGGCAGCTTCGCATACACAAAAAGATTCTTACTCTGCCTGGTTGGGATCCCACTCATAAACTTATATACTAATCTACATAAAACACCATTAAAGTTGCCAAGTATGATTTCAAAACACTGTCACTACTCATACCACACAATAAATTGCATAAATATTTCTAGAAATTTGAGTCACCGAGTCTTCTATTCCACCAGGCGTGCCAGAAATTGTTGTCACTAAGGATTGCACCCATTTTGCTAAGTGTTGAACCTAGCAATCCTGCGAAACATGGGACTATTCTCAAGCTGTGGGTAACCTATCTGAGAATAGACCTCCGGATTAAGGGCTAGCTTCCCTTTGGATCACTTGAAACTTATCTAAACTTTTGAGGAGGAAAGGGAGAGTGCATAAAACAAACAACTACATGAATGAGACAAAGGTGATCCCCCAAATTTTAAAGAAGATCCACAACTGAAAATAAGTTTACTCCAATAGCAAAACAAACTTGACTCACAACTCAATCCCAATTTCTTAAACTCTTAGTGAAACAAGGTACTTAGAATATAGAAAAGGAAGAAAACTTCACAAATCTGATATTTTTGATTGCACACAAATCACACTACTGAATTAAGATAAATTCTTGGACACCAACTTGGATTCAACATGCAAATCAAGGATATAGAACATCACAATAATCCTGCATATGACTTCAAAAGAAAACCCAAAATTATAGGAGAATAAGAAGGATCAATTTTATTGCTGAAAAGAAACTAAGTACAATTGTGTCTCTCAGAGCTACAACACTCATATCAGAGAGAAAGAATGAAGAGCTAACCTCAATCACCAAAAGTGAGAGGTATATAAACTAAAAACTAGGAATCTGCATTCAAACTCCACTACCTCCTAAGAATAGAAAAATGTCAATAATGGACCCATGAGGATGCATCATAATTCAAATGCCAGATTCCTAAATTCCTAGGGGGCAAGGAAAGTGGGACCCTAAAAATAGATAGTCAAACAAAGACTGTTCTATCCACTAAGTCATGCCTATAAATGATATTCTGACAATGGTTTATAAAAACACCACTTGTTGATATCTTACAATAAAGGATGAGCCATGACTTAACGTTAAAAACCTATCCCACCATGACACAAAAATGGACCTAAAAATATTTTAAAATGGTCTCAACCCAAAAATAAGGAAACACATTTTAAAATAATTACAATCAAATAAGAATCCACTTGTGCCAAAAAACATGGACTAAGATCCTAAGTCAAACAAATGACTCTCAACCCAATTAAGGGGAAAGCACATTTGATGACCTACATGCTAATTAAAATCATCAATACATAGCATAAAACTATAGGATTAAAATCCCACCTAATGATCACCAAAAACCCGCCAATGCTCAAAATAACATGGTAAATGAATCTCAACCCAACAAAAATGGGAGAAGAGAAAATCAATAATCATTTATTCAAAACCTCCCTGCTGCTGGCACTGTAGACCTTCTTATTTGACATATGGCAAGTTACCATCTTCTATCGGTAGTTCCACCTTTGGATTTGGAAATAACTAACCTCAATCTCGGCATAATGCTATCGAGGTAGGCACTGGTTCTATCTTTCATTCTTCATTCTCATTGTCTGCTTGTGCATTTGAGTTTTAGAACACTGGCATTTTTCGGTATAGGTTCACTGTTGCAAACATTTCCCTCTTGCTAGGGCATGACACTGGCATTATTTTCTTGAATCTCTTTGTACATTTGTAATGCATCTCAGCTCCTATGGGCTTCGAGAGCATGTACAAATGATGGCAAACTTTTCTCATTTGATCATGTTTTATATAGCCCGTGAAAGGTTAGGGCACATTGTTATGATAATGCCTTCTTTGCATTTTGTGTTCATGGAAATCTCCTTGGTCCCGAGATCACTATATATTGATGGCATTTGCTGGCATATGTGCTCATAGTTTGCATGATTTGAAATAACACCATTAAAGTTCCCAGGCTTGAAACTTACCGGTCGATGTCTAATTCTTATAGCATCATGCCCTGGTCTTGATTGTTGCAGTGTCTACTGGTATAGCCCGCGAGCCTCTGGCTAGGCTTTGGTTCATTGTTTTGATTGGTTGTTATTTCTTGAAGCACTATGTCTTTGATTAGCTCGTGCGATCCCTGTGGTATCCATTAGCTAGGGCATGTCTCATTCACTAGCTTGTTGTTAATGCTTCGATCTCCATCTAGATGCTGTGTTTAATATTTTCAATAAAAATAGCATCACTTTTAAAGTTTTGCCATATTAGATGCCTCATACCCTTCTTTTTGCTTGTCATATCTTGATGACTATATACGTGCCTTGCATGAGGGCCCTCTTGCAGACATGCTTATGCTGCATATGTTTCATTTTGAGCATGGCCCGTGAACCATTCATGGATTGATGTGATTGTATTGCTATAGGTTCAATAGCCCATGAACACCTAGGGCATTGTTCAAGACTATATTTGTCTGGTTCTTCATGTTAGCCTGTGAGTAATAAGGATAGGATATCTTTGTATTCACTTTGTTGCTGTACCCTCAAAGCCGTGGGCTTGCTATCTACCTCGATTGGTGCTCTAATCATTGCCACTACATGTTATTGATAATGACATGCCCTACTCATTTGGTAACCCGTGAGCGATCATGATTATTATTCCCTAATCTTTGTTGTTGTGTGCTTTGTACATGGTGCCACTATTTGCTATCATACTTGTGTTTACCTTTCTGCTTTGTGAAAGCTTGGGTTTGCTCAACCAGTGAGCTATGGAGCCATGCCTTGGCTGTATTTTCTTTTTAGCAGGGTTTCAAATGATTGTTAAGCCCATGAACTATAACATTGCACTTACTCACTGCTTGAAATGAATGGCACCGATTTGACTGTGATAGCATTTGATTTTAGAGCATGCTCACTGCCTTGTGACCCGAGAGCTAAGGTTTGGACTCTTTTTTAATGGTATTGTGAATCCTTGGAACAGGGCATCCTGTCGACCTATTTTGATATCAGACTCCCTTGTATTGGCATATTATTCCCTTGCTTATATGAGGTGATGTTCATTATTTGATGACTATCCATATTGTGCATCTTTTGTTACTATCTTGTTATTGGTACCAATATGCTGGATTGCTTTGATAAACTGTGACCCTGTGAACCTTTATGAATGGAGGTGCCCATTTGTATTGATGCAGCTCATTGTTGAATATATAGCACTATTGGAATTCACCATTTGATTTTTACTATTTCCTGAGAGACTTGGCTTTCCATTCATCATATAATGTTTAGGATATGGGAGATGCTCATGTGCCTGAAATGCCTAAGCCCGTGATCCTATGATTTGATTGATCTAAGTGATCCTATGAACTAGCCCATCTCTTGCTGTTTATTTATTATTGCTCAATTGACACCATGCTTGCTGTAAGTGTGTCGACTCCTTCCACAGGCTGAGGGTACAAACTACTGGACTATTATGAATCTATCTATCATTTGATTTTGGGGCCGAGCTAGGTCTATAACCCTTGGTTGGCATTATGCATCTATCTATCCAGCATGGTTGTGGTATGAAGTATCAATTCTATCTTATGCTAATGCACTGTAGACAACTAACATTATATTTTTGATTGTTTACTTGGTGTCATTACTTGATTCACCATGCCATGCCATGTTCCTCTATTTAGTTTGTATTACTTGATGATACCGGGTAAACAAAATTTCAGTCATTATTCAGTGCATGTTGTTTTAGTGATATTGGGACCCGTTTGATAGCACATTGTCTGATGATATGCCATATTGTGTCATTTATTTACCAACTATAGCCCTTTTCGAATCTGGTTACTCACACAGATTTTAACATTGTTCATCACAAAGCACCAAAAGGATCTATGCCCACTTGAAAACATATCATGCTGTGATGTACCCCTCTTTTGGCATGCAGATTTTGTATTCTCACTTCTCTGTTTTGACAATGATTCATTGTGCTAAATGAGATTTATTTGATGTACTTGGAAGATGTCATGCTCATGTTGTACTTTGTGCTATAATGCCCTATAATTACTCTTCCATTTGGACTCTCATGTTCCTCTTTTGCTTCCATGACATGTTTTCATGGTTCTTAAGTGTCCTTATTGATGCTGCATCACACATATGTTCCTATTTTGTGCGATGTGTGCTCTTGGCCCTCGATGAGATCATCGACAGAAAACTTGAGGTTTTTCTATCATGATCTGCATCAATGGCCCAGGTCATCCATTGAATTTATTGTTGTATCAGCTCCTCCTGTATCTACACATGAAACAAACACGTTAGTGAAAACATGGTGCCTCCTTTGTTTTTTGGAGCCTTATGCACATGCCCTGAGCACAACCCTTGTTGGAGGTGCATGGTTGAGTGTACATATGCATTCTGTAGATATTGTGATACCATCCATTGCATAGATTCATTGGATCTAACCCATATACCTTCTTCTCTTCTTGCAGGTTCTAGATCTCAGGAGCTCTCTGGATAGGACCAGATCCAGACACCACTACCATGCAATGTCTGGTACCCCAGTATTTAATCATTTTCTTTATGTATATGTATACTCATTCATTCAATTCTAGTAACGGCTATGCTCACAGCCTGTGTGTGCTCAGATAGATGCTCTTCTTTTCAATTCTTTCCCTTTTGTACAGTATACATACATGCATGTGTAGCTTTAGATGCAGTTCATTTCCTTTTACTTTCATGTACTCTTCAAAATGAAATGAACACAAACTTAAAGAAGATCACCTAATAACACAAACTAGGGTACTATAGCCTCATCTAGTAAATAGGTCTCCAATCTAAGAATGATTAAAAATATGGCAACATCACCCTCTCTCTCTCTCTCTCTCTCTCTCTCTCTCTCTCTCTCTCTCTCTCTCTCTCTCTCTCTCTCTCTCTCTCTCTCTCTCTCTCTCTCTCTTTTTCTTATTTTACATAGGGTGCACACCCTATAGGGTGTGCATGCTATAGGGAACACACCCTATTTAAGACTATGCATAACATCTTTTTGTTTTCTATAGGCCATATGCCCTATAGCACGTTCACGCTATGTAAAACTAGAAGAAATAGTCTTATTTGCCAAGAATCTCATGAAAGAGGCCCACTTTTTCTTATGCTATCTGAATTTTGCATTTTCTCCTACAAGTTTTCACTTTTCATGGTGTTGATAGTGACAAATCAACATTGTTTTGCACCATAGTGACAATTTTTTGCTTTGCACCATCATGAAAGTCAATTAGTGAGGAGAAATTTATCGATTGAGGTAATTTTTTTATTTTTTTACATGTGAAATGTGAATAAAGAGTGTTTTGGTTTATAATTGCTATGATATAGACTTGTTCAATACATAATTTGATATAATTGTAATAAATTTATATTATAATTTGTCATATTTTAGGAGGTTTATATTATAATTTGACTTATTATTTTACATTTATATTATATTTTTAAAATTGTAATCAATTGATATGTAGAAATCATCATCATGCCAAGGAAATGAGCAAAGAATTTAACACTGGAAGAGCATGAAAGAGACAAAGAGAAGAAAAGGGAAAGAATGAGACAACTTCATGAACAAAAAAAAAAAGATACCATAGAAGAAGATTTTTCTTTGGATGATGAACATGAAAGATCAATACAAAGTAAGAGATAATTGGAATTGGAATAAAAAAGACAACAAATGAGAAACTTGTGTGCAATGAGACAATTGAATTATAAAGATGCGGGGACATCATCTACGAGTTCCCAAGTTCAAGAGACATCATCATCCAATGTTCGAGGCACACCAATGTATCATGTTGAAGGCACACCATTGTCTACTTCTGAAGGTGTGGGCACACTCTTCTATCATGTTGAAGGCACACCATTATCTACATCCCAAGGTGTAGGCACACCATCATCTCATGTTGAAGGCACTTAAGATGGTATGCAATTCACACAATGTTTTTGATGCTCCTAGAATTATTAAATATAGAAAGCTAAAATATTTGGTTGATATTGATACTAACATTTTGCAAGCAATGCTTGACAAGATTCCCAAGCGTACTTGTCAAAGACATGTTAATTGTATTTGGAGATCTTTTTTGAGAATTTAAACATGACAGGAAGATGCCAACTATTTGTTGAAATAATGAGAAATATGAAATGTAGGCCCATCATGAAGATTCTTGGGCTAAGAATGATGGACAAGTCAAGTGAAAAATCTATTGTAAAGAATCTAATGACTACATATGAGAGTGTGGGTTCTACATCACACATGAAAGATAGTAATGTCACATGACATGTACTTACATCAATGACAGTAAGCACTCAAATGAAGAAATCTTGACTCATTAGAAAGACAAGCAAAACATTGAAAATAAGTAGAAAGTCTCTAATGAGAGCCCTAGGAAGGCGTTAAAGAGTGGAAGATCCAAATAGTAATGAGTTATGGGCATTTTCTGGTAGACTACTGCAAAAAGATAAAGGAATTGTTGAAGCTTTGAAATCCTTGATTGAAGAATTTTGGAAGAATAATACACGGGTATCTCCTAATCAAAGAGATTTTGTAAGGAGGATTGGTAGTCAAATTCGTGTTCCACATCCAAAACATTTTTTGGATTCAACTCAAACACAATTCTTTGCAAAATTTATGCATATGTATCCTAAAATTAAAATTAGTTAGAGATATTTTGAAATGTGTAAACCTTTTTATGTCAAGATAAATCACACATGCACAAATTTTTGTTGTAGGGTACATATTGAATTTTCTAACCATTTTGAAGTTTATAGGAATATATGTGTAGGTTTGCACTCTAACAATATTTTGCAGGATTGTAACATAAATGTCCCACCTAGATCTTCAAGGGAATTAATATCTACCATTTTATGTGAAAGAGCGGATGGTCAACAATTTTACAAGCTCTCATGCTTGAATGGTACATGCATAAATTGCAGAGGTTTGCGACATTTTCCAATTTGTCAACATATGGAGAGTACGCATGCAATTAGTAATGAAATAGTGGATTTTGGAAAATATAAGACTGTGACATACAATCTAAAAGATGGAAAAGAGGCTAAAAGATGTGATTTAGTAATTGAAAAAATTCCAGTGTATCAATTCATGGACATTTTTTGTAAAAAAATTATTTATGAGTATGCAAGGCATACACATAGAGTGCGATGGTTGGATATGCAATTCAAGTTGTGCAAGGACACATTCCCACTTGATACCATTGTTTCAATTGTGGACTTTGTAGAGAACTATACACTACAACCACAGAATGAGGTGCAAGCAAAGTATTACAGCTCTCAATAGGTTGCTATATTTGTTCATATAGCATTCATGCATGCACCAGACAGTACAGAGGAGAACAAGAAGATATTGAGGGAGTATCATTTTTATATCAATGATGATCGCTCACATTCTACAAAGTTTGTACATATTTTCTTTCAACTATTTTATGGTCATTTGGAAAACAGGGGCATAAAATATCATCGACATATCATTTGGTCAAATAATTGTGCATCCCAATTCAAGAATTCTCAGATGTTTTATTGGTTGTGTAGGATGCATAAGATTATTGGAATTCAATCTATGTGGAATTTCACAGAGGCTGATCATGGAAAGGGAGAGCACGATGGCGCAGGTGCATGCATTAAAAGAGCCTTAGCACGTGAAGAATTAAAGTACAAAGAGAAAGCAACATTGTTAGATGCGGGATGTATTGTCTAGTGGTATAACACTACAATAGGTCCAAGTAATGAAGGTGAGTCTACGGTTCATAGATTTTTTTGGTCGATGGATGAAACTAACATTGCACCATATGAGGATTTCTGTACATTGACAGGATTGAGTGAGCTACACTCTTTTAGAAGTTGTAATGTAGGTTCATGGAGTATCCACACATGACAGATGGTGTGCTTTTGTTCATCATGTGTAGATGAAGATTGGGATGGGTGTGAGTCAAAGGAATGGGTTGACGAATGGTATACATGTATTTTGAGTCCACTTGCCTCCTATCATCCCCATGAATCACTACAACTGACAGAAATGGAATCATCCATTGAATTTGATCACTTATCTGATCTAGTACAACCAGGTCTGTATTTTTCACATACAAATAATCTCAAATTTGGTACTTTATCATAAATATTTAGTAAACTAATGCCCTCATTATGTTTATATAATTACAAGCCATGTTTTTGCTGTTATTACACTTGAAGACAATGAAGAAGGGACAAATTATTATTTTTGTCATTGTGTTGAGGCAAAAAAGAAATTGGATCACTCAATTATCGATGGTGAAGAATTAGAATACCCTATAGGAGCAGTGGTTGTAACTGGTACATGGCTTAGATGACATGCTATGAAGAACCCTAGGTTGTGGTTGTTCGAGGATTGGGAGACACACATAAAGATTCTTCATTATTCAAACCTTGTCATTGCATCAAATGTCCACTTAATCAGATATGGGGGAAGACTGCAAAATAAAACTCTTTGGAAGGTTCATGAGTCAGACCATGAGGCAATACTTGAGACAATCAAGGGTAGGGTAGACCCTATTGGTTCATTGGACTAAATGGAGATACAAAATATTGTAACATGTCAAATTTATATAGCACTGTAAATTAGGTGGACTGTAAATTTCTCATGCATTACCCCGTATGTATAACAGGAAGTTTCTAACATTTAATGACAACCTTTCTCTTATATGTTTTAGGGCAATACCTGAAGGTTTTCTTTGCTCAGCTCTTTCCTTTGGTGCTCCTATTGAGCTGAGTTGTAAAAATATTTCTCATTATCAATAAAAAAAAATTGATAATAGAAATCTTATAGTTCAGATATTTTTCATAGCATACATAGCATAATTCATATATTCTTTACATACACTAAGATCCTAGTTCAGCATTAACTTCCACACATAAACCCAAGCCAAAACCAACTTCTAAACAAGCCTGCCATAAACACCATGTACAAAAAACCTAAAATCTTCGAACAAAACCTAACCCAGAGTAGTAGGAAACTTGGTAACAGCCATACTTCCTTCAGAAGCAACATGCCTAGCCAGCTCTCCAGGCATAACAAACTTGACAACAATCTCAATTTCTCTGGAGGAAAGTTTCATGATCTTGTTATATTTCAGTAGAGAAGCAGCCTCAGGAGTAATCTTATCAAAAATATCAATCATGAAGCTCTCCATGATATCCATGGCAGCACTGGATATTCCCTTGGAGGGATGCACTTGTTTCAACACCTTGTATATTAACCTTTTGTAACTTCCTACACTTCTCTTCCTCTTATTTTTCTTATTCTCTTCCTTTTGAACATCACTTTCTTTTCTTTTCTTATCTTTGGAGAATCCTTTACTTCATTCTCTCCTTTCATACCATCTTCTTTAAGACCCAAAAACCCCCTAGAAACTAGGGCTCGCCCAATGTCTCATCTCCCAGCACCATAGAAACTGAACCAAAGTTGATTCACCATCATTTGACCATCCTATGATGGATTCATGCATAAAATACCCCCCTCCAATGGCTAGAACGTCTACTACTGTACCCTTGCACCAATTTCATGACCCTTATGCACCTTTCAAACTCATCAAACTCCTTCTATCCTTGAAATATTTCATGACCCTTATGCACCCTTCAAATTAATGTCTACTCTAGGAGGAAGATTATAATTTCCATATTTCCACAAGCCTTGAAATATTTTCGTCGTTATCGCTCTCTGCCTCCGCTCTCTCAATTTAGTCCTCTCCCTCTCTGCTACACTCGGCTTAGCCATCCTTACCTACTCTTTAACAAAGATTCTCCAAAATTTGTATACAAAGGCATCCTATAGGAAAAAATGAAAAGTTTCCCAGAGAATATCCTATAGCTTTTGACCAATTGAGGAAGCAAAAAATAAGTGAATAAGCAATTGGCTACCAGCCACAGAGAAATTACAAGACTTTGAAAAAAATATATTCTTTCTTGATGTTGAACTCATTTGATGTGGCTGTATATGATATGTACGCTGTACTTTACAAAGTGTTTCATGATTATCTAATTTCAACTTATTATATGATGCAGCTGAGTGTCGACGTAGTCATTATATATGGTATGTTTTACTATTTTTTTTTTGAGAACTAATGCTTCTAGTGAATCCAAATTTAGTTGTTATAAAGATGAGATGTTAGTGAATGACTTCTTCCTAATACTACTCTTCCACCAGATCCAGATTTCAACCCTTTTGTGGATCTACAGGCTCAATCGTGAGCCCACAGGATTGGCTAAGAGAAAACTATGATTGTATATCAACTGATTACAAAATGTTCATTTGAGGAGAAAATATTGCAACGATCAAGAAGAAAATTGGCTATGGAAAATCTAGTTATGAATTCTGTTAAGAATGAAACTATTAAGGAATTGCATGATATATTACTCAATGATGGAAGGAATATTCTTGATGAACATGGGATTGCAACTAAATCTATTCAATATATAGAGGAAGATATAGAAAATCTACTTAATAGAGATATTAATGTGAGAGAAAAGGACATTTCAGAAGAAAATGGTTATCTTGGTGCCATCCAAGGTATGCCAATTACTTAGGACAAAGAGACAAATCCCACAGTTAATGGGAAAGAGTGGGAAGAGCTTCTTGGACCCATGATAGAAGTTACAGATAAGGTGGAAGAGCTAGGAAGGGGAAACCGGAAAAGGAAAGAAGTAATATATGCATGTGAGCCTATGTGAGATGACAATGATGAGCACTCACCATTTGCTAGTAGCTCAAGTAGTGATAGAAGCTCTTCAGTGCACATGTACACTAACACAAAAAATTCAGATAGAGAAGTAACAAGTGTTGTGGAATTATCCACAGAGCAATGTGAAATGAAGCCTCAAATTGATTCATTAGTAGGCAAAGAATTTGGTCATGCACTTCATTCTAGCACCACAAATATTTCTATTAGAAATGCCTATTCATCAATGGCCTTGCATTTATGGGACTTGGGCATTATCCTTGAAATGTAAGTTCATTGCCACCTTTGGCAAGGCAGTCTCACTCCTCATTTTACAACAAAGGGCAGCCATCTATGGTCCAAGGTTTTAATTTAGCTGACAAGTAGAGAGATTCTCAAGGTACTGATCTCTTTCATACAGAAGTTCCTGCTTCATCTCAAGGTTCTCATTTAGGTGACCAACTCCTTCGAGGTCCATAAATAGACCCATTAATTTCCCAAATTGGTTCGTTAGCAGGCAAAGAATTTGGTCATGCACTTCATTCTAGCACCACAAATATTTCTATTAGAAATGCCTATTCGTCAATGGCCTTACATTTATGGGACTTGGGAATTATCCTTGAAATGTAAGTTCATTGCCACCTTTGGCAAGGTAGTCTCACTCCTCATTTTACAACAAAGGGCAGCCATCTATGGTCCAAGGTTTTAATTTAGATGACAAGTGGAGAGCTTCTCAAGGTACTGATCTCTTTCATAAAGAAGTTCCTGCTTCATCTCAAGGTTCTCATTTAGGTGACCAACTCCTTTGAGGTCCATAGATAGACCCATTAATTTCCCAAATTGGTAAAAGGGTAGATGCAATTTTGGAAAGAGTATCCCAATTGAAGAGAAATGGAAATTCCAGTGAGCATGAAGTTATTGTAGATCCAATGGGTGTATCTCCTCCACTGACAAATATAACTACTTCTAGAGACTTGAGTTTAAATGGAGACTGTTTGTTCCCAAACATGCCCCAGTCGAGTAGATGAACTAGATGTTGCTTGAGTAAAGAAGATAGTGGTTTATTAAAGCATCTGCATTATCCCACTTGCTATCAATTACTACTTTTTGAGCAGCTTGCCAGTTGCTTCTATGCAGGATTTCTATAATATATAATGTCCTCATGCAAGTACATGCCACGCATAGTTGTTCGATCACCACCGATGACTCCATGTTGAAGTGTCCCTCAAGGTCCCTTAAGCATGAAATCAATGATCTTTGTGGGGTCATATCTTGGAGCTCATGTGAGGTAGCATGGATCCATTAGTTGCTAAGGGACTGTGTTGTTGGGGCCTACAAAAGCCTGTCTCAATTTTTGGAGGCTCAAGTTCATTTAAAATTGGTAACACATTCTTAATGTCAGAACTCAAAGTGTTCCTTAGCTCAAATGACCAACGTTGCGTATCTTTCCAACTGTCAATCATAGCATCAAACCATTTGTTCCAACAGCTCCGAATGGTCATGTAAACACTAGTGGCAACCTCTTTTAGCATGCACAGTCCTTTGATCCCTGCTGACGACTCCATGCTGAAGTGTCCCTCAAGGTGCCTTAAGCATGAAATCATCAATCTTTGTGGGGTCATATCTTGGAGCTCGTGTGAGGTAGCACAGATCTATCAGTTTCTACGAGACTGTATTGCTGGGGCCTATAAAAGCTTGTCTCAATTTTTAGAGATTCAAGTTCGTTTAAAATCGGCAACATATTCTTGGTTGATGTCAGAACTCATAGTGTTCCTCAGCTAAAATGACTAACATTGCATATCTTTCCAACCGTTGATCATAGAATCAAACCATCTATTCCAACAGCTTTGAATGGCTGGGTAAATGCTAGTGGCAACCTCATTCAGCACGCACAGTCATTCAATCCCCGCCGATGAATCTGTGCTAAAGTGTCCCTCAAGGTCCCTTAAGCATGAAATCATGATCTTTGTGGGGTCGTATCTCTAAGCTCATGTGAGGTAGCATGGATCCATCAGTTGTTACAGGACCATGTTGTTGGGGCCTATAAAAGCCTATCTCAATTTTTAGAGATTCAACTTTGTTTAAAATTGGCAACACATTCTTGGTCGATGTCAGAACTTAAAGTATTCCTCAATTCAAATGGCCAACATTGCATATCTTTCCAACCGTCGGTCATACCATCAATTTGTCTATTCCAATAGCTCTGAATGACCAGGTAAACACTAGTGGAAACCTCATTCACCATGCATAGTCATTCGATCCCCGTCGACAACTCTAGGCCGAAGTGTCCCTCAAGGTCCCTTAAGCATGAAATCGATGATCTTTGTGGGGTCATATCTCAGAGCTCATGCAAGGTAGAATCAATATGCTAGTTGCTATAGGACCATGTTGCTAGGGCCTATAAAAGCCTATCTCAGTTTTTAGAGATTCAACTTCATTTAAATTTGGCAACACATTCTCGGTCGATGTCAGAACTCAAAGTGTTCCTTAGTTTAAATGGCCAACATTGCATATCTTTCCAATTGTCGATCGTACCATCAAACCATTTGTTCCAATAGCTCTGGATGGCTAGGTAAACCCTAGTGGCAACCTAGTTCACCATGCACAGTCATTCGATCCCTGCCGACGACTCCATGCTGAAGTGTCCCTTAATCATGAAATCATCAATCTCTATGGGGTCGTATCTCGAAGCTCATGTGAGGTAGCATGGATCCATCAGTTGCTACAGGACCATGTTGCTGAGGCCTACAAAAGCCTATCTCAATTTTTGGAGATTGAACTTCTTTTAAAATCATCAACACATTCTCAGTCAATGTCAAAATTGAAAGTGTTCCTTAGTTCAAATGGACAATGTTGCGTATCTTTCCAACCATCAGTCGTAGCATCGATATGTCTATTCCAAGAGCTCTGAATGGCTAGGTAAATGCTATTGGCAACCTCGTTCAACACACATAGTTGTTCAGTCACCACCAATGACTCCATGCTGAAGTGTCCCTCAAGGTCCCTTAAGCATGAAATCAATGATCTTTGTGGGGTCGTATCTCAGAGCTTGTGCAAGTAGCATGGATCCATCAGTTGCTACGGGACCATGTTGCCAGAGCCTACAAAAGTCTATCTTAGTTTTTGGAGATTCAAGTTCGTTTAAAATCAGCAACACATTCTTGGTCAATGTTAGAACTTACAGTGTTCCTTAGCTCAAACGGCCAACATTGCATATCTTTCCAACCATCGATCGTAGCATCAAACCGTCTATTCCAATAGCTCTGAATGGCCAGGTAAACACTAGTGGAAACCTTGTTCTCCATGCACAGTCATTCATTTGCCACCGATGACTCTGTGCTAACGTGTCCCTCAAGGTCCCTTAAGCATGGAATCAATGATCTTTATAGGGTCATATCTCAGAGCTCGTGTGAGGTAGCATAGATCCATCAGTTTCTACAGGACTATGTTGCTAGGGTCTACAAAAGCCTATCTTAGTTTTTGGAGATTCAACTTCATTTAAATTTGACAACACATTCTCAGTCGATGTCAGAACTTAAAGTGTTCCTCAGTTAAAATGGCCAACATTGCGTATCTTTCCAACCGTTGGTCATAGCATCAATTTGTCTATTCCAATAGCTCCAAATGACCAGGTAAATGCTAGTGGAAACCTCATTCACTACACACAGTCATTCGATCCCCACCGACAACTCCAGGTTGAAGTGTCCCTTAAGGTCCCTTAAGCATGAAATTAGCAATCTTTGTGGGGTCATATCTTAGAGCTCATGTGAGGTAGAATCAATCCATCAGTTACCATAGGATCGTGTTTCCAGGGCCTACAAAAGCCTATCTCAATTTTTAGATATTCAACTTTGTTTAAATTTGGCAACACATTCTCAGTCGATGTCAGAACTCAAAGTGTTCCTCAGTTCAAATGACCAACATTGTGTATCTTTCCAACCATTGGTCATAGCATCAAACCATCTATCCCAATAGCTTCGAATGGCCGGTTAAACCCTAGTGGCAACCTCATTCACCATGCACAGTTGTTCGATCCCTGCCGACGACTCCAGGCTAAAGTGTCCCTTAAGGTCCCTTAATCATGAAATCGGTGATCTTTTTGGGGTCATATCTCAGAGCTTGTGCAAGGTAGCATGGATCTGTCAGTTCCTATGAGACCATGTGGGTAGGGCCTACAAAAGCCTATCTCAGTTTTTTGAGATTCAACTTCGTTTAAAATCAGCAACACATTCTTGGTCGATGTCAGAACTGAAAGTGTTCCTCAGTTCAAATGGCCAACGTTGCGTATCTTACCAACCGTCAGTTGTAGCATCGATCTATCTATTCCAACAACTCTGAATGGCTAGGTAAACACTAGTGGCAACCTCGTTCACCATGCACAATCGTTCGATCACCATCGATGACTCCATGCTAAAGTGTGCCTCAAGGTCCCTTAAGCATGAAATCAATGATCTTTGTAGGGTCATATCTCAGAGGTCATGTGAGGTAGCATGGATCCATTAGTTGCTATGGGACCATGTTGTTGGGGCCTATAAAAGCCTGTCTCAATTTTTGGAGATTCAAGTTTATTTAAAATCGACAACACATTCTCGGTCGATGTCAAAAATCATAGTGTTCCTCAACTCAAACGGCAACGTTGCGTATCTTTCCAACCGTCGATTGTAGCATCGAACTGTCTGTTCCAACAACTTTGAATGGCCAAAAAAAAGCTAGTGGCAACCTCATTCACCATGCACAATCATTCAATCACCGCCGATGACTCCGTGCTGAAGTGTCCCTTAAGGTCCCTTAAGAATGGAATCAGTGATATTTGTGGGGTCATATCTTAGAGCTTGTACAAGGTATCATGGATCTATTAGTTGCTATGGGACCATGTTTCTAGGGCCTACAAAAGCCTATCTCAGTTTTTGGAGATTCAACTTCGTTTAAATTCAGCAAAACATTCTCGGTCGGTGTCAAAACTTAAAGTGTTCCTCAGTTCAAATGGCCAACGTTGCGTATCTTTCCAACCATCGGTCATAGCATCAATCTGTCTATTCCAATAGCTCCAAATGGCCAGGTAAATGCTAGTGGCAATCTCATTCACCATGCATAGTCATTCAATCCCCGCTGACAACTCCAGGCCGAAGTGTCCCTCAAGGTCCCTTGAGCATGAAATTGGTGATCTTTGCAGGGTCATATCTCGGAGCTTGTGCAAGGTAGAATCTATCGATCTATTGTTACAGGACCATGTTGTTGGGGCCTACAAAAGCCTGTCTCAGTTTTCAGAGATTCAACTTCGTTTAAATTTGGCAACACATTCTTGGTCGATGTCAGAACTCAAAGTGTTCCTTAGTTCAAATGGCCAACGTTGCGTATCTTTCCAACCATCAGTCATAGCATCAAACCATCTATTCCAATAGCTTTGGATGGATAGGTAAATCCTAGTGGCAACCTCATTCGCCATGCACAGTCATTCGATCCCCGTCGATGACTTCGAGCCAAAGTGTCCCTCAAGGTCCCTTAATCATGAAATCAACAATCTTTGTGGGGTCATATCTCAGAGCTCATGTGAGGTTGAATCGATCTGTTAGATGCTACATGACCATGTTGCTGGGGCCTACAAAAGCCTATCTCATTTTTTAGAGATTCAACTTCATTTAAATTCAGCAACACATTCTCGGTCGGTGTCAGAATTCAAAGTGTTCCTTAGTTCAAATGGCCAATGTTGCGTATCTTTCAAACTATCGATCGTAGCATCAAATCATCAGTTCCAACAGCTCCAAATGGTCGGGTGAACACTAGTGACAACCTCATTTGGCACACATAGTCATTTGAACCCCACCGATGACTCCGGGCTGAAGTGTCCATCAAGGTCTCTTAAGCATGAAATCAGTGATCTTTGCGGGGTCACAACTCAAAGCTCATGCAAGATAGAATCGATCCATTAGGTGCTATGAGACCATGTTTCCAGGGCCTACAAAATTTTGTCTTAGTTTTCAAAGATTCAACTTCATTTAAATTTGGCAACACATTCTCGATCAATGTCAGAACTCAAAGTGTTCCTCAGTTCAAATGACCAACATTGTGTATCTTTCAAACCATCGGTCATAGCATCGAACCATCAGTTCCAACAGCTCTGAATGGTCAGATAAACACTAGTGGCAATCTCATTTGACACACATAGTCGTTTGAACCCCGCCAACAACTCTGGGCCGAAGTGTCCCTCAAGGTCTCTTAAGCATGAAATCAATGATCTTTGTCGGGTCATATCTTAGAGCTCATGCAAGGTAGAATCGATCCGTCAGGTGCTACAGGACCATGTTGCTGGGGCCTACAAAAGCCTATCTCAGTTTTCAGAGATTCAAGTTTTTTAAAAAAATTCAGCAACACATTCTCGATCAATGTCAGAACTCAAAGTGTTCTTCAGTTCAAACGGCCAATGTTGCATATCTTTCAAATCATCGATCGTAGTATCAAATCATTAGTTCCAACAGCTCTGAATGATCAGGTAAACGCTAGGGGAAACCTTGTTCAACACGCATAGTATTTTGAACCCCGCCAATGACTCTGGGCCGAAGTGTCCCTCAAGGTCCCAAATGCATGAAATCAATGATCTTTGTGGGGTCATATCTTGAAGCTCGTGCAAGGTAGAATTGTGCTACAGGACCGTGTTGTCGGGACCTACAAAAGCCTGTCTCAATTTTTAGCGATTCAAGTTTGTTAATATTTGGAAACACATTCTCGGTCGATGTCAGAACTCATAGTGTTCCTTAGTTCAAATGGCCAACGTTGCATATCTTTCAAACTGTCGGTCATAGTATCGAACCGTCAGTTCCAACAGCTCTGAATGGTCAGGTAAACGCTAGGGGCAATCTCATTTGGCATGCACAGTAGTTCGAACCCTGCTGATGACTCTGGGCTGAAGTGTCCCTCAAGGTCCCAAATGCATGAAATCAATGATCTTTGCGGGGTCATATCTTGAAGCTCATGCAAGGTAGAATCCATCCATCAAGTGCTACAGGATTGTGTTTCTAGGGCCTACAAAAGCCTGTCTTAGTTTTTAGTGATTCAAGTTTGTTAATATTTGGAAACACATTCTTGGTCAATGTCAGAACTCATAGTGTTCCTCAGTTCAAATGACCAACATTTCATATCTTTCCAACCATCAGTCGTAGCATCGAACCATATGTTCCAACAGCTCTTAATGAATGAGTAAATTCTAGGGGCAACCTCATTTGGTATGCACAGTAGTTCGAACCCCGCTGATGACTCTAGGCCAAAGTGTCCCTCAAGTTCTCTTAAGCATGAAATCAATGATCTTTGTGGTGTCATATCTCGGAGCTCATGCGAGGTAGCATGGATTTGTCAAGTGCTATGGGACTATGTTGCCTGAGCCTACAAAAGCCTATCTTAGTTTTTAGAGATTCAAGTTTGTTTATATTTGGAAACACATTCTCGGTCAATGTCAGAACTCATAGTGTTCCTTAGTTCAAATGGCCAACATTGCGTATCTTTCCAACCGTCGATCGTAGCATCGAACCGTTTGTTCCAACAACTTTGAATGGTCGGATAAATGCTACTGACAACTTTTTTTGGCACACACAGTCGTTTGAATGACACCGACGACTCCAGGGTGAGTAGTAGGATGAGTGAAAATATGTATTCTAGTGTTTGTCATTAACAATTAGTCAGTTAGGGGACAATTAGAATTTAGTTTGTAAAAGCATAAGGTTGCATATCCAAATCTGTTGTAGTAATCTTATTAATAAAAGAACTCTTGCCAACATTAGGGTACCCCAAGAATCCTTATATTATATTTATATATTTATGCATTCATTTAATTACTTTTGTTATTATTATAGTCAAGGAATTGATTGTTATTGAGGACAGTGGCTGGCATTTGTAGCACAGTCAGCAAGTTAAACATACAAGCATAACTATAAGGCATGGGAAATTTACAAAGCAAAGACATCTACATAAAAATAAATTAGTATACATTAATACACCAAACACATGAATTGCATACCTAAAACATAAAAAATATATATTCATAGGGCATGAAGTCAAATATATATGTCCAATAATGTCATACATTGAATATATTCAATACAGTAAAACTGGCTTCCTCAAAGCCAAATGGATGTACAATGTATCACTGATACAATATACAAAAAATATGTCCACTAATTCCATATAGGCATACAATCCATATCCCTAATCTAGTCCTTTCCTGCTAGGGGAAGAAAAAAAATCCTGAGATGTCTTCGATCATCGCGTCGATGGAGATGCAGTGGATGTCGTAGTCTTCCGAGTGCGCTCATTCGTCCTCCTGTCTAGAATCTTCTGTAGCTTGACCTGATAAAAAAATAAATTAGATAGAGATAACTAATGTACATCAAAATTGAATTATACAATGACATAAAATTGAATATTGGTTTATCGCTAGCAAATAGTCACTATGTTCATCCACCGAAGGCACATGCTGGCGATCTGGAGTCATAAGTCCCTACAATAATGATCAAAATAATAATTAAAATACATACATGGATATCATTATAAAATTCAATACAGACTATTAAAATAACAATTAAAGTTAAGTGATCTCTTTCATACCTCAGTTAGTGCTTCAGAACTAGCTACTGCTGTAGCTACTCCATGATGCAAAGTATCACGGAAAGAAGGAGTCTCTCATGTCAAAAGCTGAAAATGAAACAAAAAAAGTAAATTATGCAGTTATCAAGATTACATATATTTTTTACAACCCTACTAATGAGTAAATGATATCTCCGTGAAGGTTCCACTGCGTCCTCTAGTGTGCGGTGTCGAAGTCGAAGCTCTAACATTCAACTAGTGCACATGTACATGGAAAATTATAAGATAACCATTCATATAAGAACATACTACTGACATGTTAATTATAATACATTATTACATGTATACCTATGGACTCAATGGTGACCTCACAAACCCAGGTGAAAGAATGTAATCATTGTGCCTCTGGATTTTGATCATCATTTGTCTAGTAATTTAGTGATTCATTCATTAATTAAATATGATCAAGTAAATCAAATTAATATGCAAATAAAGATACCTCAAGGAAAGTTGCACGATGCCCTTCGCTGTCTATTGTGAATGTCGATGGTCCACCAGTGCACATCTAATGCACATGCACAATAAGTTAGGATACAATTATTCATATAATTACATAATAATCAAATATGTTAATTAAATGTTTTATTCGATACATACTTATGGAATTGATGACGATGTGTAAAAGGGGACATTAGGATCATTGACACTTCCACTACAACCACCACTGCCACTGACACTCTTGTCCTGAATTTTCATCATAAACAATAGATACTAAATTAAATAGTTATTCTTTTATAAATGAAATATGATCAAAGCAATTTAATGAACTTGGAAATATTTACCTATGTGTCAATGCCAAATGTCGTATTTAAAAAGCTATCAGTCATCAATCTAGAATCCTCTTCCTCTCTCTCGCTAGTACCAAATGTGCACAAGCATCCACATGATTGACAAATATGCCCCCTTGAGGATTGACCATAGTCACCCTCAACTAAAGGAGTGGCACACTGAATGAGAGTTTGTGTTAGAGCACTAATCGTACCTAGTGTGTCTGCCTCTACATGTTCCTTCACAACAGAAGGAATACTAACATGATCTACCTGTGGCTTGCCAATAGCAGCCCTAAGTACGTTAGGGTCACGATGTGCCCCTGCTCAATCAAATGATGACCCCCCTCCTCTACCCTGAGAATCAAGAATGTCAAAATAATTTGGCACCTCCTTGAGTAGAAACTCGCAATAGAGTTTCCTCAAGAAATATATAGGAACCTCATGATTGTTACAAGGAGGTGAATCAAAGACCATCCACCATCTCTCCCAAAAATTGTTTTTAATGTCTTCATTTACGCACCAATGAATTGGGAACCTCCTTGTTGTAGTTCTAAGAGTATTTGCGTCCATTGGTTTTTTAAATAGCTGGCAAATGTCATCTTTTGTGATTTTTTTCTTTTTTATGTCCGCATAAGATAATTTATTTGCATAATATTATTTTTGTTCTCTTTTATCCAGCCATAAATTAATTTGCCTACTAACTGTACTTACGTGGGTCAAGATTGCTTCCAATGATTTTGCAAGTCTTTCCCTTCTGGGATTTGTACCACTAGAATCTTTTAACCTATTAATTAAAGATTCTAATTATTTTTGCCCTGTTTTAATTTGGTTCATCAAATTTTGTTGTTTTCTAGGAGGAGGTTTCTTGATTGGTGGAGGCAATTGAGGTTCATTTTCTTCATTTGTTTCCTCATTCGGTTCTTCATTTGGTTCTTCATGAGGAGACGGAGGGTTTGGTGGAGGGTTTAGTGGAGAGTTTGATTGAGGGAGATTATTTCTTCCTAGCAATTAAAAAAACTATATTTTAAAATCTTCATTACACAAAAAATTAAAAAAAAAACAAATTTTAACAAAACAAATTGCAACAAAACTAAAATTTTAAAACAAATAAGAGGCATGGGCTGTAAAAACACTTACTTCTTCTTCTGGATCAAACTTGACGATGCTGTGGAGCCATTTGATTGATGGATGAACAAAAATGATCGATTCACAAGCAAATATAACAGGGCATGTGCACTTTAGAATCCCTTCTTAGCTGAAAATGCAGGTTTGAGAAAGCAAAATGAGCTTCCAAACCCATACATTAAACTTTATAAGGGTTTTCAAAAAGGACGTGCACCCTATAGGGCATTTTCTAGAGCGCGTGCGCCCTATAGGGTGCATGCCCTTTAGTGTGTGCGCACTATGCACGATGCGTGGACAAAAAGAAAAGTGGCATCTTTTTGGCCCCCCATCTTTGTGCACTTACCCATATGGTAATAAAGTATCATTTTATAAGGGAATAAACTCAAGAGAAGGAGGTCAGACATGAGTATATTTATACAAAGGAGAAATTTTTTGACATATTTACCAAACTACTACCAAATGAGAGCTTTGAATATCTCACAAGTAGATCAGGGGTCCTTCCACTATCTAGTATCAATTAGAGAAAATATGCAAATTGATTAGTTCATATGTGCAAGACATAAAATCATATGAATGAATTCATGTATAGGTGGACTAGTCCTCTAAGGGAGAAGTCTTATCAGAAGAAGAGAAAGGTCAAGCAAGGAAAGAACAAAAATTAGTAGAAGGACACAAATATGAGAATGCAAAAGGATAAATGATTCACCTTTCACATTGTTGTGAAAGTGGGACTAATGCAGACCAAGGGATGGTGGATCCAATTAAGGACAGTCCAAACCTTGTAGCTTTAGAATTACACAGTGGAAATACACAACACAAGATGTTTCAAATCAATTTTCCATTAACATGCCCAACTATAAGGCCTTTCGGGTTAGGGCCAATTACAAACAATAGTAATTCTGCAAGATCCACGTAGATCTAATACAATCTCAGATAGTTTAGCTCTGAAGATAATCAAAAGATGATGGAAACCCTAAGGCAGATCTAAACTTGAGCTCACAAGCCTCCAAGAAATCTCCTTGTCTCCAAGTATGAAACCACTAGCTCTGTAATTACAAACTATCAGATAACAATCTGATTTGCAAGATCATGCCAGATCTTTTCCACAACTTTTCCAACTTCATCTTTTAGGCTTCTAAGTCATGAACCTCCAAGTCCCCTCCAAAACATCTACCCAAACACCCCTTAAATACTAATCATCAGCCACAAGTCGACTGTATGAAACTATTAACTCTTCCTAACAAATATTAAATGCCATACAAGTCGGCTTACAAATTGTATTACAAATATTTAATTCAACATGTCGGCCTGTAACAATAGCTACCAACAATAAATGCACCAAGTCAGCCCATCAAATCACACAAAACTCTAGTTAGTAAGCCAGAACTACCAAGAAATAGTGAAATAACCGAGCATGCAAGGCATCGCCGAGCACCAGTGTTGAGTGAGCACCGCTGTAATACCTCTCCTATGGTGATACTTAGACTTTTCTGATTTGGACATTTTATTATTATTATGGTCAAGACTATACATTTACATTTATGTTTTGTGGATGATGACATGATGAATATGCTCATTTATGGTTAGTAATTACATGTTTATGAGATTAGAAAATTATCTATTTTTATATGGATCTAACCCAATTATTTGAATCTAACTACTATCATGATGTTTTATGTTTCATGGATGTGTCTGATGTGTTTTTCATGACTCCAGGACGAAGTCGTAGTTACTCACTTAGTTGAGGTCCACACGATGTATCGATCCTGGTCATCTGCTTGCATATATCTGATTTGTATCTCCATATGTATATATATGTATCTCTTCTTGGTGATGCAGGATTGCAGGTACCGGGTGTCGTCTCCACCTGGCTTCACAGGTCTGAGCGATCCCTCAAAATCCTCGATCGTTGTTGTTGTTACGGAGGTATCACCAGGTCCACAGGAAGAAACTTCACCTTTGATCCTTTTATCCTTAGGTGGGAAGTGTCGAGTCAGTCCCTTGTGTGAATGTCTTATGTGGTTTTGTAATTGATGGAATTGTGGATCTTGTAGCTAGTTCTTGCCTTCATGTTATGTTCAATTCTGTTAGTAGATCATGGATGTAGATTATTGCTCATTGGAGGGTATGATTTAGTAGCGTATCTCATTAGGAGCAATTTTTGAGTGCAATTAAATCATGTGGTTTTAATACCCATGATAAGGATTAATTTTATGGTATTTTAATGTCTAAGGAAATATTAATAATAAGAGGTTTTAAATAATAATAGTGGTAAAATTCTAACCTATGTTAGTGGCTACTTAATATATGCATATATATTTTAGAATGGGGATTAAGGTATGAATAAACCATATAGTTTATAATAATGTTATTCTAATGTTTAACATTAATAATAATGTACCTTATTTATGGTATTATTTTATAATACTAATAATGACAAAGAGTCTGTAGCAATAAAAATAATAATATGTTTTATAATAATAATATTGTGCTTGTAATAATATTTATAATAATAATATATGTACACATAGGCATATGGGTGCACACATATGCATATGCATACATATATTTATATATAATTATTACCATGTAATCATTTATTATATTAATAAATAATTAGATCAATTAGCGGTATGGTAAATAGGATTATCCTATTACCATAGTTAAATAATTTAATAAATTGTTTTAAGATTATAATATTTATTTTAATAACCTTAAATTTAAGGACTTAGATTATAGTTTATTTATTCCTTTACGGGAATGAGTTTTCAAAACCATCTCTTTAACGGATGGATAGTTGAGATGGTTGCACCAGTTGGATTACCTGTGCAACCACCTCCTCCATCCTATTTACAGGAAAGATTTCCTGTGTAAAAGGGAGTTGGGAGAAGAGGATTATTATTATTATTATTATTGTGGTAAAAAAATATTTATCCTGTGAGTTTGGCATTTGGATTGTTACGGGTAGAGGCTGGAAGGTTGCGAGCAAAAGGATTCAAGGAGTGTTGGAAACATTGGAGAGGGTTTGATCTTCCTTCTTCTCCAACTGGTCTTCGCAGGACTCCAGGTTGGAATCCATCCTGAGAAGTAGATTTATCTTGTAGAATGAATGTAAAATCTAGATTCTGGAAAAATTTCTGTATATTGTGCTATGGTTGAAAATATATATATATGCTTTATTTTCTGTGTAATTGAAATGTGTTTGTGGAAAGTTATTTTACAAATGTTTGTATGTTCACTGTGGTGAAACCTCCCTGGTAGGGTAGTGTAGTTTACTGTCACTGGATGTATTATGAACACTTCCAGAGTTTAGAACTTGTGTTGCAACCTTACTGTTTCATGTCCATATATGTGCCACCCTTTCTTTTCCTAGATCTAGAATATATTTGTTAGATAGGTAGAGAGGATTGATGGGCCGTTTCTGAAGGGAAACTGGGATATCTCAAATGGGTCATGCTCATATTAGACAACCTTAGTCCCCATAACACCCAGTTTTACCCGCAAGACAAAGTTGACAGTCGTTCTCTGCAGTTCCGGTCGGCTCAGTGTGTTAACCGAGTAAGGTGGGTAATGTGTTTACCGAGTTAGGTCGGCTCAGTGGTAACCGAGTTAGGTCGGTAATGTGATAACCGAGCAAGGTTGGTAATGTGTGAACCGAGTGAGGTCGGTAAAGTGTCAACCGAGCTAGGTTGGTAGTGTGTTAACCGAGGTAGGTCGGTAGTGTGCTAACCGAGGAAAATAGGATTCAGACTTTATACAATTATAACATTTACGTACTTTAATTTCTTATACTTTAAGTTATACTTGTATAAAGAGATTAGGTACCCTTTGAATCCATTGGAATAGGTTTTAGGTTCCTAGGAGTTAAGTTGTAGCTTTTAAATTTCAGATTTTTAATTAAATCAGACTTAGTCAATTTTCAAGATTAGCCAGGTTTTAGGTTTAGAAAGAAATTTTGTTTAAACCTGAAGATTGTTCATTCCTTGTTTAGTGGAGATTATTTTCAGTACATTTAGATGTCTTTATTGAGATAGAATGTTTGTAAGGAGCAGTTTAGGGTTTAGAGTCAAGACATTCTAAACATTCTTAACATACCTAATTTCTCTAAACATACATAACTATCCTATTATTTTCAATCCTTGGTAGTAGTTCTCAAATGTGTTTGCAATATGTTTTTACTATGTGTATGATGTAATTGTGATGTATGGGTTGAGGGTAGAAAACCTAACGACACCTAGTGAGTGGCTCTCAATGCGGGGCCGGGGCCCTAAAGTGGCTAGAACCAGGATAACCGACTGAAGAGTTATTTAACAAGTGGAAATTTAATTAAACTAATGGGAATGGGTTAAAACATTAAAAAGATTAAATGTGCCTCACCCATGCCATTAGTGCTAGTAAAGGCTATGGATGGGAGTGGGAGAAGGTACCTATGCGTAGGTACGATCGAATGGCACTTGTCTTTATGAAAGGCATTCGATCCCGCATGTGCCTACTTGGGGGCCGGGGCCCAGAGTGGCTAGTACCAGGACAACCCAAGGGGTGAGGGCTATGCGATGACACTCACTTAGGTTGTTGCTTAGAGTTTCTACCCAAGCCTTAGAACCTTTTGGGAAAGATCTATACTTTGACTCTCTTTTCATTTGCTATTTTGGGAAAGATTACCCAACCCTAGGTTTGGCCTAGCTATTCCTTCTTTGTGGACCTTGGTGTTTATCTCCTAGCACGGGGGAGTGGGCCTTATAGGTACCCACGTGGTTGGGTGGTAAACATTTTTATCGAGGTACCTTTTGCAGATACATGCTTGAAGATTCATGCTTGCTTATGTACCAGATTTGAAGAACGAAGGCCTTGTGATTATATTTCATGATGCATAATCTTGTTACTTTTTATGAGGAGTTGAATGCAATGTAATCAATGATGTATTTCAAAATGATGTAATTGGAATGGGTAGACTTAGGAAGAAGGGAAAAGGGAAATGTGAACTTTATGTTTAAGATGTATGTTGGAAAGAAAAAGGATTTTGTAACATTCCAAATTATGTAACATGCTTTCATTATTGTTGTTTAAGTGAAGCTATTGAAAAACCAAATGTAGTATATTTTAATGGATCAAATGAGTTGGATAAATTTTATAAGTTACATGGTTCATAAAGGATACTTAGGAATATAGATGATTTCTAAATGGAAAGTTGAAATGAAAATATTTTGTATTTCTTAAGATATGATGCAGTTTGCTTTGGGAATTAAATCTTGTTGTTAGTTTACTTAATGGATTTGAATGAATCATGCATTTAAATGAAAAGGGAACCTTGGAAGGAATCTAAGTTAAAGTTTTGATTACATAATTCTTTTTAAAGTTCAAAATTTTTTCATAAATTATTACTTAGGTTTTCTTTAACAAAGAGAATCTTTGTTCTCTTCCCTGGTTCCCTTGCGGGGCATGACAACCGCAGACATGAATGAGTCACACTTTCATCGAGCACCAGAAACTATCGAGTTCCTTCAGCTACTGAGCTTCCTTCAATAACTAAGACCATCAGTTAAGGCTGCAACCGAGTAACACTGGCCAAAAAGAAAACACCCATTAAGTTTCACTAAGGACCAAGAATGTCCCTACATTATCCTAGAATGCCCCTGCATCAGACACCCTAGGTTTTAAAAGATGTTCATATGTGAGAAGAACATCTTCCAGGGTTCATCACATAAACCCCAAACTAGTTCTTCACATACAAGTCCTCCATCTTCTCACTTTGCATTTTCTTCCATTTCAGTTTCCTTGTCTCTTCAAGTCTTTTCTAGACAACAAACAGGTCAGTTTTCCAAACTGATCATTCATTTTCTCTGGATCCACCAACTCAACTCAGCTACCAATACTTATGCTTCTCATAATGAGTGTTGTATCCATCAAAGGCATTAGGGAAAACTAACTGTCATCCTTCTCAATAGTAAACACATTCTTCACATAGTCATAAATAGCTCTACAATCATATTGCCAAGGTCTACCGAGCAATATATCACAGCTATTCATCTTCACAATATCACATAATACAAGATCCTTATACTGGCCAATCTGAACATCAATGAAGCATTGTTCTCTAACTTCTAGAGCATGATCATCTTGCAACCAGCCAATCCTGTAAGGATATGGATGTCTCATTCTATTCAAACCAAGTTTTTGAACCATGTCATTAGCAACAAGGTTATCAGTACTACCACTATCAATAATAACATCACAAATTTTACCTCCAGACTTGTATCAGGTCCTAAACAAGTTATTCCTCTGACAAGGTTCCTCCTTTGTACCAAGCAACATTTGTCAAAGTAGCAAGTTCTCTAATTCAGGTTCATTCTGAATGTTCTCATTCACCACAACATTTCTTCGGTCACCAGACTTCTTATGTGTACACTCAAAATAACAATGTCCTTCCTCACCATAGTTATAGAAAGTTCCCTTAAAGATAACTCTACCTGTCTTCTTCTTTGGCTCCACAAGTTTCAGTTCATCTTTTGCATCAATTGGTTTATCCTTCATCTAGTGATCAATCTTTTCTTTCCCTCGGGAGATACCATGTTGTTTCCTCTTCAACTTATCTTTTTCCTTCAGAGCATACTGATAAGCATCTTTAATAGAATCAATCTTCATCATACCAAGCTCATCCTAAATATTGAATCTCAGACCATTCACATACCAAGCTACCTTTTCCTTACCAAGTTCTCTATGTCAAGACTGAATAGTAAGCTTTTAGAACTCCTCGGTATAATCTTCAATAGACAAATCCTTCTGCTTCAGATTCTGCTATTTCTTAAACAAGTCATGCTCATAGTCAACCGATATGAAATTATATTTCAATTTAGTCATCATCAACCTCCACTGATTGATCTTCATTTCACCTTCATCTTCTCTAGCTCTTTGAAGTTCTTTCCACCAAAGAGCAGCATGTCCTTTCAACTTAGTCTATGCCAATCTCACTCGAAGAGGATCATCAATTTCTTCCAGCTCAAAGAAATCTTCAAGTGCACCAATCCAATCAATCAATTTCTCATATTTCAAGGTACTAGAGAAAGTAGAAACTTCCATTCGGTAACTATTAGTTAACTGAGCTCCAGATCTATGCAACTGAGCAGTTTTGTCTTCACCAGATCTGTCCCTCTGGTAATCACCACTAGATCCAGAAGGTTCAAAGTCTTTAGTAGCTTCTTCATAGCCATCTATAGTACCAACATTCTGAGGTATACTAGTAACAACTCTCATGATCTCAGTGACCATGTCATTCTTCATCAACTCCATCTCAGAACTGAAATCTGATTTCACCTTCTCTATGATCTGGGATTCCACAGTATCAAAAATATTAGAAATACTTCTCAAGTCCAATCTTCTCAGAGGCATCTTTAAAGATAAGAGAAATACCCTCTACAACAAACCCTACACCAACCACCTTGTGACAATCTCCAAGTTGTATGTAAGTCAGATCGTAATCTAGAATCTTATAAAACAATTAGGGCATAATTTCACAAGTTTAGTGCCACGTATCTTCAACCAAGATCATATGATATCTTCGCCAACAAGATCAATTTTATAGGATTAGCCCTCACAAGATCAATCTTCACTCCACAAGACCAACTCAGCTCTGATACCACCTAACATAGACCAAGGGATGGTGGATCCAATTAAGGACAATCCAAACCTTGCAGCTTCAGAATTACACAATGGAAATACACAACACAAGATGTTTCCAATCAATTTTACATTAACATGATCGACTGTAAGGCCTTTTGAGTTAGGGTTGTATGCACCCTAAAATGGTCGCCTAGACTTTGGGCCCCATTCAGCAATTTATCAAATCCCTGAATCAATATTTTCAAAAATTAGTATTTTTCAATTATATCAATTTCCTTGATCAAATCCTATGTTATCATTTATTCTATTATTCCTTGGGCTAACCATTTTATCCTAAGTCTTTATTTAATTAAAAGGAATATCTCCTCCCCTTTTATTAAATAAAAAGCCCCCACTTTTCCTCTTATCCTAAGTTGCACAAATAAAGCATCATTCTTATTTTATAAAAAGAAGAAAAAACACTTTTTATGGACACAAAAGTCAACTCTTATTTTCCCATTGGAGGATATTTGTGCACATGGATTGCTCCTCTTTCAAGCTCCACCCTTGATTAGACCTTTTGCCTCTTAATCTCCATGGTCCATTCTTTCTCATTTCCTATAAAAGAAGAGCTCTCTTCTTCATTTTGATATGCATTTTTGAATACTAATGTTATGCTGCAAGTTTTCTAAGTCACTTTGGAGCTTTTGAAGATTTGGAGCACTCTTAGCATCTACATTCTATTCTAGTTTCATTCTTGCATAGTAGCTTCATGTTTATGCTTTCATAGTTTAGATTTCCTTTCAAGCTTTAGAATAACTCATCTAGTTTAACTAGGAAGGCTTGGTAATACTTGTACTTTCCTTTTCATAGCATAGATTGTACTTTCATTTCCATAGACTAGCTTTCATCCTCATTCTTAGCTTACTTGCATTGCATTTCATTTGGATTCTTGGGGATATTGGCATTCTTTCCCTTGTCTTCATCTGAATCTCTCATTGTGTGGTTGACTAGCAAGGTCATTAGCTTAATAGCTCTAGCTGAGAGAAAACTTAAAATACTCTTGCAACTCCATACATAGAGAGCTCTAGGTCACTTTCTAAGGTTTCCTATTCATGGATTTCCTTGGATATAATGACTTAGAGAAGTGCACTATTTGAGGTGTACATTTTTGGTGCCCACCGTGGGGTAGAGCATTAGTGTTTTGTCCTTAATTTGCTACATTTCTGTTAATTTTTTTGTCAAATTTTAGCTTCATTTTCAGCTCTCGGCTTTTTTAGTCTCAGAGTATCATGCGATAGTTTGCCAGTATCGCGCGATAGTGTAATACCTCTCCTATGGTGATACTTGGACTTTTTGACTTGGACATTCTATTATGATGGTTAGAACTATACATTTACATTTATGTTTTGTGGATGATGATCTGTTTAATATGCTCATTTATGGTTATCATTTATATGTTTATGAAATTAGAAAACCATCTATTTTTATATGTCTTATGGATCTAACTCAAGGATTTGAATTTAACCATTATCATGATGTTTTACGTTTCATGGATATGTGTCTGATGTGTTTTCATGACTTAGGATGAAGTCGTAGTTACTCACTTAGTTGAGGTCCACACGATGTATCGATCCTAGTCATCTGCTTGTATATATTTGATTGTATATCCATATGTATATGTATCTCTTCTTCGTGATGCAGGATTGCAGGTACCAGGTATCGTCTCCACCTGGCTTCACAGGTCTGAGCGATCCCTCAAAATCCTTGATCATTGTTGTTGTTAGGGAGATATCACCAGGTTCCACAAGAAGAAACTTCACCTTTGATCCTTTTATCCTTAGGTGGGAAGTGCCGAGTCAGTCCCTTGTGTGAATGTATTAGGTGATCTCTTAGTTTATTGGTTTTGAGGATCTTGTAGTTAGTTTCTTGTCTTTTGTATTCATTGAGAATAAAGTTTTGAGTATAGTAGTTCTAGTTGTCTTTATAGTATGTTCAATTTTATTAGTAGATTATGGAAGTGAATTATTGTTCATTTGAGGATATGATTTAGTAATTTATCTTTATTATTAGCTACTTATGTATTAGCATATCTAGTTAGGAACGAGTTGGCATGTAATTAAATCATGTGATTTTAATATCTATAATAATGAATAATTTTATGGTATTATTTTATAATACTCATAATGACAAAAGGTCTATAGTAATAAAAGTTTTAATAATAATGGTATGTTTCATATTATATATCGCAATTAGATTTTGTAAAGAAAATGGATTAGAAAATAATATGTTTTATAATAATAATATTATGTTTGCAATAATATTTGTAATAAAAATAATATATGTACACATAGGCATATGGGTGCACACATATGCATATGCACACATATATTTATATAATTGGTGAGTAAGTAATTATGGTTTTACATTAATAAATAATTAGATAAAGTTAATGGTACGGTAAATGTGTTATAAATAATAATTATTATTACCTTCCCTAAAGTAAAGGAAACATAAATTTGATTGTGGTAATAGATAGGTATAGTTATATATTTTCCATAAAAGGCTTTAATAATATTATTTAAGCTTAAAAATTAACGAATGGATGGTTGGGATGGTTGCACCAGTTGGATTACCCATGCAACCACCTCCTCCATTCTATGTACAGGAAATATTTCCTGTGTGAAGGGAGTTGGGGTTTTTGGAGAGGAAATTTTATTTGAGGAGAGGCTTAAATTTTAATAGGATATTTCTATAGTTTAGAGAAGAGAGACTATTGATTTCTCTGAGAGGAGGTGAAAGGATTTGGAGCTTACCTATAGGAGGAATTTGAAGAAGAGCCTGGAGTTGATTGCCAGAGGAGTATTTTAGGAGGATATTTGCTCCAAGCTTGAAATTTTGCTGAGTCTCCAACCAAGGGATAGACGATTCTCCGCAGGACCCCAGGTAGGGTCTAACCTAGGAAGAATCTCCATTCTTCCCATGAGTATGATTGTGTATATGAATGATCTATTACTCAATGAGATTATGATTGTTTACCTTTTTGTTTGGAATCGGGAACTATATATATATATATATGTTTTATTTTCTGTGTATTTGAAATGTGTTTGCGGAAAGTTATTTTATGAATGGTTGTATGTTCATTGTGGTGAAACCTCCCTGGTAGAAGTGGTTTTGATCTTGTAGGATAGTGTATTATACTATCATTGGATGTATTATGAATGCTTCCAAAATTTAGAACTTTTGTTACAACCTTACTGTTTCATATCTATTTATGTGCCACCTTTCTTTTCCCAGATCTAGAATATATTTGTTAGATAGATAGGGAGGATTGATGGGCCACTTTTTGAAGGGAAACTGGGAGATCTCTAATGGGTCGTGCTCAGATTAGGCAACCATAGTCCCCATAATGCCCAGTTTTACCCGCAAGTCAAAGTTGACGGTTGTTTTCTGCAGTTCCTATCAGTTTAGTGCTAACCAAGCTAGGTCGGTAGTGTGTCAACGAAGCTAGGTCGGCAATGTGTCAACTGAGCTAGGTCGGTAGTGTGTCAACTGAGCTAGGTCGGTAGTGTGTCAACCGAGCTAGGTCGGTAGTGTGTCAACCGAGCAAGGTCGGTATAGTGATAACCGACCAAACTAGCATTGTCGACCAAAACAGTGTTACCGAGCAAAACTATGTCAACCGACCAGCCTAGTGTTAATCAACCAATGTAGTATTAACCGACAGAGCTAGTGCAAAATGAGGGAAATAGGATTCAGACTTTATACAATTATAACATTTAAGTATAAGTTTACGTGCTTTAATTAATTAAACTTATACTTTAAGTTATACTTGTATAAAGGGTTTAGGTACCTTCTGAGATGATTGAGATAGGTTCCAGACTCGTAGGAATTAAGATGCAATTTCTAATTTTGAGATTTCTTAAAAATTTAGACTTAGCCAAGTTTCAGGCACAAGAGACTTTTTTCTAGATTTTTGGAATAAGCTATGAAATGTTGTTTCCATGCATGTGGAAATTTTTATATTGTGTTTTGGCATATGAAACTTTGTGTAAACTATAAATATGTTCATTTCTTGTTGTGTTGGAATTATATGAAGTGTTTTTACTACATGTATGATGTAATTATGATATGTGGGTTAAGGGTAGAAAACCTAATGACACCTAGTGAGTGGCTCTCAGTGCGGGGCCAGGGCCCTAAGTGGCTAGAACCAGGATAACCGACTGAAGAGTTATTTAACAAGTGAAAACTTAAATTAAACTTATGGGAATGGGTTAAAACATTAAAAAGATTAAATGTGCCTTGCCCATGCCATTAGTTCTAGTAAAGGCTATGGATGGGAGTGGGAGAAGGTACCTATGTGTAGGTACGATCGAATGGCACTTGTCTGTATGAAAGGCATTCGATCCCGCATGTGCCTACTTGGGGGCCGGGGCTTGAAGTGGCTAGTACCAGGACAACCCAAGGAGTGAGGGCTATGTGATGACACTCACTTAGGTTGTTTCTTAGAGTTTCTACCAATCCTTAGAGTCTTTTGGGGAAAGATTTATACTTTGATCATCTTTTATTTGCTATTTGGGAAAGGTTACCCAACCCTAGGTTTGGCCTAGCTATTCCTTCTTTGTGGACCTTGGTGTTTATCTCCTAGCACGGGGGAGTGGGAATTTTAGGTATCCATGTGGTTGGGTGGTAAATATTTTTATCGAGGTATCTTTTGCGGATGCAGTGTTTGAAGATTCATGCTTGCTTATGTACCAGTTTTCAAAGAATGGAGGCTTTGTAATTATCTTTCATGATGTAAAGTTATTGTTACCTCCCGAGCGGAGATGAATGTAATGTAATCATTGATGTAATTTAAAATGATGTATTTGGAATGGGTAGATTTAGGAAAAGGGAAAAGGGAGATGTGAAATTTATGTATAAGGTGTAGATTGGAAAAGAAAAAGGATTTGGTAACATTTCAAGTATGTTAAAATGCTTCTTATTATTGATTAAGTGAAAAAGGCTATTGAAGAACAAATGTATTATTTGCAATGTATCAAATGATTTAGATGATTCTATTTGTTTTAAAGGTTATATTATTCATAAAGAATACTTAGGAATATAGATGGTTTTAAATGTAAAGTTGAAATAAAAATACTTTGTATTCCTTAAAGATATGATGTAGTTTCTTTGAGAAGTAAATCTTGTTGTTAGTTTACTTAATGGATTTGAATGTATCATGCATTTAAATGGAAAGGGAACCTTGGAGGAGTCTAAGTTAAGTTTATGTTTTGTTTGCATAATTATTTTAAAAGTTCAAAATTTTTCATAAATCATTACTTAGGTTTTCTTTTACAAGGAGAATCTATGTTCTCTTCCTCGGTTCTCTTGCGGGGCATGACATATAGTTTCTGTATGGTGGTGCAATACTTTACCAGTTAAAGTATTGCACTGTTTGAGACATTCTGTCACGCTGTTTGAGACATTCTGTCGCATTGTTTGAGACATTTTATTGCCTGAAGGTATAGTAAAGTATCACCCAGAAATATATTATCGCCCCAATATACTGTAAAGTATCACACGATATTTTTGGTGATTGTACTATCACCTGTACCTGGCAGTGAGTTGTTTCTTGGTCTTTTCTTGCCAAGTTTTGGTCTAATTAGCTTGCTGGTTTGATTCACTATGGTTAGGCAGAGTTTAGTTGTAGATTTCATTTGGATTTTGATTTTGCTAACCTTGTGGGGCTAAGAAGTATTGGTTGTAGGTGCCTCTTGCTTGAATATTTTCCAAAAATTGCATGCACAAGGGCTACTAATGATTTTTGTAGGGCTGCCCAAAAGCATAAAAACAAAAAAAAAAGTGCTTGTTTTCTTTATTTTCATTTCAAGTGTGGCAATTACTATTTTTTTCATTTCATAGGAACATAATATCTTGTTGTAGGAATTATTGGGTGGTAGGAGAAGTATGCTCTTCACCCTAGTGGTGAACTAGAAAATCTTGACCCATCTTTGGATTTTGAAAGCAAGAGAGTAATTGAACTCTTCTTGGTGTGTTTGGGAACAAATTTTAGATAGGGGAGTATGCTCTTCACCCTTGTGGTGAAACAAAAACCTTGAACCTCATAAGTTGATCTATTTTTGTTTAGTTGTTAGAATCCTTTAGCGGGCCTGCTCTTGAGCAATCAAGAGGAATGACCCAAGTGGGGACAAGCCTTTCTCTAGCTATTCTGACCCACTATAAACTCAAGGCTATCAAGGACACAAAACCTTGGTAGACGTAGTGCTTGTCTTCGCTTGATGTGAGTAACTTGTGGGATTGTGACCATGAGGAAAATGTCAAGCAAGAATGCTTAAGGTACTCTTGTGGCCGCGAGGCCCTAGTCCTTTTCAAGGAGCAAGAGGGTTACTACGAATGGAAGCCCTTATTAAGAACCATTAGATAGAAGCCACCCTATTTTGCCACTTAGCTTCTTGGTGCAAGGATTGATCCAAGTGGAATAACCCAGATCACCCCAAGATTACTCACCATCTATGTTCCTTTGGTTGTGTCTTTGGCACTTCCACCACAAAGCCAATATCTATTGTGGGCAACCACTTTGTGTGAGGCAATGGAGCATCAAGTGTGGGGCAAGTTGTTAAGTATTGAGCCTTTGTCCTTCTAGGTAGCAAGTGCTTGAAGTGTTCTCATTGTGCTATACCCATGTAAATGTTCTTTCATATTCAACATCACGGTACTATTCATAGGATTTTTCAATTTTGATATCACAATTGCTTGTCTTGGAAAGGTTTCTTTTGCCCTTGTTTCAAGTGTTTGAAGACATGTTTGATCCCATACTATTTGCAAACTTGTCCATTTACTACTGTAACTATGATTGAAATTGAAAAAACCAACATTCAGCCTGAAATTTTGATCAAATTGCCTTAAAAACTGAGATTTTGACACTCATTGGTGAAAGAGTCATGCAACACTAAATAGTTATCACTCTTTGTTATGAGAAATATCACGCGATAGTTCACTTCTACAAGACTATCACTCCTCTTGCCTGGAAAATATTGCTCAGGCTTATTAGAAACTGTTGCCCTACTTACAATGAAATATCACTTGGTCATAAAGTATCACCTTGTTTGCCTGGAAAGTATCACCTAGAATCTTTTTGCAATCTGCCTGATTTCTGCAATTTTTAGTTTTTCCTTGGTTGACCAGATTTTAGTAGGTTTCATACTCTGCAGCTGAAAGCCTGTTTGTACCTTAGGTTCTTAGCTCTAGACACATTGAGTTAGTAATCCTTGACTCCACCAAAGATCTTGCTTGTCATTGATAAGTTAGGAATTATCCTTGTTGACACAGATCCACCTTTAGACTCTTTGATTGCACACTTGGAGAGTTTGAGTACTCTTTTGTCCAAATTCATTTTCATATAAATTCAATTTCAATATATTGGGAAAATCATCCTCCTGATCCATATGTGCTAGGATACTGAAATCCTTTTATTATGCACCACTGTGGCAGTGTTGATTAATACCTTTTGTCAGCTTTCTATTTCATCATTTCTCTTTTGGACAATTGAATATTTTCACTATCCTAGTTTGACAATCAATGGTTCATAAGGTCATCTTATCACCATGGGTCTTTTTCTTTCATGTCGGTTACGACAAGGTACCAAGTTGGTCAAGGAAAATGACCTCAAGTTGTCTTTGATCAGTTGCCTTTAGTCCAAACCTGTCCAAAGCAAAAGGGAAAAGAACCCATCTTTGATCAATCACCTAGGAGCGAGTCTGAAGTTTTCTTTGACCCTAGTAAGTTGGGTACCTCTTTAGCACTTTCTCAATCAAATATGGACATGAGTTACACCTTGACTAAATAGAAAAAAGAAGCAATGGATCAAACTCTTGATGACATTTACCAAAGACATAGGGTTAATATGATGTTTGGTGGATCTTCTTATGATAATCAACCTGAATCACCCCCTATTAACTCAAGATATTTAGACACCAATCAGAGAGCTGAAAGAAATTATGCGTGAGCTCACCAAGATGCACGGTCACAACATGAAGACCAAAACAATGAATCTAGTGATGCTCATGTCAACGCAACGCTTACTAATGATTGGTTCAAACATTCAAGACCCAACTCTCCACTCAGAACAACCTCAAGATATGCGCATGAAAGACTTAAAAATATTGAACGCAAAAAGCAAGCCTTTTTGAATGAGCAAGCTACTAAAGAAGAGAAGTTTAGACTCTTAGAGGAGGAACAATGAGCCTTGTTGGACATAGAGAGAAGAGCCACACAAGAAGAACAAGATAGGCTCCTAGCCCAACAACTTAATGCATAAATCAACAATAGGGGTACCAATAGTGGGACCAACTCCCCACGATCTACTCCCTCGGGCACCCCACGAGGCATAAAATATTCAAGGTCACCATCAAGATCTCCTAGTCCTAGAGGAAGGACATTACAACATGCTCACTATAGGAGACAGACGCCTCCTAGGAACTCAAGACAACCCTCCCAATGAGCTCATCATGGCTCTCAACATGGAGGAAGTAGTGCCAATCATGAAGCTCAAGACTTTATGAGAATGCAACAAGAACCACTTTTCCAACACTGTGGAGAAATATGTTGAGCAAAATAAAGACAAGTTCCTAGAGAGCTTGATTAACAAGGGTGCAAGGGTCCCTTATAATTTTGATGTGGATAGGAAAATAAAGAAACAGAGTCCCTCACAAGAAGAGGAAATTAAGAAAATCAAGAAAATGATTGAGAAAATGATGGCTCCTAAGAGTTCCTTCAACCTTGACTCTATTTGTCCTAATCCCTTTGATAGGAGTGTGAGCATGATGGATTTTCCTAAGAAGGTTGAATTTCCCCAATATGACAAATATGATGGTAATGGTGACCCACATGATCATGTGTGTCAGTTCTACACCATGAGTTTTGAATTCCACCATGAAGACTCTTATCTTATGTGATTATTTCCAAGGAGTTTAAAAGGTCAAGCTATGGAGTGGTTTACCAACATTACCCCTCCCGTCAAAACTTTTAAAGAACTGGTCCACTGATTTGTGCAACATTTTTCCTACAACTTATCAAGATCAATCACCATGCTCAATTTGTGCAATTTGAAACAAAACCATGGGGAATCCTTTGTTACATTCTTGCAAAGGTGGAGACAATTGTGCTCTCGATATTCTAGGACAATTCCTGAACATGAACAAATTGATATCATTGTTAGTAATTTAGTGCCTAAGATGCAATATGAGGTTCAGAAGATGGTTTTTGATTCATTCGACACTATGGTCGAAACCACATGTAGAATAGAGGATGTCTTAAAAGAGCAAGGTATTTTGACTAAACATATCAACACCAACAATAGTCAAAATAACAACAATCATAAGGATAAAGGAAAGAACTCACACTAGAATACAAATAAACAAGTGGTCAATAATGGGGTTGTTGACTCTTCTCAACCAAAGGATCATGGTGTCCTACATTTGTAGTGCATTTCAAGCTATGAAGCTTAACACATCCTCTAACCAACAAGAGCCTAAACAAAGATATCAAGACAAATCCAAAAAGGAAAAGCGACAATTCTCTAAGCTTGGTGACTCTTATGAAGATGTTTTTAAGACCCTTATTAGCCACAACCTTGCACATCCACAAGATCCAGCAAAATTTCGCATACTGGATATCAAGCCACATTGGTGGAATGAAAAAGCTTACTGCAAATACCACAATGGCATTGGACATGACATAGAACATTGTTGGAAGCTTAAGCATCTTATTCAAGATCTTATTGAGGGTGGTAAACTTCAAATTGATGGGTTGACTACTAATGTGGACCACAAAGTGTTCAAGGAGCCTTTGCCCAAATATGATAAGGGGGAAACCTCTAAACCCAAAGACGACAAGACAACAATCAACTATACATACATGTCTACAGAAAATGTGATAAATATGCTTGAAGTTGTGGATGAGAGTGTCAATATGATGGGAAGCAGAGATCCTTATGGTCATGATGTTGATTCTCCTCCAATATTTGATGAAGAGCCCATGATTGTGCTTAGAGGTCCTCTCTCTCGAAGGTCATCCCAAGCTCTCAATGCTGTCACTAGAAGCCAGAGTCAAGGTCCTATGGTTATTAGAGGGCCTAACTCCAAACCCAAGCAAGTGACATCCAAGAATGTCACCACCAAGTTAGCAGTCTACCCTGAGATGAGCTATAACCTTGTTGACCAGTTACAAAGAACACCAGCTCAAATTTCTATTTTTGAACTCCTAGAATTGTCTCCAAGACATAAGTGTGTTCTTGAGGATGCCTTGCGTACAACCAATGTCCCTAAAAACATAGATGTTGACCAATTCCAAAACATGGTTAACCACCTTGCTAGCCCACATTACCTAACATTTTTCAAAGAAGATGATAAAGCTTTGAACCATCTGCATAATCTTGCCCTTCACATTGAGGTCATGATCCATAAACCCCGTGTCAGGCATGTGTTGATAGATGGGGGTGCTGGGCTCAACATTTGTTCTTTAAGTCTTTCGAAAACCCTAGGTTATTTAGAGAAATTTATTGATACCAGGAAGAAAATTACCATCAAAGCCTATGATGAGGCCAAGAGAGGTTCTAAAGGGTTAGCTGTCCTTCCTGTTAGAATTGGTCTTGTTGAAAAGGACATTTTATTCCAAATCATTGATGCTGGTCCTCTAGCATATAATATCCTGCTTGGTAGACCGTAGATCCATGACATGCAAGTAGTGCCATCCACCTACCACCAATGTGTTAAGTTCCCCTATAATGGAGTCGAAGTCTGTATACCCACGGATAGCACATTATCTGTTAATGCAATTTCAACAAGGACTCATGTTCCTCTCAACCGAGAAGCAGAAAATTTTGATACAACTTTAGAACAATGCAAGAACAAGTTCAAGTCCATAGACCTTGGTATGGGAGGATATCAAATTGACTCCTTTACAAAATTTCCAATCTCACCTAGGTCCTATGGTAAACCATCACAAGAGATGTGTCCCTCGTCTTCAGCCATGACTCTGTTTGATACATTTGTAGAATCTTTAGTGCCCATCCAGGATGAAAAAGAAGAAGTGGTTGTTAGAGATTGGATCTACAAAGAGGAAAAATACCAACATAATGAAAATTTCTCCCCATCTCCTAAGGCTTATGGGAGAGGATACACTTTGGTCAAAAATATGGGTTACCCAGGTCGTGGTCCTCTCAGTCATAGATTGGATGCTAAAGCTTAACCACTTGATGCTCTTTTTGGGTGTAGATCTAAGACAAAAGTTGGCCTAGGTTTTGAAGGTCAAACCAAGAAAACTATTCCTATCCTTGCTGTGATGGATAGTGATGATGAATCAAGCTACATTCCTAATTTACAAAATCAACAAGATGAGTGCAAAGATTGGGTCCCTTCTACCAATCTCCTTTGGGGAGCTTCTGACATTTCAGTTACCAATCCAACCAATTCAAACATAGAACAAGAAGAGTCTACTATTGAAGATCATGTTGAGGATCCTATTCAAGAGCACCAATACACAAATGGCATGTGCAAAGGTGTTACCCTTGGTGATGTTGGAGCTTCCACATCTAGACATCGAAAACATGCATGGTGTAAACATCCCAATCGGGATTCAGATACAGATTCTCATGAATATGAATGGGAGTCTCTCTCAGAATCCTCTACAGTTGACATGGATGTTGATGTTGTCCATACATATTGATATAGTGCCCAACCTATGGTAGCTAATGAGTCTAGTGTAGGATTAGAGGATTGGAATCCACGAGTCGCTTTAGTGGATGATGCTTCATTTGGTAGGATAAATCTTGATTTGGGTACCTTAGAGGGATACTTGATGGATCCTAACTTTGCAATCACTAGAGATGATACCATTTGTATCAACAACATTAAACCCATCATTGACCTACCCCTTATTAATCCTCACCTAATTGATTGGTCTCAATGCTATCAAGAGCCTCAACTCTTAACTTTCTAGAATGACTATGAGATAGCGTGCTACCTAAATGCCCTTGAGCTTGTAGTCTCTTCCACCAGTGAACCAACTACAAGCATGAAAGAGCCAGATATCAAGTACCTCAGTCGCAAAATGAAAAGAAAAGAAAAAAAGAATAATGATTCTGATGGCAAAAACCACTATGTGGCAGTATCAAAACCCAAAAAAGTAAAAATAAAGGACGTATCGAAAGGTGAAAACCTCTCTGAGGTGCCTAAGGATGGGGTACTTGATAATCTCCCAAGTTATTTTCAAGACAGGTCATTAGTGCTCATTGAGCCTACACAGCCAGTTAACCTAAGTATAGAAGAGGCTCCACAATTTGTGCACTTGGCTCAATCTCTATCAACACAAGAAAACTAGGCATATACCAAGTTCCTACAGAGCAAGAAAATCAATTTTGCTTGGACTTACTCAGACATGCCAGGATTGGACACTAGTCTCATTATGCATCATTTGTCCATAGGTCTAGGCATTAAACCAGTAAACTAGAAATTGAGGAAAATGCATCCTCACATAGCTCTTCTCATCAAAGCTGAACTAGAAAAAATCCTTAGTGCAGGATTCATAAGAGCCATTGATTATGCCGAATGGATATCCAATATTGTTCCAGTATCAAAACATGAAAAGTCCATTCGTGTCTACATAGATTTTAGAGATCTTAATAAAGCTTGTCCAAAGGATGATTTTCCACTTCCTAACATAGACATGATAGTGGACATGACTACAGGCTACGAGATCTATTCTTTGATGGATGGATTTTCTAGTTATAATCAAATTAAGATAGCTCCTGAAGATCAGGAAAAGACAACATTCACTTGTGTGTGGGGAACCTATTGTTGGAATGTCATGCCATTCAAATTGAAGAATGCAGGAGCTACTTACCAAAGAGCTATGACAACTATATTCCATGACATGATGCATAAGAACATGGAAGACTATGTGGATGACACCTTGGCAAAATCCAAAAAAAAGAATAAACACCTAGAAGATCTAGAAGTCATTTTAGATCGTATGGAATAGTTTCAGCTGAGATTAAATCCCAAAAAGTGTGCATTTGGAGTCACCTCCGGTAAACTTCTAGGATTTATTATTTCAGCCAAAGGAATAGAGGTGGATCCAGAGAAAGTTCAAGAAATATTGGATATGCGACCTCCCAAAAACATCAGCCAAATGAGGAGTCTTCAGGGACACCTTCAATCTATTAGGAGGTTTATTTCACAACTAGCAGATAGAGCTCAACCCTTTAATAAGACATTGCATAAAGGGGTTAAATGTGTCTGGAGTGAGGATTGTCAAAAAAACATGGATCAAATCAAACAATACTTGGCCAATCCTCCAATCTTAATGCCTCCTATCCCAGAAAAACCACTCATATTGTATGTTTCAGCAATAGAATCTTCCCTGGGGGCATTATTGGCTCAACTTGATGATACTAGAAAAGAAAGAGCTATCTATTACATCGGCCGAACACTTGTTTCATATGAGGTCAATTATACTATTATTGAAAAATCTTGCCTTGCTGTGGTGTTTGCTTCCAAAAAGTTGTGACATTACATGCTTGCACATACCATCCACCTCATCACCAAAATTGATCATCTTAAGTATTTTCTTGGCAAGGCTGCTCTCATGGGTAGACTTTCTAAATGGATGATGATTCTTTCTGAATTTGACATTGAGTATGTTGAGCATAAAGCCATAAAAGGACAAGCTATCACTAATCAACTAGCTAATTTTCCCATTCAAGATAGTATGCTCATTCAAGATGAATTTCTAGATGAGCACATAATGCACATGACTACACAAACATGGAAGATGTTCTTTGATGGCTCTTTCATGCACAATGGTTCAAGAGCTGGAGTGTTGTTTGTCTCTCCCCATGGGTATACTATTCCTAAGTCCTATAAGTTATTGTTCCCATGCACAAACAACATTTCTGAATATGAGGCCTTGACAAATGGATTGAAAATGGCCATAGAATGGGGAATTATAGATTTACACATTTATGGGGATTCACAATTGATTATCAACCAAGTTAATGAAGAATATCAAACAAAGGATGACAAATTGATACCCTACAAGAAGATGGTTGATTCATTGTGATGATATTTCACCTTTGTTACCTTTCAACAAATCCCTAGAGCAGAGAATAAAGCAGCTGATGCTATGGCTACATTGGCTTCCCTTCTTCAGCTAGAACAACATGAATCCAGATATGAATTCCTGGTGGAAGAGCTATGCTACCCTATTTTTGACTCCTCAGAAAGCCATGTCATTTGTACCTTGGTTAGCCATGAGTCATCCCGCTATGGTGCCATTTACTCATATCTCCATGATGGCATTATTCCTGAAACCTTCAACTGTTTTGAAAGAAGAAACCTTGTCCGTAATGCCTCTCACCATACCCTTATCTCTGGTGATCTGTATAAGAGGGGTTTAGATGGGACACTTCTTAGGTGCTTGGAAAAGGATGAGTCTGACCGAGCGTTAGCTGACATTCATGAGGGCATTTGTGGAGGACATTCCAATGGTCTTGCCATGGCCTGAAGGTTGCTTAGGGTGGGGTACTATTGGCCCACAATGCAGATGGATGCCATAGCTTTTGCCAAATCATGCGAAAAGTGTCAGAAACATGGAAACCTAATTCATGCTCCAGGTAGGGAACTTATTTCTTCTATTTCTCATTGGCCATTCTAGCACTGGGCCTTTGACCTTGTTGGGCAGATTCATCCCAACTCATCAGGTGAACATAAATTCATTATTACTACTACTGACTACTTTACCAAATGGGTAGAAGCCATTCCACTTTCTGTTTCTTCAGGGAAGACAATTTCTTTGTTCATCTTAAATCACATCATCTATCGGTTTGGCGTACCTTCTAAAATAATCACTGACAATGGAGGTCAGTTTAAAAACAAGGACCTTACACACCTCTATAATAAATTCAAGATAAAATAGCATTGGTCCTCCATTTACTTCCCACAAGGAAATGGACAATAAGAGGCTTCAAATAAAACCATTCTCAAGATTCTCCATAGAAAAGTTCACAAGAATGGTAGAGACTGGCACCTACAAATCAATCTGGCCTTATGGGCTTATAGAACAAGTATCCGTACTCCCACAGGGGCTACTCCTTTTTCCCTCACTTATGGTGCTGAAGTAGTATTACCTTTAGAAGTTGAGATTCCTTCACTTAGAGTCTCTCTTAAAGGTTACAGATGAAGATTATCATTCCATGAGATTGGAAGAATTGGAACTTCTTGACGAGAAGTGAAAAGTGTCATTTGACCACATGAGAGTTTACCAAAAGCGTATGTCCAAAGCATTTAACAAGAAGGTTCACCCTAGAGAATTCCAAGTAGGAGATCTTGTCCTGCGCGAGAATCCTAAAAACCAACAACATTGAGAGCAAAAGGGTAAGTTTGAACCTAATTGGCTTGGACCATACATCATTACTACTACTTTTGGAATGGGTGCCTATTTACTGTCTGATCCAGACGGAGATCAGCTCCCTGATCCTATCAATGTTTTACACCTCAAGAAGTTCTATCCATGATGCCTATTCTGTCTGGGGGCATCCTTTGTACATATTTATGGATCCTAAAAAAATCTCAAAAAAATTCATCTATGATGCTGAAAAAATCCTAAAAAGCATATAAAGTCCTGAAAAAATACAAAAAAAAATAAAATAAAAAAATCAAAAATCAAAAAAATCTCCAAGTGGTGAAAACCTGGAAACAGGCGCTACTTGAGGCCTTTGCACCCTTGTCTCTTAGCATGCGCTCTCGACACTTAGCCTTTCTCCATCTTGCCTTGACCTTGTTGCCTTGGTTTGGAATTGGTCTTTGTATTTGTCTAGGGGGCATAACTATGTTAGCTTTGGTCCTTTAGGATGTGTTGTTCTTTAGGACATCTTGCAAATGGTATTTTTCAACACCACCCAAACTATGTTTTTCAACACTACCCTAGCGTCAAGTGTTTTTCAACGCTTATCAGATATCCTACCCACAATCTAGTATGATGTGATATTTCTCACTGATAGGTGTGATACTCAAAGATTGACTCTATGACCTACACACACACTTAAATGCTCGACTCGCTGAGACTTGATTGCCTTTATTTCTTTGTGTGTTATATATGATGATTTCTTTGATGAATGTTCTCTCCCTATGATAGTTTTCTATGATGCATAGCTAGAAAACTGAGGGCTTGAGGACATGTTTTGTTGCTTTTTCTGGTTGTGGGTATATTTTTTTGGTCCTAACTATCATTAGCATTTATGCTTGTTCCACTTGACATTGGGGTCTACCAGGTATTATCCTTGACTATTTTTTTGCAAGTGCATACTTCTAGCCATCTTGACTTTCCTTGTGTCTCGATGCAAGTATAATCTTGCCATATCAAACTTAGGTAATCTCACTGCACTAGTCATCTTGACCTACATGTCTTTGGTGCCTAGGTGGGATTTCCACATTCCTATCTAACATAGATCATATTCAGATTCACATCATCATACTAGTGTGTATTGTATGATCTTGTGACGCTACCAATAATGCTTGATGATGAATATTAGAGTCTAAAAGCTTTGTGACCTTGCAAGTAAACCACTTTTCATAGTAGCTTGCATTCTTAAGTTCATGTTAGTTAGTTTTGCACATTGCATTTGGAGAGAGCTCTCCTTTCATCTTTTGTGGACTTATCGGTCAACTACGCTCACCTCTTGCTTCTTCTTGATCATGTCTTTTCTTTCATATCCCATCCTTTTCTATTCTTGTCATCAATGACCCCTTATATAGCATTTTAACTTTTTGACCTCAATTTTCAAAACACCTCAGAATTGCATGAAAATTGCACCCTTGGCTAATTTCGACATCCTGGATCTGTTTTCAGGATCAAAATCAAAATCCAAGTTAATCTTGATAGTCAAAATTGCATTTCAAATTTTCCCCTTCTTTTGCACAGTTGGCTGACCATTTGAGGCCTGATCCTTCGATCTTTGTTGGGGCATCTTTATTTCTTCATCCCCATCTCTTTCAAACTCCTAGTCTTTCATATCTTCATTCAATTCATCTCTCTGAGGTTTGACTTCATTTTTATTCTATATCTTTCTTAGTCAAACCTAGTCAAACTAGGGCATATCTTCACTACTTAGTGGTTCTCCTATCATGCTCCATCCTTCAATTATGATTTCTAGTGACTTGATCAACTTTATCAATCTACTGCTTCTCCTCTACCTGATTTCAATTTTGATTCCAAGGGGGTAGTACCTATTAGCTTCAAAATTTTGATTCAGCTTTTCAGCTCAGCTTGAGATTCTTATCTCTTATTTTGAGACTTGATTATCACTTAACAACAATGGTGTTGGTCTTGTCTTTCAGCCAGCATATCTTTGTCCTGGCGTGTTCCCAGAATGATCACATGTCTAGATTGTTTTATGATCCCAAATCGATCTCACATTTCAATTCTTATTTGACCGAATGTGTTCCTAGAATGATCACACATTAGTCAAAGAGTGGAAAATCTATGCACCCTAAAATGGTAGCCTAGACTTTGGGCCCCATTTAGCAATTTATCAAATCCTTGAATCAATATTTCCAAAAATCAGCATTTTTCAATTATATCAATTTCCTTGATCAAAACCTATGTTATCATTTATTCGATTATTCCTTGGGCTAACCATTTTATCCTAAGTCTTTATTTAATTAAAAGGAATATCTCCTCCCCTTTTATTAAATAGAAAGTCCCCACTTTTCCTCTTATCCTAAGTTGCACAAATAAAGCATCATTCTTATTTTATAGAAAGAAGAAAAAGCACTTTTTATGGACACAAAAGTCAACTCTTATTTTCTCATTGGAGGATATTTATGCACATGGATTGCTCCTCTTTCAAGCTCAACCCTTGATTAAACCTTTTGCCTCTTAATCTCCATGGTCCATTCTTTCTCATTTCCTATAAAAGAAGAGCTCTTTTCTTCATTTTGATATGTATTTTTGAATACTAATGTTATGCTACAGGTTTTCTAGGTCACTTTGGAGCTTTTGAAGATTTGGATCACTCTTAGCATCTACATTCTATTCTAGTTTCATTCTTTCATAGTAGCTTCATGTTTATGCTTTCATAGTTTAGATTTCCTTTCAAGCTTTAGAATAACTCATCTAGTTTAACTAGGAAGGCTTGGTAATACTTGTACTTTCCTTTTCATAGCATAGCTTGTACTTTCATTTCCATAGACTAGCTTGCATCCTCATTCTTATCTTACTTGCATTGCATTTCATTTGGATTCTTGGGGATATTGGCATTCTTGCCCTTGTCTTCATTTGAATCTCTCTTTGTGTGGTTGACTAGCAAGGTTATTAGCTTAATAGCTCTAGCTGAGAGAAAACTTAAAATACTCTTGCAATTCCATACATAGAGAGCTCTAGGTTGCTTTCTAAGGTTTCCTATTCATGGATTTCCTTGGATATAATGACTTAGAGAAGTGCACTATTTGAGGTGTACAAGGGCCAGTTACAAACAATAGTTATTCTTCAAGATCCATATAGATCCAATACAATCTCAGCTAGTTCAGCTCTAAAGATAATCATAAGTTGATGGAAACCCTAAGGAAGATCTAAACTTGAGCTCGCAAGCCTCCAAGCATTCTCCTTGTCTCCAAGTATGCAACCACTAGCTCTGCAATTACAAACTATCAGATAACAATTTGATCTGCAAGACCATGCCAGATCTTTTCCACAACTTTGCCAACTTTAGATTTCAGGCTTCTAAGTCATGAACCTCCAAGTTCCCTCCAAAATATCTACCCAAAATACCCAAACACCCCTTAAATACTAATCATCAGCCACAAGTCAGCTGGATGAAACCATTAACTCTTCCTAACAACTATTAAATGCCATACAAGTCAGCTTAGAAATTGTATTACAAACATTTAATTCAACATGTTAGCCTGTAACAATAGCTACCAATAATAAATGCACCAAGTTGGCCCATCAAATCACATAGAACTCCAGTCGATAAGCCAGAACTATCAAGCAATAGTGAAATATCTGGGCATGCTAAGCATCACCGAGCACCAGTGTCGACCAAGCACCATAGACATGACCGAGTCATGCTTTCACCTAGCACCAGAGACTACCGAGTTCCTTCAGTGACTGAGCTTCCTTCAATAACCAAGATCATTGGTTAAGGCTGCAACCGAGTAACACCGTCCAAAAATCAAACGCGCATGTAGTTTCACCGAGGACCAAGAATGTCCCTGCATTACCCCAGAATGCCCCTGCATCAAGGACAAGAGTATTGTAGAAGGAGAGAATAAATTTTTAGGAAGAAGATTATTTTTTGGAGGAGAGAATCAAAATAAGGAGAAGTGTATTGTTGATGTCAAAATAAGAAGATGAACACAATCAAAGAGGGAGTGAAAAAATATCAAAGAGGAGAAAACAACATGGAAGTTATAGATACAAAGGAAAAAAGAAAATGTTTTCACTTCATTCTATAGTGTTGCAGATTGTACATTGAGATGTCATGTTCTATCCATCAATAGGTTAGAATAGTGAAGTGATAGTACTAAAAGTTAAAAGGAGTTATAGTGTTTCCATCAATGCCAAAGGTGGATATTGTTGGCATAACTGAATAATGGTGATTATTTTTTGCATAACTAATTAATGGTCATGATTGTTGGCATAAATGTTTTTGATTAAGTAAAATAGGTTTTATACGGTGCTTGAAACCCACAACAGAGTATTTTAAAAAAAAGAGAAGCATAAAAACATAATAGAGTTTAAAGTTTCAGTAAACCAAGGAACAGGCCACGAAAGGGCCAAACTAGAAAAAAGAAAAGAAACTGTCAAAATAGGGCAAAAAAGATAGGCACCATAGCGATTTATGCCAAGCTCCTAAGCATGACAACCGAATTTCTTTTGAGGGCCTCCATCAGTTTAGTAGCCTCTTTAACATTCTGAATATCTTGGGGTCCTTGGGGATCAATTTTCTCCTTATTTTTCTTGGTTCTAACCCTGGTTCTTTTTCTTGGTCCTTCAGTGGGCTCCTTCTCATCCTCCCTTGTCCTTTGATCAGTAGTGGTTTCCATTTTTTCTTCCAATTTTTTGATTAACAACTTCAAGTTCTCGTTGGACGTTTTGAGGATTTTGAAATTTTTCTCGGCTATTCCCTTTAGGGTATTCTCTAGGCTAATCATTTTGGATTCCAAGTGCTAGACTCTAGTCTCCAGGCTTTGCTTTCTCTCTGTGGTGTTGTGTTCCTTGTTGTCTAGACTCTAAATTTTTTCTTTTAGGTCCTTGATTTCATGGTAGAGCCATTTGAAAGATCTAAACTAATCTAGCATGCTATTCTTGGTGTTGTCAAGGAAGTCCATATCTATTTCGCTGGCTTTATCACTAAGAACCACTAGTGTAGGATCTATCAGCTCTTCCTTGCAAATTTTTTCTTCATTGTCCTCTAGAATATGTGGGTAAACAGCCTCCCTAATAATTCCCATTCACACAGTATTAATGTTGAAGCTTCTCTAGACCTTTTTCCCTTTCCTGAAATCCTGACTATTAGAATAATTGAGAGGGGTGTGAATTAGTTATCGACAGTCCCAATTCAAAATGTATAATCCAAAACAAATTACTTAAACTTTTATAGCTCGGTAACATAAAATACTATACTGTCTGTGCTTTTAACGATTACCAATCAATAACATATATTGATTACCGACCAAATCTAACATGTAATATGTAAAGTATGATAACAAACAATCAACACAATCAACACATAACATAAAAAATTTAACGTGGAAACCCTGTGAAGGGAAAAACCACCTGGGACTGGCAACCCAAAAATTGTTCACTCTTTTGAAGTGAGGTTGGTGAAGACTCAACCCTATTAAAGGTTACAAACACACTGTTAGGTGTGACCTTGTTAGAGGATTTAACACTAACCGTTATCATCTAACCAACATTCACTATGGGGTTGACAGGATAAGAATGTTCATTCTATGAATGATACTTAAAAGACTTTCAAGTCTATTCAATTAAGAGATTTGTCCATATACAATGGTTAAACTATAACAGTAGTTTGATCTAAATACAACACAACTTTAATTGCAAATTATCAGATCCATTCTTAAGCTCATTAACATCCTCTGATCAATGTATCTATTCTATTTCAATCAATTTCCATTAACTTACTGTCACTTGGTTATAGCTTCCTGACGCTTGATAAACTTTGCAGTTAGGTTCTCTTTAACCAATTTGATCAGACATACATGAAGTTTGTTCATGTGATAGCTCTGTAGTCTCTTTTTTTTGGCATTCGTTTCATTGTGAAACTCTAGTCTCTTAAATAGAGAAGTTAACCGTTTTCTTTTCCTCCATAAGATTTTTCCGCTTATTCTCCTTTGTCCATTTTTTTTTCTTAAACCTTCCTTGGTTTTCATGTCAGTAACGCATTTTAATTTCATCCTTTAGATCTTCCTTGAATTTTGCTAGCTATTGATCTTGATAACAAACACTATCCTTTACCACTGAATTCGAGGTAATTTCCAGGTCATCAATCCTTATCGGCTAAACTAATCATTTGGTTCTTTTCTTCTTCTTAGTTAACAAAGGAATGCATCAGTGAACACAATCTTGGTTAATACTATTGTCGGTATACACTACACTCCATCGATGTATACTGAAATACTTCATCAACCGACCACACTGCTTTGTGTCTTTCAACTCTATTCTTCATCATAGATGAATGAAACATAATCAAGTCAATAACATAAGGTCATAGACTCATCAATAAGTTACCTAATGTATTCCTTATCCTCATCTATCATATACATCTTCCTTATGTAGATATTTATGTTTTTCATCTTCTTTTACTCCTTTTGTACAGATGTTTCAGTATAGTAACTTACAAGATAAGTCCTGTCAAACTAGTTGACATCAATGACAACATATTATTGATTTAATCATATTACATATCTAATCAAAAACTCAGTGATATCTAATCACATATCTTCAATTAGGTTCTAAATCAGTTGTAGTTCATCAATCTCTCCCTTTGGCATTGATGGAAACTCAAGTAATATGAAATATACCATACACATACCAAACATGTATTCTAAAACTCTATGAACAAATGCTTATAAGCTCTCCCTAGCTTAATATGTTTAATCACTACATTACTCAATAGCATTAAAAAATGCAAATTTGACATTCTGCAGATATGCTCTTTTCAGCTCTCAGGTTCCTGCTTCTGTTCTTAGTAACTGATCTTTAGTGGTCTCTCTTTCTTTCAGTTTGTCTCTCTCTTAGATATATGTTTCAGTGTTCTCATCGATGCATATTGTTTCATATTTGTTTATCTCTCCCTTTGACAAAAATTCCAAAGAAACAAATAAACAAATAGCTCTGTAGTAGCCATGTAACTCTTTGTTGTCCGGTGCATTCTTTGTATCTCTGTATACTGATATGCCAATTTGTTCTAGTTCTCTAGACTTTTCACAACCTTAGACATGATCCAAAGTGTGAACTATGCTGCATCAACATGAATGATCTCCTAATAAGATTAGGTTGATGCAACATCCAGATCACATTAGTGACCGGTAGATAGGGGATGGACCCCAAGTCTAGTCCTAAAGTATTCAAATGTATCCTTCGGTAGAGGCTTTGTAAATATGTCTACAAGTTGTTCTTTTGATGTAACAAACTCTAGCTTCACTTGCTTCTCCTGTACTTGTTCTCTTACGTAGTGATACTTAATAGATATATGCTTTGTTTTAGAGTGTATCACTAGATTCTTTAAAATATTAAATGCACTGGTATTGTCACAATATATAATCATCGGCTCAGTGATTACCTCATTCATACCTTCCAACACTTGCTTAATATATGCAATATTTGAATAGTTTGTAGCAGCAACAACATACTCTGCTTTGGCTGTAGACTGAGAAATGCAAGCCTGCTTCTTACTTGTCCATGTAACAAGTCTTTCACCAAAGAAAAATACTCCTCTGGTGGTACTTTTTCTATCATCCACATTTCCACCCCAATCAGCGTCGATATAGACTCTGAGTTCAAATTTTCCTTCCTTAGGATACCATAATCCATAATCTTCTATTTTCTTCAGGTATCTTAAGATTCTCTTTGTAGCAACCATGTGTGACTTCCTAGGATTTGTAGAAAATCTTGCAACAATTCCCACAACATGTGCTATATTTGGTCTACTATGCACTACATACATTAATTTTCCAATCATAGATCGGTACAGTGTTTGGTTCACCTCTATAGTTTCATCTTCCTTAGTTAGTTTACATCTAGTAGCCATCGGTGTTCCAATAGGTTTAGCATCTTCCATGCCAAATGTTCTTAGTACTTCCTTGATATATTTAGATTGTGTGATGAATATCCCATCACTCTATTGAGTCACTTGTAGTCCTAGAAAGAACTTAATCTCTCCAAACATAGACCTTTCAAACTCTTTTCTCATTTCATCAGCAAAGGCTTTACATATGTGATCTTGACCTCCAAAAATAATATCCACAAATATTTCACCAATAAGAATAGTATCATCAGTATCTCCTTTCATATACAAATTTTTGTTCTCACTTATTCTAACAAATCAAATACTTAACAAATAAGTATGCAGCCTTTCATACCAGGCTCTAGGTGCCTGTTTCAAACCATATAAAGCTTTATGTAATCTACATACCATTTCTTTGTTATCTTGATCAACGAACCCTTCTAGTTTTTCTATGTAGACTTCTTCAAGTATCCCATTCAAAAATGTTGACTTGACATTCATTTGATAAACTTTGAACTTTTTGTGTGCAGCATATGCAAGTAACATTCTAACTCCTTCCAATCTAGCAACAGGTGCAAATGTTTCACCATAATCAATTCCTTCCTCCTGTGCATATCTCTTGCATACTAATCTAGATTTATTTCTTGTTACCTCTCCATTTTCATTCATCTTGTTCTTGAATATCCACTTAGTACCGATAACATTCTTATCTTTTGGTCTGGGTACTAAGGTCCAGGTTTTATTCATCTCTATTTGTTCTATTTCCTCTTTCATTGCATTAACCCATTCATCATTTTCTAATGCAACTTTTACATTGTTCGGTTCATATTCACAAACTAGACATGTACCTTGTCTTGTCTTACTCCTTGTTTGCATGCCAACTTGTCTATCTCCAATGATTTGTGTCTTGGGATGATGTCTTCTGAAAAATCTTGCCAGTACATGATCTCTTCTTTCTTGTTCATCCTGTGCAGGTTCATTTTCTTGCTCGGTAGGTCCATCCTGCTCGTCGATTTCTCTTTCATGTTCCTCGGTGATGTTTTCCTGTTGACCAGTTGTCACAGTCTATGGCTTCGGTAGATACTCAAGTTGTTCAATGTAAGTGAATCTATCGTAGTTGTCTGATTCCTTTCTACTTTCCTCTGCATTCTTATCATCAAACTCATCAACTCAAACATTAGTACTTTCAATAATTTTATTTGTAACTCTGTTTAGACACTTGTATGCTTCACTTTTAGTGGAATATCCTAGAAATATCCCTTCATCACCTTTTGAGTCAAACTTTCCATTTCTCTCATCTTTTAGAATAAAACATTTGCTTCCAAAAATCTTGAAATAACTTACAGTGGGTTTGTGTCCAAACCATAACTCGTAGGGTTTCTTGTTAGTTTCCTTCAGTTGTACTTGGTTTAGAACATAAACAACTATGCTGATAACTTCCCTCTAGTATATTTGAGCAACATTCTTTTCTATCATTAATGTCCTTGCACAGTCAACTATTTACCTATTCCTCCTTTCAGCAATGCCATTCTGTTGAGGTGTCTTCAGTGCAGAGACCTATCTTTTAATACCATGCTCATTACAAAGATTAGGAAATTCATCAGAGATAAATTCACCTCCTCTATCAGATCTTAAGCATTTCAATTCTTTTCCAGTCTCTTTCTCTACTTTAGCTTTATACCACTTGAACATCTTTAATGCCTCAGATTTTTCTTTCAAGAACATGATAGTCATCAACCTAGTATAATCATCAACAAAAAGAACAAAGTATCTCTCTCCATAATAAATCTGAGTTCTCATAGGACCACATAGGTCGGTATGAACCAACTCCAGTATCTTATTTGTTGAATAATATTTACTTTTGAAACTAGATTTAGTCATTTTACCTTTCTGACATTCATGACACATAATATGATCAGGTTTTGACAAGTTAGGTAGACCTCTAACTCTTTTCTTTTTACTGATCTTAATCATGTTATCAAAATTCACATGGCATAACCTCTTATGCCACAACCAAGCATCTTCATTTTTCATCATCAAGCAAGAATACTCATCAGTATCAAGATAAAATAGATTACCTCTTGATTGTGCTCCAGTTCCAAGTAGTCTTCCTCTATCATCAAATATTTTCACTTTCTTTCTCTCAAAAGCAACTTGGTGACCTGAATTGTTCAGTTGTGCCACACTTAGAAAATTATAGTTCAGTCCTTCTACCCAATAAGTATTTTCACATTTTATTCTATCATTTATCATTAGGGATTTTTTACCTCTTACCATACAGGGTGTGTCATTACCCATCTTAACAGATCCTCCGTTATATTTCTCAAGATGATCAAATTTATCATCATCACCAGTCATGTGATGTTTACAGCCACTGTCTATGATCCATCTATTATTTTTATTAACTTTTTAAATTAGTGTTGTTTCTACATGTTTTTCTTCTTCCTTGGAATCATCTTTCATAGCAACAATTACAACTTCTACATCATCATCAGATTCATTTTCTTCTGCTATGTAACATAGCTTTTTAGCTCTATCATTATTATCTTAGTTGTCTCTATAGTTGTGTCAGTAGCTCCTATTGTTTCTTCTCCCATAACTTCCTTTAGATCGGTCTTTGATTCTTTCATAATCTTTCTTATGTGGACATCTAGCAGCAATGTGGCCAACCTCTTTATAGTTAAAGCATGCTAAAGGTAACTTGCATCTATATCTTCCTTTTCCTTTATTTAACCTTCTGGCCATAAGAGCTTCAAGTTCATCAAGCTCATCGTCAGTATTGCTATCACTATCATCCTTATTATTCCTGCTACTAGACTTACCAATCTTCAGAGAAGTCATGAAAATGGATTCAACATTCAGTACAACACTATTATCATAATTGTTCAATTCAAATGTTGTAAGCTTTCCAATCATATTATCAAGAGTGAGTGTGCTGTTAGGTGCTGACCTATTTTCATGAATTGCAGATATTCTATTTTCATGAATTGCATAGATAGGCAATAAGGTTCTTAGAATTTTTCTTACCACAGTGTCTTCATCAATAACTCCATTTGATGCTCTAATAGCGTGAACTACCTCTTTTATCCTATTTGTGTATTGCACAATGTTTTCACCTTCTTTCATCTTCATGTCATCAAATCTACCTCTTAAGCTTTCAGCTCTGGCTCTCCTGACATTCACATCTCCACTGTATATTTGTGCAAGTTTATCCCACATCTTCTTAGCAGTATCACAGTCCTTGATGTCTTCAAATTCAACATCTAAACAGGTAGCATCAATCTCCATCATGGTAATATTATGTTCATGCCTGTCTCTTAGTTGATCAAGGGTCAGCCCGGATCAGTGGGTGGTGCAAGGTATCCATTTTCCATCAGATCTAGTGTAGAATTCCCAATTCTAGATACATGCATCTTTATTCGACTTTTCCATATTGTGAAGTTCTCCTTGTTAAGCTTTGGCACTTCCCTCTTAAACATTTTGAGACCTTTGTGCTGAAGTCCTTAAAAATCTATTCCAAGCAACCACAGCTCTGATACCAATTGTTAGAATAACTGAGAGGGGGGTGAATCAATTATCCATAGTCCCAATTCAAAATGTATAATCCAAAACAAATTACTTAAACTTCTACAGCTTGGTAACATAAAATACTATACTGTCTGTGCTTTTACCGATTACCAGTCAATAAAATATATTGATTACCGACCAAATCTAACATGTAATATGTAAAGTATGATAAAAAACAATCATCAAAATCAACACATAACATAAAAGATTTAACATGGAAACCCTGTGAAGGAAAAAACCACCTGGGACCGGCAACCCAAAAATTGTTCACTCTTCTGAAGTGAGGTTGGTGAAGACCCAACCCTGTTAAAGGTTACAAACACACTGTTAGGTGTGACCTTGTTAGAGGATTTAACACTAATTGTTATCGTCCAACCAAAATTCACTATGGGGTTGACATGATAACAATGTTCATTCTATGAAGGATACATAAAAGACTTTCAAGTCCACTCAGTTAAGAGATTTGTCTATATACAATCGTTAAACTGTAATAGTAGTTTGATCTGAATACAACACAACTTCAATTGCAAATTATCAGATCAATTCTTAAGCTCATTAACATCCTTTGATCAATGTATCTATTCTATTTCAATCAATTTCCATTAACTTATTATCGCTTGGTTATAGCTTCCTGATGCTCGGTAAACTCTGCACTTAGGTTCTCTTTAACCAGTTTGATCAGACATACATGAAGCTTGTTCATGCGATAGATCTGCTGTCTCTTTTTTCTAGCATTTGTTTCATTATGAAACTCCAGTCTCTTAAATAGACAAGTAAACCATTTTCTTTTCCTCCATAAGATTTTTCTGCTTAAACCTTCCTCGGATTTCATGTTAGTAACATGTTTTAATTTCATCCTTTAGATCTTCCTTGAATTTTTCTAGCCATCAATCTTCATAACAAATATTATCCTTTACCACTGAATTTGAGGTACTTTCCAGCTCATTAATCCTTATCAGCTAAACTAATCATTTAGTTCTTTTCTTCTTCTCGGTTAACAAAGGAATGCATCGGTGAACACAAGCTTGGTTAATACTATTGTCGGTATACACTACACTCTGTTGGTGTATATTGAAATGCTTCATCAATGGACCACACTACTTTGTGTCTTTCAGCTCTATTCTTCACCATAGAGGAATGAAACATAATCAAGTCAATAACATAAGGTCATAGACTCATAAATATGTTACCCAATGTATTCCTTATCCTCATTTGTCATATACATCTTCCTCATGTAGATATTTTTGTTCTTCATCTTCTTTTACTCCTTTTGTACAGATGTTTCAGTATAGTAACTTACAAGATAAGTGTTGTCAAACTAGTTGACATCAATGACAACATATTACTGATTTAATCATATTACATATCTAATCAGCAACTCAGTGATCTCTAATCACAGATCTTCAATTAGGTTCTAAATCAGTTGTAGTTCATCACTAATTATTATATTCCCCCTAGAGACATCTTCAGTTTCTTCTATCCTTATAGAAGACTGGTTAGTACCATGTTCGTCGATGTGGTCTTCGGGAACAAGGTCATGATTCTTAATATTGGTGCCAGGAGAGGGCTGAGGAGGAGGGGTATTATCCTCACTAATAGTGAGATTTATTGACAAGTGACTCAAGCAGTCATTCATTGTATTGGGGTTTTCCTCTTTGACCTTTTTTGGCATATCTGGAACTTCCATATAAGGATTACCCTCATCATCTTCAGTGTCCATATCTTCCTCATTGTCATTGTACTCTTCCTCTGAGTTAACCTACTTTCTATCCTACTTTTTTGAGGTTTTTTCAATTTTGATAGCTCTCAGGGGTCACTTCTTGGAAGGGGATCCCTTATTCCATTTCTTCATTTTGACATCCTCACTATCGTCAGAGAGTTTTCCCTCAGAAGTTCCCGAAGGAACATAGTCCAACCCTAAATCCTCGCTTTTAGCTTTGTTGTCCTCTATTTCCTTGCCCAAGATTTGGGCTTTAAAGAATTCATAAATCAAAAGAAGCAATCCTTCATGTAGGGTGGGGTTAGCAATATTCTTTTCTCTAAAACCATTGATATTCTCTTTTATAGAGGAGTATAGATAGAAAGGAATGGAGATCTTTATTCCATGCCTAAAATTATTCAGCAAGACAAAATGATAGCTGCAAATTCTATCAAACCTGGTGTCTAGGGTGACATACAAGATGAGGGCCTTTAGAATATAATGCCATAGCATCTTCAAGCTCACTGGTAGGTAGTAAGTGCCCGACTTAACAATTGCATTCATCTCCTGGTCGTCTCTTGCAAACTGTTTGATAGCAATGTCTGATATTTTACGGTCTCTATAGAATTTTTTTTTGACGATGGGAATGCTGGTGACCTTTGAGATAATCTCCTCAGTGATAGTGAAAGACTTACCCAATTTCCTTCCAGCAACTATGGAGTCTTTCTATAAAAGTTGTGATATCCCCTTTCTGTAAGGCAGTCCAGACTTTTGTGTGCTTCTTCCATTTCTCACTATCATTCTCCGGCTCCCTTCTATGTCTTTCCCCAACCATCACTTTCATATGGGCTCTAGTTTTTCTCTGGTTTTGCCAAACTTTGATGCTTTCTATGTTTCTAACTACCTTAGCTTTGGGCTTTCTAAAAGTTGGCTTTTGGAAGTGTAGACACCGAAAAATCCTTCAGAAAATAAATTATTTTTGTTTTTTGAAAATCCTTGATGACATCATCATTTATTAATTAATTATTTATTTAATTAATTAATTTATTTTTATGGCATTAAATCACTCTCTCTTAATTAAAAATCTTTAATTAAGGAATCTAGCCTAAAAATGTTATTTGGACATTATCCCTAATTTATTAATTATTTAATTAATAAATTGACCAAAAAAACTTCAAAAATAAATTAATTTATTTTTAATTTATTTTTTATCTCAAACTTGGCCAATTTCCTTAAGACCACTAACCTCTTCCAAAATCTTCTAATCCCTTCTTAATTTCGATTAAAAGGCTAATCCCATCTTTTCTAACCCTAATCCCAAGGTTAAATATTTAATTAAGGTTAAATATTTAATTTGTATATTTATTGAAAATATTTTAATAAATATTCCTAAAACTTAAGCTTTTGGAATGAATAACTTTTATTCCATGAAACTAAGGAGAAATCTAGACTCTTCTAGAATCTTCTCAAATCCACCCTCTTCACCCATCCTAATCCTTTTCTTTGTTCTAATCTAATCCTAATCCTACTCTTAAACCTTTGTGCAATCCTAACCAAGCTTAAGACTTTCCTAAACCAAAGCAAAGTCTTTCCTTCCAAATATCTCAACCACAAAGCATTTATTGCTTCCCCAAAGTCTTCAAAGCCTCTTAAAGCCCATTCATTGCTCTTACAAGCATTTATTTGGAGAGTTATGAGCTTGGAGCCCCCTTTGTTGACTCCTCTTTGCCCTTCCCTTCATCCACTCACCTTGTGACATGTGTCACCTCCTGATTGGCTGAGAACTAGCACAATCCATGTGCTTCCCTTTGAGTGAATCTTGGCCTCTCTTAAGGATTTCAATCCTGGCCATTCATTCCTCCTACCCCAAGCCTTAGAAATCCTATAAATACCCTCACTTCCTAAGGCAAATCATCTTTCAACTCTCAAACTCAATAGCAAAGTTATAATGCCATTTTCATTTTAGCATAAGCATAAGCTCATCTTTTTTTTAGATCATTTTCAAGTTTAAATCACATCTAAATTAGCTTAAATGGATTAACATAGATTCATTTCTTGTTTTAATCTTAGTTCAATCATTTAGCTTTGCATATTTGTGTGTTCTTGAGGCCTTTGAGGCAAAATAGGTTCCTCATACCTATTTTGTGTCATTTTGGGTCTTCTTGATCCTCAAATCATCCTATTTTGCATGCTCCAAGTGCTTGAGTTTGCACACCCACATCCCTCTATATCTAAGCATATCAAACGGTGCATGGGCGCATCCGTTTTAAGCTTAAACTGAGGTGGCTTTGATTTTAGTTTGTTTACCTTTAAATTTGATTTGATTATATGCTATGACGTTTGTTTGTCTTTGGCCTTCAAAATAGGTTTAGGTGCACTCACAAATCCTAGTCTACATTCTGGCATGCCCGGTGGGACTCAAACCACAATCATTTTGATGAAATTATACTTTATATGCTTTTTTTTTGCAGGAAATAAAGAAATGTCGCCTTCATGAAAAGAAATGACGCTTACAGCAATTAAATGTCGCCTTCAAACAAAGAAATGTCACCTTCAACAAAAGAAATGTCGCCTACAAACAATTCAGTCACGCCTTCATGCAATTAAATCACGCCTTTGAGGAAAGAAATGACGCCTGTGAACTCTGTTTTCACGCCTGCATAACTGAGAATATCCTGTTGTCGGCAACTTCTGTTACGTTCCAGAATTCTCTTCTGTCACCTTCTATTAATTAAATCACGCCTGTAAGAAAAGAAATCACGCCTCTGGTAGTTTTATCTGTCGCCTTTTGAGGTACAGAATGTCGCCTGTAGGAATTAAATGTCGCCTCTGAACTTTCCAGCGTCGCCTATAAGCTGGACAGTGTCACTTTTTGTTTTTTGCTTGGGACTGATTTTTTTCATTTCTTTTATTACAGCAAAGGTCAAACTCAATCTTGAATGAAACTTAAGGAAATGAACTTAGGTCCTAGAGTGTCATTGTCAATTTGAAAAGCAAACCAAATCTCGAATGCACTAAAGGAACAAACAACTCTATTCCCTATCTCGTTTCAAATTCCAAAGCAAGCAAACAAAATTCAATCTTGAGTGATCTAAGGGATAAAACAAAGCTTTTTCAAAGTTCTTAAATCAACTCGCTAATCAAATCTTGAATACACAAAAGGAAAGAACTTGCAAACGTTAAATTCATTTACATTTTGAGGAAAGGAACAAATCAAAAGCTAACCACGAGTGTCTTCATTTCAAAGTTCAAACATCACTTAATCAAATCTGGGAAAATGAACAAAATCTGCTTGATGTGCATGTAGGAGTTTTTTAATTCTTGCATAATCCTTGTTAGAGTAAGCAACGTGGAACATTTGAACTTGGACAAGTTCACCTGTTCTGCTTTTAGCGAGGCCTGTCCAAGGAGAAGCGCTTCCTCCTCGGAGAACGACCTCAAACCGGTATCCCCCCCGGCCGGTATATAAATAAGTGAATACCAAAAGAATCACTTACATCTCCTAATCGTCGGGCGTTCGTGCCAAACACGTGACTGGGGATGGTAAACATTCCTCTCTCCCAGCATAATTGGCAAGGCTCTTAAGTGAGTCACGGATGATCAGCATAACCGGGTATGGAGACACCACGAAATCATTAGCAACCTGATAAACTAGAGGCTACCCTATCTACATCCGAAAGTATCAAAATCCTTGTGCAAGGACCGATTCCAAGGGGTTTACCGGGTCGCCTCAAGATTACTCACCATTTGTATTCCCTTCTGGGGGATACCAAGCTGTGGGCAAGCGATTTTGATACTCACCTTCCTTAGGTAGATCTGTTTGAAGTGCTTGACAGTCAAAGACTCCGTGAAAACACTTGTTGAAACATACACTTTCAAAGCTTTGTTAGAGTCAGTTGTCTTTGTTTGTATCACGCAGGGTTGCTTTGTCCCTTGCGAAGATTGCTTTGACTTTAACCTTTGCCATTGGAAACCTTTGCCTCAAAATCAGAAACCTCTTTTCCAAGTGATGCCCAGCAAGAACAAACATCCTAAAGCAAAGTTGCCCAAATCCCAAGCCTATCAAGAGCAAAAAGTTATCAAGAAGAACACCAAGAGCTATCAAGCCATTATCCAAGCAACCCAAGCAGAGGAGAAGTCCCAAACCAGACTTGAGAACATTGCCCATAATGCCCGCATCAAACAGTTCGCCTTCCGTTTCCAAGTTAACCATCACTTTGTCAACCTTGAGCCAGAAGATTAGCCAATCCTTGTTCATGTCTTGTTCCATCTTCAGATCTTGAAATCTTGTCTCCAACATGCCTTGCATCTTAGTTTCATCCTAGTTTCACCCTTTGCATCAGCATCAAAACCTTAGTTTCATTTCAAAACATCATAAAAGTTGCATTTGCATTCATCTTCCTACCAGCATTTTAGAATCAGTCCTTGTCATTTGCACTTGCATCATCCTTCTAGAGAATTGTCCCTTCACCCTTCAATACCTTTTTCACCAGCATCCCCCCATCAGCTTTCCATATCTTTCCAGCAGATCCACCATCCTTTGTTCCAAATCCAGAGATCCACCAACACTTAGTGTTCTACCTTTTGAGTGGTTCCTATCCCATATCCAAGATCAGAGACCATCATCCTCTTTTTTGGCACAACGTGTTGTCATAAAGAAATCAAACCTTGTCCTTGCATAGCCATCATCTTGAGCAAGAGATTGGAGTGTATTGATAAGAAACTTGTTGACCGAAGATCATCAGTCTATCTTAGGTTGACCCCATCATATCTTTGATCCTCCATTTGGGAAAAACAACAGCTCATTTGTTGACCACTCAGTAATCTTTCACCAAATTTCCACCAGCAACCTATCTTTCCTCCACCATCTTGATCCATATCAGTTCCATCCAGCTTCCATCATCGCCATCTTGATCCATCCTTGCATTTGCATCTTAGAAGTCATCATCTTTAGAAGTTCATCAACTTTGCATCCATCAATGTCTTTTAGCCAAACATCTTGCATACATTTAGCACTTGCATCTCCATGCCTGTTGAGACCAGATCTCGGAAAAGAAGAAGCATGAATCCTTATCCACCAACAACCTCATCCGATCCCAACCTTTTCACCAACGTCATGATGACCTACAATCCCCAAATCTAAGCCAATAACCCATGTGAAGATCCAAATATCCCTTCATTCCCGTTGGCAATCCAAGCATTTGTAAATCCTCCAGAAAGTCCACCAGCAACCAATGCCCTTGTACCACAACATCAACAAAGCACGTTCGTCCACTATCTACCAAAAAGTACCTCCATCCCACCATCTCTCTATCCACGCATCCCCATCAAAACTATCCAAGTTCCAGCACAAGCATATTCTCCATTTGTCCAATCATTCCCTGATCCTATCATGCAAAAACCCCAAGAGCTTTCCACCATTCCCCTTTTCTTGCAAGGAAGCCTCACCAGTCCCATAACACAAGCTGCAGCACCATCCGCTCCATCTCATACCCCTTTTGCTTCATCATCTGCTATGGCTGCCCAAGCTCAAAACCAACACCAAACCCAAAGTCAGCTTCCACCTCTCCCGCAAGCTTTCACACCAAAAGCTTCACCACCATCCGCAAGTCAAGCAACGCCTTTCACCATCAAAGAAGCACCGTCACCCTTCACCCCCCAAGCACCCATACCTTCTTCTTTGGGGTTAGCGCAATCGCTTCTTATTCCAACCTCATCTTTCTCTTGGGTATTTCCTTCATTTTCCTCCTCACAAGCATCCGCTCAACCACAACCTCAACAAGCTCCTTTCTCTCAACCATCATTCGTGTCCCAAGCTCCTATTGCTCCTACCATTCCATCATCTGCTATAGTGCATCCAAACACAAGCTCTCAGTGGGGCCTTACACAAGAAGAAATAAAGGCATGGGGGATCCCATCTCAATCCCCTACATCTATGGTTGCAAGTCAACAAACCGCCTTCACCCAAGCAGCACAACAACAACTACCCCAAACACCGCCAGCTTCAAGCTATTCATCCCAAATCCCAAATACCTTCCAGCAAGTTCCACCACCTCAACAGCCAACTTTCTCCAGCTATCTTACCCCATCACCTTTTGCTTCTAGTTTTCCCACATCTGTTCCATCTCTAAATAATGCAGGCATGCACCCAGCTTATATCAGCCAAATCCAAAGCCAACCTCAGCAACTACCACCATCATACCCGCAAGCAGCATCATTCCAACAGCCTCCCCCACAGCAACCACATGTCCCCTTTCAGCAAACAACCATCATTCCTCAACAACAGCAAGTCCCTTACTATCAGCCTCAGCAACAAATCCCTATCATCCCCCAGCAACAACAAGTTCCCACCTATCAGTTACAACAACAAGTTCCAAATGACCACTATCAGCAAGCAGTCCCACAACAACCGTCAGTTCAACAACAGCAAGTAGCCCAACAACATCAAGAGGTCCCATATCAATATCCCCCTATGCCACACCAGCAATATCCCCAGCAACCATTGCCCCAAAATCAGTTCCAACCTATTTATCCACAACAAACACCATATCCAGTTCCACAGCTTCCATCACAAGCAGAAGTCCCAGTTCCCTCGCCACTCAATGCTGAGTGGGAAGCAATGAAAAATGCTCTAAAGGAGCTACAAAGTGGAACAGAGAATAAAACATACAAGTTCGAAGAGGTGTGCTCATATCCCTTCGATCGATCCATAGCAACTATCCCTTTTCCCAAGCATTTTGAGATGCCCAAGTTTGACAAGTATCGAGGAAAAGAAGATCCAGTAAACCATATCAAAGAGTTCTACATGGCGTGCCAAGAAGTGGCTTACAGTGATAACTATCTCCTGCGCTTGTTTCCCAAAAGCTTGGGAGGAACTGCTGTTGAGTGGTTTTACAAAATACCACATGGGACAATAAACACCTTTGCTGAACTCTCTGAGAAGTTCATCACACACTATGCCCATAATGTGGAGAATGAGTTGTCCTTGCTAGACCTATGCAACTCAAAGCAGAAAGACGGAGAAAGCCTTGCAGAATACTTGCAAAGATGGCAGAATCTTACAACCAGGTTATCATATCAGCCGCCAGAGAAGCATCTAACAAAGATCTTCATTGATAACCTGCATCCAAAGCTATCCCATCACATGCGAATGAACTGTCTCCAGACATACCAAGACATCAAAAGCAAAGGCATAGGCATCGAGAAAGCTCTCCTAGACGAAGGCACTATTCGTCACTTCAAGGATGATTCCAAAAATAAACCCAACAATGATAAATCCCGTTATTGGAATCGTAACAAGAATGTTGTTACAGATGGAGCCACTGACACTAAGAATGTACAATTCGTTGTGGCTAGTCCTACACCAGTTCAAACATACCAACCGCCACAAGCGCCTATCTATCAGCAACCACCAGCTCCCGCATATCAAGCACCTATTTATCAGCAGCCTCCTCAAGCTCATCAACCACTTGTGCAACAGTATCACCAGCAATACCAACAGAAACAGCCAGCACGTCAAGGCAATCCTGTTAATGCAGTTAACGTTGCCCCAAGGCAGAACAAACCCAACAATCAGAACAATCCAAAGAGGACTTTCACACCTTTGGGTGAGCCTCTGGATCAGATCTTTTATCGGCTAGCCAAGGCAAATATGATCACATATCCGCCCATCCCACAGAAGGATGACAACGCACCAAAGTCTGATTGGTATAAAGAAAATGAATACTGTGATTACCATCGTGTGAAGGGGCACACAACATTGAAGTGCATGCGGCTTAAGCACTACATCCAGGATCTCATCGATCGCAAGGAAATCCAGGTCGATGCACCAACTCAAGCTTCACCCAACGCCGGTTTGCAAATATATCAAAATGTGTTCCCTCAACACGATACCAGGAAGAATCAAGCCAACGCCAATCAGCCTCAAAATCGTGGCAAAGGCAAGCAAGAAGATCACACAGTGGCCTACATCAACTATGACAAGTATGTCGGATGCATAACTCAAGATGAGCCCATCCAAGATGAGCCCACCATCAATACCATCCACGTCAGAGGGCCGGATCGACAATGTGCTGCAACTACCCGTAGTGGTAGGATAACTATTGCCGGTGCTCCTCCGAGATCAGCTGCTCCTCCAAGGCCAACATCTACTGCATCCACAGCACAGTCTAACACTAGGCCAGCATCAAATGCACGCACAACACAGCATAATGCACCAAGAGCACAATACAATATCATAGAGCATCTTGGGAACATGCCAGCCCAAATATCTATCTTAGATTTGCTCCGCACATCACCCATCCATCAGGAGATCCTGGACAAAGCTTTAAAAGAAGGCCATGTCCCCACGGACATTAACACAACTCAGTTTGAAACTCTTGTGGGACACCTATCAGCAGCATGTGCCTTGTCCTTCAAAGAATCTGATATACCAGATGTCGCTCCTGACCATACTCTCCCTCTCCGCATTGCTGTCATGGTCAGAGATTTCGCCATCAAATGAGTTCTAGTGGATAATGGCTCAGCCCTCAACTTGTGCACATTAAAATTCATCAAGAAGATCGGGTTCACGGAGGCCGACATACAACATGAGAAAATCACTATCAAAGCATATGGCAACTTGGAGCGTACCTCTGAAGGTACTATAACTTTGCCTATCCAGCTAGGCCCAGCAACGCAAGATACTCTCTGCCATGTTGTTGATCTTGACCTACCGTTCAATATCCTCCTCGGTCGTCCATGGATCCATTCCATTAAGGCCGTACCATCTACTTACCATCAGTGCATCAAGTTTCCACATCAAGGCACTGAGGTTACCATCCACGCTGACCCTAACCCCTTCGCATACTGCCTTGCGATGGAAACATCTTTCCCTCATTCTACTCATTGTCCTGGAACCGATATTGGTACTTCTATTGCTAGCTCATCCCGATCCCATCGCGATCCAGAGACCATCCTCTCTTCCACCTTATCATCCGTCAAGATCAACAACCAGGGTTGTGGCGAATACAGCCTCAGTGATGCATTTGCTGTAGGAGCTCTTCCACGTGATCCACATACTCAAGGGCACCCAAGTTGTCAAAACAAGCCTGCTGAGGAACATTATAAGCTCAAGCAAATCAGAAACATGACTTTTGAGTCTCATGGTACCATCAACAGCAAAGAAATGGATCCAGATATTAAAAAATGGTTATACAAAGATCCCCCATCACGTGACACACAACTTCTTGAGTACTTCAAAGAGAAATATCCAATCCCCTACAAAAATGTCACAGAACACTACAATTATCAAGGTGGTGGTCTAGGACCACAAGAGGATGGAAATTTGTTTCCTATCATACCATCCCAAAATCTAGAACAGCAAGGACTTGGCTTTAATACCCCTCGCCTGCTTGAACAAGAGCCCAATACCATAACTGTGGGCACTAACATGACCAACGTGAACTTTTCGAATAGCCAGGATGACCTCGTGGAAATCGAAGACATCCCCGAAGAGAAAGACATCCGATCCTACGACGATATCTTTGCCGACGACACCCTCCTGGGGACTTCTGTCCTCCAACAACTCTCCATTAACCTCATAGATCTTCCCGTCACAAACCCCGACCTCATAGACTGGGACCAACCAAGCATCACACACATCAACGAGTTCCAAAGTGCACAAGCACTCCTAGAATTCATGGGGGCATCAGGTCCAGCAAGCAATCAGGATCCAACATCAACCTCTGTCTATCAGCTTCACCCAAAAGGATATTTTGGGGAAGAGGCAAGCTTTAGTCGCAAAAATGAAATAGCAAGAGAACATCATGAGTCTTTATGTGAAAACCCCCTTGGGGCACATTCTGATTCCAAAATAGTAAAAATAAAGGGCGTATCTTCTAGTGAAAACCTGACAATTCAGGCGCTAGAAGATGAAGCCTTGCCTCTTCCCCCTATCCAAGATTATAGACCAGAGCAGTCGCTGATCATCATAGAGGAGACCAAGCCAATCAACTTGGGAACAGAAGAATGTCCAAGGATCACCTACATTGCAGTCAACCTAACAGAAGGAGAAGAAATCACTCTCAGTGCCTTGCTCAAGGAATCCATCATCAACTTTGCATGGTCATACGCCCACATGCCTGGGCTTGATCCAAACCTTGTTGTTCATCATCTATCAGTAGATCCAAACGTCAAGCCAGTGAAGCAAAAGCTAAGGAAAATGCATCCAAAGGTAGCATTGCTCATCAAAGCAGAGCTTGAGAAGCTCCTCCAAGCTAAGATCATTAGAGCAATAGATTATTCAGAGTGGATCTCTAACATGGTGCCAGTCACAAAGCCTTCTGGCGACATCAGAATCTGTACTGATTTTAGGGACTTGAACAAGGCGTGTCCTAAGGATGACTTCCCATTGCCAAACATAGACATGCTTGTAGACCTCACAGCGGGTCATGAAATGCTATCACTCATGGATGGATTTTCAGGCTACAATCAGATTCATATAGCAGAAGTAGATCAACATAAAACAGCATTCACAACCCCATGGGGTACCTTCTGCTACAACATGATGCCATTTGGGCTAAAGAATGTAGGAGCAACATATCAGCGAGCAATGACAGCGATCTTCCATGACATGATCCACAAGATCCTTGAAGACTATGTGGATGATATCCTTGCAAAATCCAAAACAAGAGATGAGCACCTCAACATCCTAGAGCGTGTATTTGATCGTCTGAATCATTATGGCTTAAAGTTAAATCCTAAGAAATGTGTCTTTGGCATAACATCTGGCAAGCTTCTAGGCTTCATCGTCTCTAGACGAGGCATAGAGATCGATCCTAAAAAGGTAAAAGCAATAACAGAGATGCCTCCACCAAGAAATCTCAAACAGCTCAGAAGCCTACAGGGCAAGCTTCAATCAGTTTGGCGGTTCATCTCGCAACTAGCAGACAAGTGCCAACCCTTCTCACATCTCTTATGCAAAGACACCAACTTCAAGTGGGATCCCATATGTCAAAGAAGCTTTGATAAGCTCAAGGAGTATCTAGCTAACTCTCCAATCCTAGTACCACCAGTTCCAGGATGCCCACTCATCCTTTACATCTCAACAACAGCTACAGCACTAGGGGCACTCCTAGCACAACATGATGATGAAAATAGAGAACGAGCTATCTACTACATCAGTCGCACTCTTGTGGGCTATGAGCTTAACTATTCACCCATGGAGAAAGCATGCCTAGCAGTGGTCTTTGCCACTCAAAAACTTAGACATTACATGCTTAGCCACACAATCAAGCTCATATCAAAGGTGGACCCTCTTAAGTATCTGTTATCAAGGACAACCCTCACGGGCCGTATGGAAAAATGGGTCATGTTACTCAGCGAATTTGACATTCAGTATGTAGATCACAAAGCAATCAAAGGGCAAGTCATTGCCGATCAACTAGCAGAAGCACCACTAGTGGACACCTATCCACTAATCATGGAATTCCCCGATGAACATTTATGCATGATTGAAGAGCAGCCCATGTGGAAACTATACTTTGATGGTTCCAACACATCCCATAGCTCTGGAGCAGGAATCCTATTCGTCACACCTCAAGGTGACTATATTCCAAAATCATTCAAGTTGGGATTCCCTTGTACCAACAACATAGCAGAATATGAGGCACTCATCTTAGGTCTCAAAACAGCTATCCAATGGAACATCACAGAACTACAAGTCTTTGGAGATTCACAGCTCATTATCAAGCAAGTCCTTGATGAGTATCAGACAAAGGATGAAAAATTGCTACCCTACAAGCAACTGGTGGATAAACTGAAAGAGCATTTCCTACATCTACAATTCAATCAGATCCCAAGGCTTCAGAACAAAGCAGCAGATGCAATGGCAACCATCGGATCCTTATTGGAAATACCACGAGACGCATCACAGTGTGAATTTCTAGTCGAGCAGCTACATTCACCAGCTTATGAGAACGCCGATGCAAACATGGTGTGTGTCTTGGTTGGTCCTCAATCCCCATGGTACCATGACATCCATGCATATCTAAAAAATGGTATCATATCTCCCCATCTCACTAATAACCAACGCCAAAACCTTATTCGCAGAGCTTCCCGCTACACTCTTGTAGCCAACACCCTATATCATCGCGGGTATCACAATGTCCTATCTAGATGTTTAGATTCAAACGAGGTCGTCCTGGTCTTACAAGAAGTTCACGCTAGAATTTGCGGTGCCCACACGAGTGGCATGGTTCTAGCAAAGCAGCTGCTTAGAGTTGGATATTATTGGCCAACAATGGAACATGATGCGTGTGAATTTGTCAAGAAATGTCTCCCATGTCAACAGCATGCCAATTTGATACATGCACCAGCACAGGATCTACAGCCTATTGCACCACCATGGCCTTTTTCATGTTGGGGCCTCGACCTCGTTGGCTTGATCACCCCCCTCTCTTCGGATGGACACAAGTTATCATAACAGCCATAGAGTACTTTACCAAATGGGTTGAAGCGATTCCGCTCACCCTAACCACTGGCATCCAAATATCCAAGTTCATCCTCTACCACATCATTTTCCGCTTCGGCATACCATCTACCATTTTCACAGACCATGGCACACCTTTTGAAAACTAGCATGTGGATGATCTGTGTGCCAGACTCCACATCCATCACCGTTTCTCCAGTCCATATTTCCCTCAAGGAAATGGCCAAGCTGAGGCAACCAACAAAACTATCTTGAAAATCCTCAAGAAGGTTGTCAATGATTCTGGTCGTGACTGGCATCTCCAAATCAATCCCGCCCTTTGGGCCTACCGCACTTCTTATCGCACTCCCACAGGCACCACCCCATACTCCCTTGTATATGGTGTTGAAGCCGTTCTACCGATCGAGGTTGAGCTCCCATCCTTGCGCGTCTCCATGAAGAACTATACAACTGATGAAGACTATCGTGTGGCCCGGCTCACACAGCTAGATCTGCTAGATGAAAAGAGACAGCAAGCCTATGATCACCTGGTTGCATACCAGAATTGACTCAAAAGGAGTTATAACAAAAAGGTCCATCCTAGACAATTCCAGGTCGGTGACATGGTCCTTAAAGAAAATCAGAAGGTCCTAGCAAATAGAGAAAAGAAAGGCAAGTTTGAGCCTACTTGGTTGGGCCCCTATGTTGTCACCACATCCTTCAGCTCAGGAGCCTATCAGCTATCAACACCAGAAGGCGAGCCCTTGAATGATCCTATCAACATCATCCATCTGAAGAGGTTCTATGCCTGAACTTGATCCTGCATATATCAGAAAATCCAAAAACATTCAAAAAAGCAAAAAAAGCAAAAAAGTAAAAAAAGAAAAAGAAAAGAGAAAGAGAAAAATAATCGTCCAACGGTGAAAACTTGACAATTCAAGCGCCTTGGACAAGTATGTTGGTGAAAACCTGGCAAACAGGCGCCAACATAGTAAACTGAGTTTTTTATCTATTCAGTTGTCCTTTCAGCTACCGTCCTCTTCCTCCATCCATAACAAATCTCCCAGCAGTTCCATCTCCCCTATCCTCCAAGCATTCGGCTTCCATCTTCCTCCAACCCATCTGCAATCCATATCCTATTCCAAAGCTTTGTACCATATCTTGTACCATATCCTTTTCCCTTTCCTGTACAGTGCTTTCCTCCCTGTATTTATCCTTCTTGTCTCCGTCCTAGTGAGAGTCCCGCTGAGTGTGATCTTCCTATCCCCAATCCTGAGCTTCTGTACATATCCCTTGTGCATATCGTTCCTCCTTGTTGTACATAACCTTTGTCCGTCCTGCAGTAGCATTTGATCAAATATCTTGTCCCATCCCCAGCCTCAAAAAATTTGTAGTCCCACTCGGGCTTTGTGCTTCAGCAACATCAATTGTCGACTTATCCTTGCTCATCCTGATTATTCCTTGAACTTCAGCTTTTGCCAGCGAACAACTACACTTATTCTCTCACCAACCCATGGGTCCTTGAGGATATATCATTCCTCTTGTCTGATCTAATCTTCCATCCTGGTCCTTGAGGATATATCGTTCCTCCTGTCCGACCAATCTTCCCACCATCAATCAAACCTAATCTCTCTCTTTGGCAAAGGATGTCTTTTTGGAGTTATCATTTTGATCTTGGATTTTTGTCCTTTGGGTCTTGTTAATCTTTTTGGCTTCTCATTATCCCACCAGGGTCACCACGATTCATTATATCACGGTGTGCTGCGTGTGCGGATAATCTGGGGCAAGGTCTTTTGATCTTTCGCTTCTGTCTGTGAGTCAGTTGTGTGTTTGTGGTTCCTTCAGCATCGGTTCCACCATGTCGCCTCTGTGCTTCATGTGTGATGTTGGGGCAACCCTGTGTGTTTGTTTAGCGTCAGTCCTCGTCAGTCCTCTGCAACGCTGGTGACAAGGCCTCGTGATCCCAGTATCCTTGGCAGGTCTCTAGCATTGCTATATTAAATCTAGGTTGTGCACTCCCGTTTGCACTTGGAGCTATCTGGTCCCTTGCATTTATCATATAGATTAATCTTGCATCTTTGCATATCACTGCATCTTGCATCTTGCATTTCCATCTCATCTTGCATGTCATCCATATTTGTTCTTAGAAGTGAGGTTATTTATCTCCCCTTTCTTCCTAGGCCTTTCCTTCCTCGTCCCGCCGGGCACACTCTATCCCAGGGCGTAATTCCTCTTTCTTCTAGTCCACCTGGGCGTTACCTTCTTCTTCTGATTCTAGCCTCGGCATCTTGTTTTCTTGTCTTTGATGCCATGCCACTTGCGGCATCGCATCAAAGAGGGGCAAAATGTAGACACCGAAAAATCCTTCAGAAAATAAATTATTTTTGTTTTCTGAAAATCCTTGATGACATCATCATTTATTAATTAATTATTTATTTAATTAATTTATTTATTTTTATGGCATTAAATCACTCTCTCTTAATTAAAAATCTTTAATTAAGGAATCTAGCCTAAAAATGTCATTTGGACATTATCCCTAATTTATTAATTATTTAATTAATAAATTGACCAAAAAAACTTCAAAAATAAATTAATTTATTTTTAATTTATTTTTTATCCCAAACTTGGCCAATTTCCTTAAGACCACTAACCTCTTCCAAAATCTTCTAATCCCTTCTTAATTTCGATTAAAAGGCTAATCCCATCTTTTCTAACCCTAATCCCAAGGTTAAATATTTAATTAAGGTTAAATATTTAATTTGTATATTTATTGAAAATATTTTAATAAATATTCCTAAAACTTAAGCTTTTGGAATGAATAACTTTTATTCCATGAAACTAAGGAGAAATCTAGACTCTTCTAGAATCTTCTCAAATCCACCCTCTTCACCCATCCTAATCCTTTTCTTTGTCCTAATCTAATCCTAATCCTACTCTTAAACCTTTGTGCAATCCTAACCAAGCTTAAGACTTTCCTAAACCAAAGCAAAGTCTTTCCTTCCAAATATCTCAACCACAAAGCATTTATTGCTTCCCCAAAGTCTTCAAAGCCTCTTAAAGCCCATTCATTGCTCTTACAAGCATTTATTTGGAGAGTTATGAGCTTGGAGCCCCCTTTGTTGACTCCTCTTTTCCCTTCCCTTCATCCACTCACCTTGTGACATGTGTCACCTCCTGATTGGCTGAGAACTAGCACAATCCATGTGCTTCCCTTTGAGTGAATCTTGGCCTCTCTTAAGGATTTCAATCCTGGCCATTCATTCCTCCTACCCCAAGCCTTAGAAATCCTATAAATACCCTCACTTCCTAAGGCAAATCATCTTTCAACTCTCAAACTCAATAGCAAAGTTATAATGCCATTTTCATTTTAGCATAAGCATAAGCTCATCTTTTTTTTAGATCATTTTCAAGTTTAAATCACATCTAAATTAGCTTAAATGGATTAACATAGATTCATTTCTTGTTTTAATCTTAGTTCAATCATTTAGCTTTGCATATTTGTGTGTTCTTGATGCCTTTGAGGCAAAATAGGTTCCTCATACCTATTTTGTGTCATTTTGGGTCTTCTTGATCCTCAAATCATCCTATTTTGCATGCTCCAAGTGCTTGAGTTTGCACACCCACATCCCTCTATATCTAAGCATATCAAACGGTGCATGGGCGCATCCGTTTTAAGCTTAAACTGAGGTGGCTTTGATTTTAGTTTGTTTACCTTTAAATTTGATTTGATTATATGCTATGACGTTTGATTGTCTTTGGCCTTCAAAACAGGTTTAGGTGCACTCACAAATCCTAGTCTACAGGAAGTAATTACTAATTTTGGGAATGGAGACCCAAAAAGCATGCGGAGGTGACACATTGTAATTACTCATGCATTTCCTCCCCAGCTTGTCATGAGTGAAATTACTCCTCAAAAAAATCCCTTTGCAATCATAATTATCTTTAATTATTGCATTGGTACTTTGGACATTGTCTCCATCCAGAGAATCCAACACTGTGTGAGGGAAAGCTTCGGCATGGGTCCAACTGATGTTAGCATCCTTGCTGGCGGCCATAATAGCATTCCAATTTGTAGTCCTGATGGTGACTGTGGTAATCACATGATGAGAATGGTCAGCCACAATCAAGACTGGAACAAAATTTGATGATAGGTAAATCAATAACATGGTTTTCATTTATGTCAACTATTTGACTAAGTGGTTTTGAATATTACCACATATTTATTAGATAAAAGAATGAGTTTAATAATGAATTATATGATGCTATTGTATAGGAAGGTTTAATGATGAGTTATAATGATATGTTTATAAAGACCTATTTATGTGAAGAATTGAGTAAGTTATGTATGATGGAATCAAACAGGTAATAGCTAAAGAAAATAGTGACAAGCAGTTAAATGATTTGAATGTTATTTTAAATTTGTATAGTATTATCTAGAAAGGTCATGTAATATGACTTATAATGATGTCAAGATGATATGATTAATCTCACACCTTAAATTTTTTAGAGGTAAGGTCATTTGATGATTCATAAGTAATGTTGACAGAACAGGTAAACAAGGATGTACAAGGGAACTAGACAAACAAGTCAACTAGGAGAACAAGTGAACATGTAAGGTTGAATAGGTGAATAAAGAATAGTTTGTAAAGTTTTCATGAGAGATAGTGAATGTTGATTTGTTATTGGGACCAATGATGATTTTTGAAGAGTTAGGAGTTATATGCGTGATTTATGGAAAGTATTGACAATAGATTAATCCATATAATACATTTAAAGAAATATTCTTTGAGAGGTTTATATTTGGTCAAGATGGTTTGTGGAGTTGGAATAGGTTCCAAGGTATAGATTGAATCCAATTTGACGCAGTCAGGAGAAAATAAAGCATGTATGGTCAAATGTGATTTTTGATTAAAAAATTAATTTGAATCGTTGGATTTAGGCTTTTTATAAGGCGGTGGAATGAATTTCTACTTAAAGGAAAAATAAAGAAGAAACTAATTGTTGAATGCTAGAGGAATAGAAAGTTTTAGAAGGTTGTGATTGACCAGTAAGTGTTAGAATTGAATTGGATCAAGGAAGAGTGTAGAGTATGATATGTTGTTGATTTTTACAACTTAATTCGATTTGATCTAGTAAAGGTAGTGCAATTTATAGATCATTTGCTATATGTTTTTAATAGAAAAAAATAGCAAGAGGGTGTTGGCCCGTGGTACAGAAGGACTAGACACACATTAACAACATATTAATAGCACTATTCATAAGAAGTTTAACAACAATAGGTCAGTAGAAAAACTAATGTCTAGTCCGCCTCTATCAAAAACAAATATAACGGTTCTTTTCAAAAATAATGAACCAAAGTATCTTAAGAAGATAATAATAAACATATTAATAGTATCGTGCCACACAAGGCTAAACCAGGAACTAGACAAATTAACCTTAAGAAAGGAAAGAAGCATAGTAAAACCAGGGCCAACATGCCCGATCAAAAACAAAAACCTCATGGCAGCAGCGGAAGCTAGGGTCTCCTACCCAGACATTTGGACATCAGGGTCGCGGCCCACTCTTCCTGCCAGAACAAGAAGAGGTCTTTATTGTCTTCGTGAGCCTCTAGTTTGCTTCCAGCCAACTTCTCCTGCATAGTGCATAGGGTCACCACTGATGCATGCATGACCTTGCTCAAGAGTAAAATTGTTAGTATCCATGATGCAGGTTTTGATGTCTTCCATGTCCTATTTGATGCCTAATATCTTGTTGTCCAGTTCTAAGAACTTCAGCTTAAGGGAGCCCTTAAACCTGTCATTACAAATCAAAAGCCACAGAGTTGTGCTCAAGAGGAGGGGATTTGGTCTACTAGTCATGGGGGGAGGCCGGGGACATGGTATTGCTATGAGGAATCTCCAAGCTTGGCTAGTGGTTTAGGGGGGAGTGGCACCAGTCTTGTGCGAGCTCGGGTGATCATCAGAAGAGCCCTCAATCGACTCAGTGGCAGAGGTGTCATTTTCTAAAAGGGACTTCTCCTTCGAAGCCATTTCCCTGATTCTAGTTTTACATTCTCCTTACCAATTTTGTTAGAACACCAGACAGAGCCCCCCAAATCCACCTCTAAATTGACTTGGCTTTCCAAATTCATCGCTTCTTTGGGCTTCCTTTCGGTCTTAGGGGTACTATTAGTCTCCTTCATTTCCTTATCTTCCAAGGACTATGAGACATGGGATTCCTCAAGCTCCTCCACCCTTTTAAAAGGGTTTTTCACGCATCTCTTGTGGCTTTTACCTTCTTTTGGGACAAGGTCTATTTCTAGGATCTCCTAGAGAGATTGGGAGGGGGATTGAGTGGGATTGTCATCTTTCGAAGGAGAATCTTCCTGGGTGACCTCTTGGATGAAAGGAGGTGGTTGGGGCAGAGGGCAGATGGCCTTATGGAAGTTATAAAGACAAAGCAAGAGGCCCTGGTGGAGAATAGGGATTGGCTTTTTAGGGTTTTTATTTTCCCTAATATCTAGGATATTGATTTCAATAGAGTAAAGAAGGTAAAACAAAATGGATATGAGATCCCTATTCTTGATATGATTGAGAGATAGAAAATGGCAATAGTAAAAGACTGTAAATTTACCTTCTAGGGTGAAGTACTTCATCACAATGTGGCACACCTTGGGCCAAAACTCTGGGAGCTCCTCATGATTGAAACCTCCAGACTTCTTCACAGGTTTCTCCCCTGATTTGAAGAATTGGTTGAGGCTGGTGGGGTCTGGCATCCTGCTAGTTTTTTTATATTTTCTTCCTTCCATAGAGAGCCCCATCGCCTTAGCAATAACCTCTGCATTAATTTGGAAGTGAATACCCCCAACAAAAACATTCCTATTGTTCTAGGAGGAGACAAAGTGCTTGGGTAATTGCTCATCATGGCCCCCTTTCATACGCTCCATGAAACCCTAGATACCACTCTCTTTACAATAGTGGGTCATCAAAGAGTCAGAGGTATACTCATCAATTTTATCAGGCTCAATGCGTAAGGTTTTGCCTCTCATGTCGATAATCTCCTTATCTTGTGCCAGATTTTCTTGAGAATTGTAGGGCCAAGCTTCGTAAACTAGAGCATAAAATAGGTTGTTTTGAGTGAACCATTTTAGGAGGAAAATATACACAAAAGGTAGGCCTTGGGTGGTTTTTGGGTAGTCAAGCTCCATACACCAATATCTATCAAATCTCTAGGAATAATAATTAGCAGTTATGCTGGAGTTGCACTTAGTGTCCTTGTTAACCAAAAAAACTTGTTGATGTGGATAGCTATCTTTCCACACATACTCACGCAAAAGGTAATTATGATCCTTTCTGGAGTTTTGGGCATACTTATTCATAATCAAAAAAATCATTAAGTTACGCCGACACGTAATCAAGGTGGGGCCTTTAGCTAAGTTGACAACTTGGCACATTTTAAATATTATTGGTTTCCCTTTTCTCCTGCTCGATCAGCTGCTAGGTCTCCCTAGGTATCTTCCTGATCTCCTCCTAATTAATTAGCTTGGTTTGCTTAAGTCTAATAGTAGAAATTGAATCTGCCACCGCATTCCCCTCCCTGTAAGTGTGGGAAATAGTCATGCTTTGGAGGTTGTTGAGAAGCTCCCAGATTTCCATAATTATGGTGTTAACCTTCCACCCCGTATTAGCTCTCCTTTTGATAGCCTCCAACACCACTATGGAATCCCCCTCAATTTTTAGTAGCTTGATATTCATATGAATGGAAAATTTAATCCCCCATAAAAGAGTCGTGCCTTAAGAGGCCCAACATATGCCAAGAGGCAGGTGCCATTATGGTCTCTTAGCACACCTCCCCCTCCCTAGGTGAGATTATTTGCCACCCCATCAAAATTTAATTTGATCCATCCACTGGGCGGGGCAACCCATCAGGTTGCATTCCTAGCCATCAACTTGGAATTGTCAAACTTAGTGAAGCCAGTCAGCAGGTTCCAATTATTAGCCATTTTGATCTCCCAGGTAGAGGGGGGTGTGGAGGGGAGTTTCCACTTAGCTGTGCTAGCATTCTCGCATAGGATCTTGGTTCCAAGATTGAGGCAAACTTTAGGCGGGGAGCTAGACTCCCTGAATATCCTATTGTTTCTTTCTTTCCAAATAGTCCAGCAAATGTGCAGAGGCAGAATTCACCATAGGAGCTAGAGTAAAGAGTGATTGGAGGGAGATCACCAGTCAGTGAACTGGTGCACATCATTACCCAAAACCAATGAGATACCCAATTTACTGATAACATCCTGCCAAATGTTAGCGGCATAATCACAATGTATGAATAGGTGATTCACCATTTCCTCCTCTTTTTTGCATAGGACACACCTGCTGGCCATTGAGAAGCCTCTTTTTATGAGGTTGTCCTAAGTTAAGACTTTACCATACATAAGAGTCCACCAGAAGAAGTTGATTTTCGGTGTGAGCTGTGGAATCCAAATCTTCATCCAGTCCCCTAGATTATTCTCTTCCTTCAGAAGAAGATTGTAAGCAGTCTTGACTGAGAAGGTACCCACTTGTGTGGGGGCCCAAATGATGGAATCCTAGCCACTAGTTCCTAGGATTCTAAAATTTCCCAACATTTCCATGAGCTCATTAGCCAATTGCTTTAAATCCAGTTTGTCTCTGGCTAGACTAGATATATCTTTCCATTTCCCTCCAGCAATGTAGTTAGAAGTTCTGTTACCAAGGAGAGGCCTGAGGAAGTTAATGAGGGGGTTAAATCTACCACTAAGGGTAGGGTTGTTTATAATCCAAGAGTCATTCCAGAATCTAATGGATCTCCCATCTCCAAGTTGCTAGAAAGCACCATTAGAAAGTAAGGTTTTACATTTGTAGATGTTCACCCAAAGTTTGGAGCCATTGGGGAGATCATTATCTTGGTACATTATCCTGTAGGGGTTCCCTTGAAGGTACTTAGCTTCCATTATCTTGCACTAGTCCACTTTCCTTTCTATGAGCTTATAGGCCACTTTCGTGGTGAGGGCTCTATTCATCAAGCCAATTTGCCTTAGCCCCAAGCCACACAGGCGTTTCAGAAGGGAAACTATATCCCAATTGACTAGGGACATCCTCTTTTTCTCTTCAGAGCCAGCCCACAAAAAGGTTCTCTATATCTTTTCTAACCTGTTCGCCATGTTTCTTTTGATCATTTGCTATATGTTACTCTCTAACAATTATAACAATTAAATCCCTTAATCTGGTGGATTCTAACAAGTCCTATTGTAAAATATTCTAATCAGGTAGAATTGTAAAGAGTGTTTAAAGTCCTCTAACAAGGATGATCCTAATAGGGTGAAGATCCTAATAGGTCTAATGGAAAATTCCTTAATTGGGTAGCATTTAAAATTTGATGTTGTAACTCTTAACCAAACAAGATCCTATAGAGTGTATTCCATAAGAGTACACAATTTGTCAGCATCATTCTCACACTGCAGTTTGCACCCTATGAGGTTTCCAAGTGATATATCTAGTTTTAAATTTATTTGTATGAGTTTTATGTTTTTTCATGTTATTTAAATCCTACTTTACCTATTGTGATGAATGAATATTTTAAATATTAAATTTCTTATCAGTTTGAATCGGTGATTACTGATACACCTCCCCCTTTCTCTCTATAATAATTCCTACATTAAAAATATAAGGAAATGTTTTCTTGAATTTCCAAAAGGGTCATGAGGATCATCATTTAATATCATTATTAATTTTAGTATTAAAACATATGCAGCTTTTATATATATCCTCTGTAGTATTTTATTTTAGTTAATATAAAGACCTTATTGTTGTTGTGTAAGAAATATTAGCCTGTGCCTTTATTTATGCTTTACTTTCTATTTGGTTGACAAAATCATTGTTACCTCATATATTTTACATACAATTTTGAGCTCTATTTCATTAATTTATTCATGAACAGTGAAATAAGTTGATCTCTAATTGTGTGAATTACTCTTTTAAGAAAAGATATTTGCATCTAATCATAGAAAGAGTAGCATAGTATTTTGAATTATAAAAGAGATAATAGATAAATTAAAATTAGGTTTAAATTCAAATGTTGACTAGCAAAGTATCATAGAAGTTGAATAAACATCATCTAGAATTTTCTACCCTATAACAACTAGGCACTAGTCGCATATATCCATATTTTATTTCACTTTAGAATTTCTTTATAGAATAAGAAATTAGTAGATCAATTAGAAGGCCATAACTATAAATATAAGTAACCAACATGATAATTTCCTTAATATACTCTCATTTAATATAAGGTATGCCTGACTAGGTAATAGCAAAATCTAAAGTGTAGGGAAAAGTAACCAAAGTGGGGATCATTTCGTTTGTTGGCCAAAAAAAGTTGTTAGGATTGAACATAGAATGTGACCTATCCTTGGAACCCAACATCCTATAGTTTTGAGATCCAACATGCCTAATGGTTTTTTCAATTTATATTATAAGGGGTTTTCTTGAAAATCCCATTCGAGAAAACTCATTTTAAAACAATTTTTTAAAGAAGTATATAAGCCCAAAGTTATAGGTATTCTATTATTTCACTATTAATCTTTGGCTTTAGAAGGATCTATAATTAACCCCTTTTGTCATATTTGGCTGACAAATCTTGTGAATATGCCACACAAACTGTCACTTCGGTACTACCATACTAGGTTCACCAAATTCTTCTTTTAATTCCTTTAAAATGTGTGTTTTCTTTTTGTAATTTTTTATTTGTTGTTACAATTTTGAATTAATTTTAAAAAGTATAAGTATGTTACTTTATTGTTGTATTCTTAAATAAATTAATACATATTTAAATCATATAGAAAACCTTATGAAATTCTTAGGAATTGTTAGAAACTATTAGAAATATCTTAGAATAAGTTAGAAAAATATTAGAAAACCTTAGAAAAGATTAGAAATATCTTACAAAACCTTGAAAAGTTCCTAGAAAATGTAAGAAAACATTTGAATTTTTTTAGAAAACCATAGAAAAAATATTGAATTCCATTTCAAACCCTTATAAACATTTTACAAAACCTTATAATTCTTAGAGAAAACCTTATAAAAAGTATTTTATTAGATTAGAAACTTGATAAATTTTTTAAAATAACTTTAAATATATTTATTAAAATCTAGGGCATGAACTATTGAAGTGACTAGAACTAAGAATGAATAACCTAGAACAAGTATAACTAATAGAGTTAAATTTTTCCATAATAGTTCAAAAAAGTTGCACAAAGTTAGGGTAAGATTCATGTCTTATATATCCATTAGGAATTATGATATGTTCAAAGGTCATGCATTAGTTGGAGGACTATTTTATGCAAATCATCTAAAAAAGGAGGTAGCCGTAGCTTGGCTTTTCGATGCAATTAAAAATGCATCACTATCTAGTAATTGTAGTTTATTTTATAAGGAGTTGGGTTTTCTATATGACTTATTGTCATATGAGCTTTATGTTTCCAGCAAGGCTGTATTTTATACCATTCATAGGTTACTGGTTCATCATCATCCTCCTAGGCTATGTCTCATTACTTCTAGAGAAAATGTTGAGGGTGTAGAGTGTAAAGGAAAATCCAAAGGCATGATGATATAGTCAGGGATAGTGTTCTTCTTCCTAATTATGTTGACAAAAAAAATCAAATGAAAAAATGGAACATCTATCTTGTTGACTGAAGACATCTAGGGAGTTTGAGATAATTCTGGAATTTCTTTGAATTGTCTTTTCTATGTTTAAAATTTTTAATTTGATGTTTATCTATTATCTTTTCAAAGAAACTTGTTGTAAAGCGTATTCTTTCCACTATAAATCTTTGGAAGAAATTTTTTTATAGGCATAGTTTAGTCTATTCCGTAGTAGGAGGTCAATATATGGCTAGTTTAAAATTTTAGATATTTAGACTCATAATATAAGCTCTTTTTTTCTCTATAAATTTAAATTTTAGTGAAATTAAAAGTACAGGTCTATGACCTTTTATCCTCCCCCCCCCAAAAAAAAAAACAAAAAAAAAAAAACATATCATAGATATCCATACCAATAAATGATAATTAGCAAATCATAGATCGACATTGTAGGAAATTATATATTAGGGCTCATGGTTTGGGGAAATTACTTAAATTATGCCACATGTTAGAAAATTTTTGCACATTTTAATAACATGGAAGACCATAGTTTTCTCTTTATGCATAATATTATCAATTTTATGTATACGCATGTGGGTTTGAATTTCATTGTAAGTTTACCATTATTATTTCATTTAAATTTATTGTGAAATAGATTATTTTATATGTGCACAAGGTTAAATTGATTATAATTCCACTTTGAATTTTTTATTTTATTTAGTTTGTATGTGTAAATGTTTTCGTACATTTAATAATGTTATAAAATATTTAATATTTAGTATTTAAATTAATATTGTTATAAATGTGTAAATAAGTTATTTAGTTCTTAATATCCATATTTTAAAAAGATTATAGATTCAATTGAATTATGTTCACATGTCTTTATATGTACACTTATATAATTGGTAACTTTATGATACCTCTAGATGGTTGTTAGGGTGTAAATGCATTACCTTCACCTTAGAACATAATGCTTATGTATGTTATATTTTTATCTATACTCATTAGTAGATATGTAGTAAAAGAGCTATATTAGAGGACCCCCTTATAGATGGTGTATATAAAGATACATGTTAAAATATTTTAACAATTATAGAGCACATTAGAGAGCGCCTAGAGTGGCACATATCTTATTCCCTTGAAATCATACATACTATTTTTATGTAGTTAAGGGTTAAGTTCTTTGCTAACATTTCCTTAGAGGATGTATAGCATTGTGTTATCAAGAAAATTATAAAACTAGATATATTTCCTTTCTATTAGCACAAACCAAAGTTGAGGGCATAGTAGGTGACATGGTGAAAAGATAAAATAGTGGCTTTCATTATATACCCTGGTGCACAATGTTGTTATCCTAGTAATGAATAGATTTATTATCTATTTTTCTTATAAATTGTATGTTGAGGCACATTTGGGTCTCAAAATTAACTAACTTGACCTACCCACCTATTATTAATGATGGTGTAGTAGATTCATCAATTAAGATCTATAGAAAAATCTTGAGTGACATGTTCTAGTTTCCAGACATTTGGGTGGTCATAGATTTACTTTCATATCCCCATCCCTCTTCCCCGCAAAAAATAAGGTGGTTATTTCTTCCTAGAGGGAACTAATTAAAAGCATCAAATACATTGCAACTACCCATAGTATGTTTTCTTCTTATAGGGTGGGTAGATATATGATGAGTCAACCATGACAAAGAACACCAATAGGTGCATCATCTAGCATGAAAAATGTTCTTATTCTATTGTTAACATCCTAACTCCATATAAGTTATGAGTTATATTAGGATGTGATCACCTTCTTGTCTTGTTATATATAAAAGGACGTGTTAGATGCATACAATTTGATTTTATCCACCTTCATATATACCATTAGATGAGTTTGGGTATGAGATTCATAAAGAGTTGTAGGATCCAAGATCAAGTTAGACATTGAGACATTCATATAATTCTCATCAATTCAAGTAGTATGACCCATTGATAGAACCCTCCATTACTTAAGAGGGAGAGCTATAAGATAACAAGGTACATATCATAGAAAATATAGATTTGTTTGTGGATTAGCTAGATGGGTTAAGAGAGACTATTTTTGCAAAGATTCTTCTATAGTCAAACTCTTTAACAATTTCCTCCTAGATGCATAATGCCCTAGACTCATCTTTGATATAGATGGTATGTGACAAAGATGTAGGTGAAACTTCTATGGTGGATACAATGGTAGTAGATTATCCTTTAGAACCTTATACTCAGGTACATGAGTATAATTTGACTTAAAAATATTCAATTGTTTGACTTCTAGTTTTTATAAAAATTCTTTCTAATCCTAACATATGTAACATTAAGTGTGTATATAAATATATATTTGTGTGTACATACATAAATACATATATAGATATAAATATATGTATATGTATGTATATGTATATATATATGTATGTATATACATGTATGTATGTATATATGTATATATATGTATGTATATATGTATGTATATATATATATGTATGTATATATATACATATATATGTGTGTATATATATGTATGTATGTATATGTATGTATGTATATGTATATATATATATATATGTATGTATGTATGTATATATATATGTATATATGTATGTATTTATGTATGTATATATGTATGCATATATGTATGCATACACACACACACACACATATATATATATATATATGTGTGTGTGTGTGTGTGTTTGTGTATATAAACATGTATTATGTACATGTATATACATATACATATACATATATATATATATACACATACACACACACACACACATATATATATGTGTGTGTGTGTGTGTGTGTGTGTGTGTGTATGTATGTATGTATGTATATATATATATATATATATATATATATATATATATATATATATATATATATATATATATATATGCACATTAATATAACATTACTCCTAAAAAAGGGTTAAAGCATGTACATAGGCAAAATTTGTTGAAAGTAAATTGCAGACCCAAAACTAATTAAAGAACAAAGAAATAGAACAGAATATAAAAGATAAAAAATGCACAAACAAGACACACAATGTTTATAGTGGTTCATCTAGCTATTCTGGATTACATCAACTCTTCAAGCAGAGGACAATCTCTTATTCAGATATGAAAATTTACAATAGTGGCAAGCACACATTGGCTTTTTACATATTCAATAACAGACTTTCAATGGAAGACAAGAATAGCCTGGAAGAGGAAGAGATGACAATGATTGGACTACACAGTTAGAGCTGTTTCATATTCCTCTCTGTTAGAACCATTACAATCTCCCACTTGAAGTCCAATCAGTTCTACACAGAGATGTCCCCTACTTGGAATGCTTATGGCTACGTAGTGACAATGCCGAGAGAAGCTCTATAGAATTTGAACTTCTCTCGAGGTGCAACCTTTGTGAACACATCAGCCGGATTGATCTTTGTATCAATCTTCTCTAACTATAATTTTCCCTCTTCAAGAGCATGACGTATGAAATGAAATCTGGTCTCAATATGCTTTGTGCGACAGTGGAAAGCTGAATTTTTGGCCAAATGAATGGCGCTGTTGCTATCAAAGAATAAGGTAAATGCGGATTGTTTAAATCCCAACTCTCCAAAAAATTGTTGTAACCATATCAGCTCTTTAGCTCCCTTAGCAAGAGCAATGTATTCAAGTTTAGTGGAGGAAAGAGCAACCACTTGTTGCTTCTAAGAAGTCCAACTTATCGCTGCCCTGACAAAAGTAAACACATAGCCTGTTGTTGACCTCCTTGTATCTAAGTCTCTAGCCATATCAGAATCAACATATCCGCAAATATAAGGGGTCTTACTATTGAAACATAAAACATGAGAGGAAGTTCCTCTCAAATACTGAAGAGTCCATTGAACTGCTTGCCAATGAGTTTTACCAGGATTACTCATAAAACCACTCACAACTCCCAGTGCATGAGCAATATCCAGACGTGTGCTAACCATGGTGTACATCAAACTCCCAACTGTTGAAGAATAAGGAATACCAACCATCTCTTATTTTTCTTCCTGAGTAGAAGGACACATTTTTGTGGACAATCGAAAATGATCAGCCAATGGAGTGGCAACTGGTTTTGCATTTGTCATATTAAATTTCTCTAAAACTTTAAGAATGTATTTTTCTTGAGATAACTAAATTTCTCTCTTATGTCTATCTCAGATTATATCCATCCCAAGAATCCTCTTCGCTGCCCCTAAATATTTCATGGCAAAATGAAGAGACAAATGTGTCTTCAGCTCATGAATGACTCTCATACTATTACCAGCAGTCAACATATCATCAACATACAATAAGAAGATCACAAACTCACTAGTTGGAAGCCTTTTGAAGTATACACATGGGTTTGATTCGCAGCAAGTAAAACCTTGTTGAGTCATGAAGTTATCAAAATTTAAATACCATTGACGTGGGGCTTGCTTCAGTCCATAGAGACTCCTCTTTAACCTACAAACTAAATGCTCCCGCCCCTATTTTACAAAGCCTTCCAACTGTTCCATATATAATTCTTCAACGATGTCCCCATGTAAAAATGCTATTTTGACATTGAGTTGCTCAAGCTCAAGGTCCCATGCTGCTACCATACCAAGTACCAAACGAATAGTCTGCATTTTAACCATGGGAGAAAAAATCTCATTGAAATTTACACCTTTTTGTTGAGCAAATCCCTTCACTACCAATTTGGCCCTATATCTCTTTCATCCTCTGTCTTCCTCTTTGATGCGATATACCCATTTATTTTTCAAAGCTTTACGGTTTGGCAGAAGAGTGACCAAATCCTAGGTCTGATTCGTGTGTAAAGAATCCATTTCATCCAACCAAAACACTGAATTAACATCAGCACATGCTTGTTTAAATGTTTGTGGCTCTGCCTGATCAGAATACAAAGAAAATAATAATTCATAGTCATCAAATCTTCTTGGACATTTTCTCTCTTTGGTAGACCTCCTCAACTGGACATTTTGATTGATATTTGGATTGTGTATTGGGCCAGTGGCCTCTGGAAATTTAGAACCATGTAAATTACTAGGAGCCTGCTATTTGCTAGATGTCTCATTAACATTTTTTAGTGTTGGCAATTGAAATGCCCACTGATTCTTTGTCATAGACTATGCCCCTTATGTTAGAGTTCCCGTAGGGTGTGGAGACAACATTTGATGCTGCTCACATGGCAGAGGGGAGTGTATAGGTAGCAATGGATGTTCCTAGTTCTACAAGCGCTAGTTGCATGGAGTCAGCTCAACGCATAGGGGAGGCTCCATGCAAGCTACTATGGAGTCCACATGAATTGCAGTGGAGTCCCCATGTTCACATAGGCAAGGTGCTTGATCTGGCGTATGCTCTGCCTGTGGCAGAGAAGAAGAACATGATAGAGAAGATAAATTCGGTAGGGAGGAAGAATGTGGCAGGGGTCCTTGAGGTAAGGCTGAGGCAGTAGGATGTCTGGGAAAATGGACATCCCATGCGGTAGCAATGGCATTGCAAGGAGTCACATTTGTGAGTTCGGTTGGAGGTTGCGTTGGGAGAGCAGCCTTCTTTGCCATGGTTCCATAGTCAAACAAAAGGGGGACATGTTGTGTGGAAACAATACTGGGTTGTGTGCTATTTGGTATTGGCATTGGAGTATGGAGTGAGGAGGGATTAATATTTTTGGGGGGCACAACGACTGTAGAGGGGTGAAAGGTAACTTGAGAGGTTTTTTGCATACAATTTCCATTATCAGACAAGTTAAATTTAATAAATTCATCAGAAGAAGAATTCTGAGCTTGTAAACCTGAGAATGATTTCTCATTAAATACAACATCCCTGCTTTGTATCACTTTCTTGGTGATTGAATCCCATAGACAATAACCAAATTCATCCTCACCATACCCCCAAAATATACATCTTTTGGATTTAAAATCTAATTTCATTCTCTTCTCCTTGTTAATGTGAGCATATGCATCGCATCCAAAAACACACAAATGAGAAAAATAAATTCTCTTACCAGTCCACCTCTCTTCTAGAATATCAAAATCTAGACATGATGAAGGAGCTCAGTTGATTAAATAAACCGCTGTATTACAAGCCTCTGCCCAAAATTCCTTCCCCAAACCAGCATTAGACAACATACACCGAGCTCTCTCCAAAATAGTTCGATTCAACCTCTCAACTGCACCATTTTCTTGAGGTGTATACGAGACTGTTTTAATTCATTGAATACCATGATCTACACAAAATTGATCAAACTCTGAAGAGAAAAACTCACCACCATTGTCCGTTAGTAGACATTTTATTTTTCTTCCAATCTAATTTTCCACCTTAGCCTTAAAGCTTTTAAATTTTGAAAAAACTTCTGATTTCTTATTCAGCATGTAAATCCAAACTTTGCAAGTGCAATCATCAAGAAATGTGACAAAATAATTAGCACCACCAATAGAAGTTACCTCCATAGGACCAAAAACATTGGAATGAATAAGCTGTAATGGAGATGATTTCTTCTCATGACCTGTCCTTACAAAGCTGCTGTGATTTTGCTTGCCATAAAGGCAATGCTCACACAATTCCAAATCAACCGATTTTAAGCCCGGAAGTTGGTCTCTTCGAAGCATAACTTCAAGACCTGTTTTGCTCATATAACCGAGCCTTTTATGCCAAAGTTTGACATTGCTATCCGCAACCGCCATGGCTGCTCCCACTTCACCATTACACTCTAATGTGTATAAACTTCCAGATTTCTACCCTTTTGCTAAAATTAATTGACCTTTGGACACTTTCCAAGAAGCTAAATCAAAACTAACATTGCAGCCTTGTCTATATAACTGACTAACATAAATTAGATTACGCTTAAGTGTAGGAACATGCCTAACATCTTTTAAAATCCATTTTCTTCCATTTTTCAGCAACACTAAAATATCCCCTTTGTTGACTATATCACATTCTTTATTATCCCCAAGAAAAACTTTGCCAAACATACCTTCATGGTAATTTGTGAAAGCACTCCGACATGGAGTTGCATGAAATGAGGCACCGAAATTGAGAACCCACAAATCTAAATCCGTGTTGCCGGCTGCAAGTACCAAAGCTCCATCAGTTGTAGCATTAACACCGGCATTAATAACATTATTTTGAGCCCTTTTATAGTTCCAACATTACTTCTTTGTGTGTCCAAATTTTCCACAAAACCAGCATGTGCCATTTCTTCCTCTCGATTTTGAGTGATGACTCAATCTACCTCTTTCATTGTTATTATTGTTATTTCTGCCTCTCTCATGACTTCTACCTCTATTGCTTGTGCTCACTACTATTAGAGCATCATCGGAAGAGGGTTCTTGTTGCTTCCTTCGTATGTCTTCACTAAGTAGAGTGGCTGCAACTTCATCAAATTTCAACTTGCTCTTGGCTGGAACGAAAGTGCTCACAGCCATGACAACTCCTTCCCAGCTATTCGAAAGTGAGCATAATAATAATATTGCCTTTATTTCATCATCTAATGCAATACCAACTGAAATTAGCTGAGTAACTAGAGTATTAAACTCGTTGAGATGATTTAATATCAGTCCTCCTTTCATTTTCAGATTATATAATTTCTTGATGATGAATACTTTGTTCGATGTTGAAGCTATCTCATATAGTGAAGATAACTTATCCCACAGTTCTTTCATGGTCTTCTCTATTGAAACATTGAAGAGCACATTGCTAGATAAAGATAAGAAAATCGTTGCCTTTGCTTTTTGATCGATCTTCTCCCAATCTTAATCTGACATTGAACCCTTTCCTTTTGTTTTTCCAAGTAATGCTAGTTGCAAATCTTGCTTGATAAGCATAGATTCAATCTGTACTTTCCATAATCCAAAGTTCTGCCCTGAAAAACTTTTCAATCTTCCATTTATCTACTTCATCCATGGCACTTGCAAAACCTCACCGATTTCCAAAAAATCAAACGAGCTTAACTAGCTTTAATACCAATTGTTGAAAGTAAATTGCAGACCCAAAACTAATTAAAGAACAAAGAAATAGAACAAAATATAAAAAATAAAAAATGTACAGACAAGACACACAGTGTTTATAGTGGTTCATCTAGCTATTCTAGATTACATCCGCTCTTCAAGCACAGGAAAATCTCTTATTCAGATATGAAAAGTTACAACAGCAGCAAGCACACATTGGCTTTTTACATATTTAATAACAGACTTTCAATGGGAGACAAGAATAGCCTGGAAGAGGAAGAGATGACAATGATTGGACTACATAGTCAGAGCCATTTCATATTCCCCTCTGTCAGAACCGTTACAAAATTTGGATGAAAAAATATCTATCAATAGAAAAGCGAGCTTTAGATTCTTCCAAGTACATATGTTTGTAGATATATACACACACATGTACAATCTTTTTACAACATGCATGTATATTAAATGACATATAATATGCTATATTATTTGTAGGGATCATTTGTACATACATTTGGGATAGAATTCCACTCTCACTCCATTCATAGACAACATGATGACCTAGCTACCACTTACAATGCATATTTACATGTTTAACTTTAGATAGACTTTCTAAGATATGTTTCCATCTGTCCATATTATATGTATTTAGGGACTTAATTACATGTTTGATGATAGATGTGTATTTAATTATTCATGTTTGAATTTATTTTTGATGGTGCATCTAATTATTTTGAGATTTAGTTCTTGATTTTACATATGTTTTATTATACATATATTTGACATGTCTTATTTCGTAGTTGATTAGATGTTGGATATATTTATATATTTGATGGCTTTTATAGATGTTTATATCTAAGACTAGACTTTTTTATGTTGATATCTAAATTATCTATTTAATTTAAATTCAATATTAAAAAGTCAATATAAATTATTTAATGAATTACAATTTCAGATAATCAAATTAATGTCATTTTTATCGTCCCCTTAAACCATGTCCCAATTACATAAGTGAAAACATCAAGATATTTAGATTAGCATTATATTTTATTTAAAACATTCAAGAAAAAGATACAATATTAGAGCCATATTATGGACATTGCTTTAATTCATGTTTATATCCATCTCCTAATTATATCTCGTTAATGCATCTAAACACCAAGTTAAACACTAATAAACTAATACTATAATATATATAAACACTAATAAACTAATACTATAATATATCACATAAGAAATTGTAATGAAACTTATTTAAAAGTAAACAATATTGAACATACGAAATATCATCCACTTAAGCCATTTCAATTACATAAAAATACCAGCCCCACAAGCAATCAAAATTTATATTAAACATTAAGATACAATAATTTAAATAGATCAGATAATAAATTGCAATTAAAATTTGATAAGCCATAACTTATTTAATATATTTAAGATATTGAAGGCTCTTTAGCTATTTTCAAATTGTTCAACCTTGACACTTTCTTGAACATATATACATTATTTAGACCAAATCAAGTGGTCCATTCTTCTCTTTGATAACATCTAATATTCTCACATTATTATCACCATCTAGTATCAAATTATAACATCTACATAAATCTGAAAGTAGAGGAAGAGATAGGGTGCTAGCAATTAGTAGGTGGCTATGTTGATATACCTTCTTGTTAGGTTGATAATAAATAATCTGAATCACATGTTGATCAATTTTTTTTTTCTTTAAATATATTCCTTGCACAATAATTGAGCTTGCATGAGTTCAACAACATTGCAAGCATTGAATTTTAGAGTGAACATGTAAGATACAATTTATTAAAAAAAATAAAAATATACATGTTTTTAAATTTTGATAAAGTGATAAACCTATGGGAAACAACATTCCATTATTACTCTAAAAAGGACTCCTGCTCGCGATGAGACTTCTCACGCTCACATTCAAACTTCTCCGCTCGCGCTCAGTCTTTGGATCATGTTTCTGCTCCTTTGGCTCTACTGGTGGATGGAGCTCATGGCTTGCTTCTGTCAGCCCCTACTAATGGTGTCATCCCTGTGGCGTCGAGGGTTTTTGGCGCTCCAGCTGATCAGGGCTCCGTGATTTCCTACGCAGACATAGTTGCCTTCAAGGTGGGCATCCTGGGTCCTATTTCTGGGTGGAAGGGACCTTCTTCTTCCCTCGTGCAACCTGTTACTGTGAGTAAACCCATTTAGGTTATTCTTGATTTAGAGACTATAGATGAAATTTTTAAAACTAAGGGGGTATGTCCAGGATCATCGTATGCCAAACAAGGCCCTTAAGTGGCAATGAAAATTCAGAAAATCAGGTTTAGGCAAGTTGACATAAAAATTTGAACAAGTTATAAATATTATATCAAAAATATGTAAGAAGAGAATCTATAGAAAATTGAATTTAGTTTCTAAGATACTAGGCCTTTTTTGAAAAACAATTATTTTATATGTTCAAAATTTCAAATTTCAATGTAGTAGTATGAAAATTTCAAGAAAAAATAAGAAGTAGGTGTATGTCTGACCACCTTAAACACAATCAAATGATAATTTATTTTTACAAGATTATAGATATAAGTAGTGGACTCATGTTTGGATGTGACACATATTTTTTTGTAATTTTTTTCCAAGTAAATATTTAATTATGATTTTTCTTCTAAAACTTTTCCAGAATACAAAAACTCTTGTGTCTGACCACATTAACTTAGTCTAGAATTTATCAAATTGAAAACTTTTTTATTTTTATTGTAGTAGGAAAAGCATAGAATGTGACACATATTTTAGATTTCAAAAATGTTATACAGTTTGGAAGTTATAGCTATTTTTCAATAAGTTTATCAATCAGGACTAGAAAGATAACAAGTTGGTGTATGTCAAACCACATTAAACAAAATCAAATGATAATATTTTTTTATAAGATTCTAGATAAAAGTAGTAGTCTCATGTCTGGATGTGATGTATATTTTTTTGTATTTTTTTTCCAATTAAATAATTAATTTTGATTTTGTGCTACAAATTTTCCTAAATATAAAAACTCTCATGTCTGACCACCTTAACTTAGTCTAAAATTCATCAAATTGAAAGAATTTTTTATTATATTGTATTAGGTGAAGCATATAATGTGATTTATATTTCAGATTTCAAAAATGTTATATTATTTGAAAGTTATAGTTATTTTTCAAAGAGTCTATCAATCAAGACTTCTTTTTCACATCGCCACTTTTTGGCATACCTTGATCCTGCACATGCCCAAGGAATACTTCTCTTCCAATGCAGCCATTTTTCACTTTAAGGGTTTTTGGCCCTCTCTCTTTGACCTTCATGCTTGGATCTCCAAGTAGTGGGAACCCATTTTAACTGCTGTTGTTCATTTATACCCTATGGCTAGGGGTTTCTTTATTGTTAAGTTTGATAATGCTGAAGATAAGAACACTATTCTGTACAATAATTGTTTTATGTGGGAGAAGCGGTTCCCCCTAATGGCTAAACCCTAGTTTATGGGATTTGATCCTCTTATAGAATCCTTTAATAAAATCTCCTTATGGTTTAGACTTCTAAATCTCCTGCTTTATCTGTGGCTAGATTCAATTTTCAAAGCTGTGGGTAAGGCTATTGGGGCTTTCCAAATGGTGGATCCCATCTCCTCTGATGTCCTCAAAACAACTTATGCTCATATTCTTGTGGAGATTGATGTCTCCAAGGGACTTCTTGAGAATATCACTTTGGCTTCTTCTTCGGGCTCTTGGATTCAGATTCTTGACTATGAGAGTATTCCGTTTAGATGCTGGAAATACCACAAGACTGGCTATCTTGCTACACAGTGTGTCTCTGACAAGGTTAAACCAAAGAAATTGCCTACTTGGTGGTCGAGGGTTGTTGACCATCATTATACGATTTGTAAAACCTTTAATATTGAAGGTTCAGATGTTGGCTCTCCTCTTTTTAATCATGCTAATGATGTTGATACTATGGATGCCCCGATTATCTCAGCTACTATTGATGTTTCTTCTGACTCGGCCTTGGTTCAGCCTAGTGCTGTCTCTGCCCAATTTGTTACTGCTGACTCTAGTTTTGTGTTGTCTTCTGGTGCTGATGGTCCTATTGCCCACGGTGATGTCTCTGCCCCAGATGCTCTTGATGTTGTCTTTGTTTTTGCTGATTTTTTGGATGTTGGAGCTGAGTGTTATTTATCCCTTGTCTCTCCTGTGAGGGTTTGGGAGAATGGTCTTGGTTCTTTTCTTGTCCCTTTTGGGGTTTCAGATGTTACATGCCCCTTTGTGGGCTCTTCTAGCTCTTCTTTGCAGAAGGCTATCAGTTTGATGGAGGATGGATGGACTACAATTAAAGGAAAGAAATCTAAGAAATCTAAATCATTTTTGTGCACCACAATCAATAATAACTAACACATTCTATATTTGTATGCTCTTCTATGATTGTATACTCTTCTATGATTGCATGTATACATACCAATTCTGATCAATTGTAAAATATGGTCATAATCAATAAAAATAAAAGGAATTCCATCGAAGTTTTCATCTTCATCTTCATTATGTGCATTAGTAACAACTAGTGGCAAAATATTCCATCCACTGATATATAGCCATGTTCTTGGTTGTTTCATTAGTCATAGTTTTTTAGAATACACTCAAAACAAATAATAATAATAATACCTACTCTAAAATGACCATTTGCACCTATCTATAGTCATGAAATAATGCAATGATATTGTGATTCCTATCCTCTTATGCATGAGAATTTCTTCTATTCCCACCTTCAATTTACAAAACAAATAATAAATAATAAATTAATTCAATATTAAGTACTTTAAAAAAAATGAAAACAAAAATAGATAAAAGATCACATGGACACTTGTGCAAACTTAATATCTCTCAAAATACTTCATATGGCATTAGTCTATTTTTTCTTAATGAAATACTGGCCTTATTTCATGCATTATGTATTTTACGCCATTCCAAAACATCATGTGCATCTTTAATACAAAATCCACAATTATTAATTTGATACTTTCATAGACAAAATTTGATGGAATCTCTTGAACGATCATGTTTTGTCTTTCCACGTCAACTCACAAAGGAACTCCAAATATGTGGTATCTTTTGATATTTATATCTACATAGTGCATAAAATGGCCATGATAATTTGATTTTTTCTATACATCCATTTGAGAAAACAAAATTCTTTTGAACTTTCATGCCACTCTTATTCTAAATATACATAAAAATGTCTCAACTTCTTAAAGAAATATTCTATAGAAAGTTTGTCATGCTAATTATCGTAGTGCTAATATAAAAGTGGTATTATTTCTCATTAAATCATACCTAAAATGTGCCATCAACACCATCCAAATATAACCATTCATTTTGATGGCACACATGGAACATAATAGCAGTCTACTCTAAAAAGTAGTATTCTGATTCAATTTTTTGTGTAGAAAAGATTATTTTCTTACAAATCCAACAGTTGCTAAAATAGTTCCGGCTAGAAAATTTTCTCTCAATGTTTAGAACATTTGGTAAATGAAAATATTCACATAAAAAAGATGATAAATTTCATGTGAATATATTCATTTATCAAATGTAATTCAGCCAAATTAACACATGTTTCACAAAGTCCTTTTATACAATTTTCCTTTTATCATCTTCATTATGTGCATTAGTAAAACCTAGTGGAAAATTATTTTATCCACTGACATATCCACATTCATTTGTCATAGTTTTTTTAAAATACACTCAAAACAAAATAATAATTATAATAATACCTACTCTAAATGATAATGTGCACCTATCTACCGTCATGAAATAATGCAATGATCTTGTGATTTCTATCCTCTTATGCATGATTATTTATTCTATTCCCACCTTCCATTTACAATAAAATAAAATAAAATAATTCAGTATTAAGCAATTTTTTTAAAATTTAAAAATAAAAATAGATAAAAGATCACATAGACACTTGTGAAAGCCTAATATCTCTAAAAATAATTTGTATGGTATTGCTCTATTTTTTCTTAATGACACACTAACCTTATTTGGTGCATTATGTATCTTACACCATTCAACAACATCATGTCCATATTTAATACAAAATCCATAATTATTAATTTGATACTTTCTCAAACAACATTTGATGTAATCTCTTGAACGATCATGTTCAGTCTTTCCATGTCAACTCACGCATAAACTCCAAATATGTGGTATCTTTTGATATTTATATCTACATAGTGCATAAAATGACCTTAACAATTTGATTTTTTCTACACATCTATCTAAGAAAATAAAATTATTTTCAATTTTCATGTCAATCTTATTCTAAATATATAAAAAAAAATGTCTTAACTTCTTAAAGAAATGTTCTATAGAAAGTGTGTCATGCTATTTATCATAGTTATAATATATACGTGATATTATTTCTCAATGAATCATACCTAAAATGTACCATGAACACCATCCAAATATAACCATGAATTTTGATGACATAATTGGACCATAATAGTGGTCTACTCTAAAAATTAGTATTCTGATTTAATTTTTTTTGCGTACAAAAGAGTACTTTTTTAGAAATCCAACAATTGATAAAATAGTTACAACTAGAAAGTTTTCTCTCAATGTTTAGAACTAGTGTGCTTATCACTTAGAAAGAAAAGAATGGTGTATATATGGATGAATAAATTTATAATTTTTTTTCCATAAATTTTGCTTCAATCTTGAAATTGATCATCTTTGAATTATGTGAATATCTTCATTTATCAAATGTAATTAAGCAAACTTTCCACATGTTTCACAAAGTCCTTTTATACAATATTCCTTTTATCATCTTCATTATGTATATTAGTAATAACTAGTGGAAAAATATTCCATCCACTCACAAATCCATCTTCTTGGTTGTTATATTTGTCATAGTTTTGAAAAATACACTAAAAAAAAAATAAAAAATAAAAATAACACCTACTGTAAAATGACCATGTGCACCTATCTATAGTCATGAAAAAATGCAATGATATTGTGATTCCTATCCTCTTATGAATGATTTTTTCTTCTATTTGCACCTTCAATTTACAAAAAAAATAAAAAAATTAAATTCAATATTAAGTACTTTTTATTAATTTGAAAACAAAAATAGATAAAAGATCACATAAACACTTGTGCAAACCTAATATCTCTCAAAATACTTTGTATGGTATTAATCTATTTGTTCTCAAAGACACACTGACCTTATTTGGTGCATTATGTATCTTACACCATTCAACAACATCATATGCATCTTTAATACAAAATCCCTAATTATTAATTTGATAATTTATCAAACAACATTTGATGCAATCTCTTGAATGATCATGTTCAATTTTTCGATGTCAACTCACAAACAAACTCCAAATATGTGGTATCTTTTGATATTTATATTTACATAATGCATACAATGGCCTTGATAATTTGATTTGTTCTACACATCCATATGAGAAAACAAAATTCTTTTCAATTTTCATATCAATCTTATTCTAAATATACAAAATCCATCTTAACTTATTAAAGAAATGTTTTATAGAAAGTGTGTCATGCTCTTTATCATATTTATAATATAAAAGTGGTATTATTCTCAATGAATCACACCTAAAATGTACTATCAACACCATCCAAATATAACAATGCATTTTGATGACACACCTGGACCATAATAACTTGGTCTACTCTAAAAAGTAGTATTCTGATTCAATTTTTTTTTGTGTACAAAAGAGTAATGTCTTACAAATCCAACAATTGATAAAATAGTTCTAGCTAGAAAAGTTTCTCTCAATGTTTGGAACTAGTGTGCTTATCACTTAGAAAGAAAAGCATGATGTATATATGGATGAATAAAGTTATAATTTTTTTCAGTAAATTTTATTTCACTCTTTAAATTTATCATCTTTGTCATTTGAATATCTTCATTTATCAAATGTAATTCAGCCAAATTACCACATGTTTTACAAAGTCCTTTTATACAATTTATTTGACTAGTTGTGGTATCATTTGATTTATAACATAAAATCACTTCTATGAACTAAGTTGGCCATTTAGGAGGAGCATTTTTATAACCATTACTTTCTCCTCTATTATTTCAAAAACCCTAATAGTGAATATCAAATATAATATCATAAAAAAAAGGTTTTCATCTTCATATATTGTTTGGAAAAGTTTAATATTAGTATTTAAATTAGAAAAAAAATATAAAATTCATGTTTCATTGTGTCTATCCAATATTTTGTATGTAGATCATAATTATTGGGATTAATACTATCTAAAGTGCCTAAATTACTAGTCATGGATAGGAATGGTCATTCAAAAATGTTGTAACCAAATTCCTGACTCATCATCAATCTTGTTAGAATGAGGTTCTTTATACACAATTTCTCAATTTCCTTCCAACATACTATCATACAAATTCCTTCACCATTTAATGAATTTTAATACTATCTTTCTACAAAACCTTATCTCAAATGATTGTGGAGATATTTTTCCTTTTGGAACACTAAACCTCTCTAAACATTTTGAACAATATCTTTTTGTAGGTGATAAATTTTCCTATTTTTCAATGTCATATCTAAACCTAGCAATTTTAATAGCTCTTCTAATTAAAGAAAAAGAAGTATAATTGATAACAATTGGGATTGTTTAAGTGTATCAATATTTTTTTAAATGAGTAACTATTTTATTTGAATTTGAATTCATTGATGTTCTATCGATATATCTAATTTTTTCAATATAAACTCTCATTTTGTTCATGTCAACTTAAAGAAAGTGATATAAATTTATATAATAAATATTTCTATTAAAATTTTGAAGATTCATATGCTCATCCACACAAGTAGAAGGAATAAATCTTGTCTGATCTCCAACATCCATTGCTTGAACTTGGGCTAGTAGTTCTATAAATTTTCTTGACATTACCCTTGAGCTTTCACTTGTTAAGTGTGGGCTACATATAAAATATAAATATGATAGAATTATTTAGAATTATATTTTTCACTATAAGAGATAACTAATAATAATAGAAAATAAAATAAAATTTTGTGGTGTTTGTGTGTGTGTGTGTGTGTGTGTGTGTGTGTGTGTGTGTGAGAGAGAGAGAGAGAGAGAGAGAGAGAGAGAGAGAGAGAGAGAGAGAGAGAGAGAGAGGAGAGAGAGAGAGAGAGAGAGAGAGAGAGAGAGAGATTAAATTATGGAGCCATAAATAACCTTTCCAAGACCACAAAAATCATAAAAAAATATACATACTAATGAAAATTATGGTGTTTAATATTAAAAGTGGTTACCTATGTAATATCCCAAAATTGGCACCTAATAAATTCAATCAATTTTGGTGCATTTTCCTCAATTTCACATCTTCAAAGTCCTACTTTGCTATGCATTTTCTCTCTCCTACCTGACTTAATTTGACTTGATGTCAATTACAAAAACCCTAATTTGCAATAATCAAATATTAAAATTAATTCCTAAAGTCTTTGACTTAATTAGCTAAATTACCCCTATGATAAATCAATTTAATTCTAAAGTCCTAAGTGCTTTCTAATTAAATTAAATCCACCCCCTTTAGCTAATTACCCATAAAAATGAATTAATAATTGCTTGATTATTCGAATGGACACTCATTGTGAATTAATAATTCAAGATATTCGAAAACTCCCCTATGTGGCAATTTCCATTCTTTTAATTAAGTAATTCAAGGCATTTTTGTCTCAAATGGGAATGAAGAGTTAGGAGTTTCAAATCAAGAACCTCTTCATTCCCTCTCCGGGCTTCTCTATTTAATGGACCTCATTTTTCATTCGAAGGGGGAAATTTTTGAGAGCATCCTTACTATAGCGAATTTTAGTCTCATTTAATTCAAAAGCTTTTTCATTGCATAATTAGTCTCATATCTCATTTTAGTATAATTGCATCTCATATTAGAATTAATTTACTTATTTGTTCTTAGCATAATATCATCTTTATTTCAATTTCTCTAAAATAAATCTGCATTTCATATCTCTTTCAAAAGCATTTCTAAATTAATTGCACTCATCTTAGTTCAATTTCATTTTTGCATATCATTATAGCTTTGAAAATCCTCCATTGTGGGATTGGTCTATGGTTGTTGGCTCTCGTTCTGAGAGTAATTAAAAACCCCATCCACATAGGAGGCAACACATCACTTCACGATGAATTTCAGATTGAGTAATTCATACTCTCTCTTGTAATTTGATCATGTGAGTAATGACTATGTTGTGTTTGTGCCTGATTTAGAGGTCACATTCAGACACACATTTTGGCGCCCACCGTGGGGCAGAAAAGATCAATTTCTGGCCTCATTCTCAATTTTTCTGACAGGAAATTTAAGCTCTGCCATGCGTCTGTACTGTCTGTGTATGGATTCTCACGTGAGAATCTAGAGCGTGTTGCGCAAAGTTTTTCCCCTGTGGCACTCTCTCGTGCGAGATTGTACTGTCTCACCTTAGACCTTGCACTTTCTCACGCACTATGGAGTACTTCCTCACGTGAGACCTGGTCTCAATTTTGAAAATTTTCCAGTTTCTATTTTTTTTCCTATTTCAGATTTTTGACAATTTCCTATTTGCTTTTGTTTACTATTTCTCTGATTTTCATAGCATAACAGTTTTCTGCAGGATGATTTGATGAAGAACTAAAACATGCTAATGGTTTGATTGTAGGCCGATAGTCGAAGACTTGCTAAAACATTGTGTCTTTTTCATACTTTCATTCACATAGTATAAATAGGGCTCCGTTAAAATTTCTTAGGAATTTTGATAGTGAGTAGGAATTTTGGCTCTTCATTACATGGAGGTGATGACCATGAATGAACCTGAAATTCTAATGATCTTACTAATATGAAAAATTCTTGGGGAAGTGGAGAAAGGTAGTGAATCTTTAGCACTTCTATTCACTAGGGCATTATGCTCTTCTCTCCTTGAGAGAGAACTAGAAACCCAAAAGTGTGTAGATTTGGTGGAGTGAAACTAACTCGGTGATGAATCTTCTTGATGTGTTTGGGTGAGAAAATGGGGTAGATAATTATGCTCTTCTCTCTTTGAGAGAAACAAAAAATCAGACCCTCGAATCTGAGTCAAGTTGTGTCACCTTTAGAGGGCCTACCGAAAGTTGAACCTCTGGGAACGACCCAAGTGAGTACGCACCTATCACCGGTGATTCCACCTCACTCTAATAAAGAACATTTTGTTGAGTCTAAAGACTCCAAAACCATGTTAACTTCCTTCTCAAGACTTTGACTATCATCTTGAGAAGGCTTCGTCTATTGTACTGAGTGACACCACTCCTAGCCCTGCTTGCGGGGGTGTATGACTTTTGGGTGTTGGTGTGGCTGCGAGGCCTCAACCCTATATTGGGGGCACCAAAGGTTAGCATGAATAGAAGCCTACTAAGAACTTGTCGTAGCTAGTGGCCTACCTGGTTCACCTCTGAAAGGAGTCATAATCTTTGCACAGGGAGGGGGAAGAATCTCTCTCGTAGATTCCCATCATAGGCATACACCTAGACATTTGGAGGTGGTTGCGACACTAGCCCCTGCTACAAGGGTAACCTTTGAATGTACACTATTGAGTCCTTGGAAACACCAAAAACATAGGCACCCTCTAGGGGGTGACATGACTGTGTGAGGTGCACATATGCACATAAGCAATGGGGAAAAGGTTTTGTCTTCTCACCATTTTTTTGTAGGACTAAGCTATGTGTTTGTTATCGAGTCTTAAACATTGTCCATTCATTATCAAACAAAGACTCCCCTGATGCTATCAAGTTGCTTTGGCCTTGATAGGTCTGTTAACGACTGCTTCTTGTATCACAACTACTTGATCTAAACCATTGTCCTTGTAAATGAATGCTTGAACTCCTCAAAATGAGCTTGCTAATTAAACTATTCTACAAACCTGTCAAGAAACTGGATTTTGTATCAAACATTAGTTCAGACTGTACTTCAAAATTCAACTTTTACCTCAAAAATTATGTCAGACTGTCAGATTTTGTCCTTTTTTCACGCAAAGTTTCAATTTTAGGGCACTTCCTCATGCAAGACTTTGTTTTCTCATGTGAAGTTGTTGTTCTCTCACGCGGCATGGTACAATCTCGTGCGAAATTGTAGCACAATTTTCTAAAATAGAGACTTATTTGCCGTTGACTGTTTGACTTTTTATCTGATCTGCTTTTTGCTTGTGGTCTATTTTTCTGTTTCCCTATTGTTTATTGTCAGAAATTGGTTGTCTCAAGTTAGGAATCGATCAATCTTTTCTTTGACTCATGTTGTCTCTCATTAGTTACCTTATCTCATTATGCTTTTGTACCTCGCATTGTGATAGTCTTATCTCGGCTATTCTAGCCACCTCTTTTGATGACTTGTACCAGGTTCATCTTGCATCTTGGCTATTCTAGCCATTTATCTCCTTTTCATTATCTTAGAGATAGAGTCTAGCTTTATCCCAAATCTTTTCTCATCACATCTTTGTCTATGACTGTCATGACTCAAAGTGGAAAGACTTATCCCATTCAGAATACTGGTCAAGGTAGAAGCGAATCTCCTAATCAAGCGATAGATCCTCCCGAATCTGTTGAGAAATCTAAACTTTGTGAGAGATCCTCAAGCTCTTCATTGAGTACTTCAAAAGATAGTTTGTCTCAACCATCACCTCCTATGTTTCAAGAGTGCTTTAATCCTTTGTTTGAATCACAATCTGGTTTTTCATTCCAAGATCAAGACAACTCATTTTTCCAAGGCAATTCTTTGTTTCACAACTTTGGAAGGCCGGTTCTTCAGACTAATCCTAGTATTGTACCTATGAATCCTTTTGATTTTACTAGCTCTCATGCTTTTGTTGATCCTATTGATCTTGTTCACGCACCAAAGGTTACCTTAACTGCGCCTTTTCGACATCGTTCACATCACTTTACTGAAGTTTCAATTTCCGCACAATCTCGCCTTGACAAGATGGGAACCAAGGATCCATTTGACTTCCAATCAGGCCAATATGGCCAAACTCAAAATCAATCTTAGAACAACCAGTACTATGGTCAATCTTCTAATGACCAAAATCAGACTCACCAAAATTAGATTCACCACAATCAGTCTCACCAAAATCAATCTCACAATGATGATCAATCTAGAAAAAAAACTCAAGGTGAGCAACAAGTAGCATACCACTATCTTTCTCCTCCATACGATCAAAACCAAGATGATCAACAAGACCAAATACCAAACATTTATGAGATTCTTGGGAATGAAGATGATGTAATCACTTAGAATGATATAAACACTACTAAAGCCAATAAGAGTCTCATTAAAATGATGGAAATCATCCTTTTAGAGGAAAAGGAAAAGTATTTTCTTGAGTTGGCTCAACAAGGGGCCAAGCTACCCCCAAATTTCTAAGTTGAAACTATTGTAGCTAAAGAAGAAGAAACTAAAACTGGTAAGCTACAAAAGATGATTCAGACATGCAAGATTAGATTACCCAACTGGAAAAAGAAAAGGATAAGCCCACACAATAATTCACATTGGAAAGTATATGTCCTTTTCTTTTTGATAAGAGCATTTGCATGCCTCATTTTCCAAAAGGAGTGGAGTTGCCCAAATATGACAAGTACATGGGTACAACCGATCCTCAAGATCATTTGAGGGAGTTTGGTGCTTTGTCTATGGAATTTATGCATGACCAAACTTATCTTATGAGACTCTTTCCCCATAGCTTGGGTGGGCCAGCTATGGAGTGGTTTTTCCAATTGCTTCCTGGCATTAAGACTTTTGATGAGATCGCTAATATTTTCCTTTAGCATTACTCTCACAACATTCAACATCCTGTCAACATTCCTGACTTGTGTAACTTGAAACAACGATAGGGAGAGTCTTTCTTGTCCTTTCTCCAAAGGTGGAGACAACTTTGCATGAAGTATCCTTGTAAATTGCCTGAATCTGAGAAACTTGATATCTTTTTGGACAATATTCTCCCAGACTTTGGATATCAGGTACAACTACAAGGTCCTTTGACATTTGACAACATGATCAAATAGGCTATGAGGATAGGAGCTTTCATGATTAAAAAGGGAGAATTAACTCTGAATAAGGACAATAAGCAAGGATTCTCCATGAACAAGGACAAAGGAAAGAATGTCAACAAGAATAGAGATGTGGTAAATGATGGAGTGGTTGATAATGTCACCACAAAGCCTTCAAAGCATATCTTTAATCTTACTTTGAGTAAGCAAGTGGCTAAGGCTGTTGAAAAGACCACAACAAATAATCAAAAACTTCAAGATTTTCTCAAAACAAACCTTGGGCCTCTCGACCCAAGCGTGACTTTACTCCTTTGGGAGAGCCTCTTGATGTGGTATTTAAAACTCTTATAAAGAATTAGGTTCTCACTCCTCTGGAAAAGCATCTTTATGACCCGCAACCAAGACCTGATTGGTGGAATGACAATGCTTATTGCGATTATCACCAAAATATTGGTCATAAGACATCTACTTGTCTTCAGCTTAAGCATAAAGTTCAAGATCTCATTGATAAGGGTGACATTCTTATAGACAACCACAATAAGAATTCAGATCATCAGGCGTTCAAGGATCCTTTTCCACCTCATGAGAAAGGTGAATCTTCCACAGCTAAGAACAACAATGCCAAGGTTAATTATACATACACTACTATGGATAATGTCATTAACATGATTGAACCTGTTGGGGTTGAGTATTGTGATATGATCACTTCCAAGGAGAACAACAATGCTCCCAAACCTAGGACTTTGTTCATCTTGCGTAGTTCCACATCGTCTGAATCTGAGAAAACTCAAGATTGTGCTAATGTCATTACTTGATCATGTGGAAGAGTTGTTTTGAAAGGTCCTAATACTTTGAAGCAAACTATGGGTAATGATCCTTTGAAACAAACTGTAGACAAGGCTGCTCTGAAACAAGTTGTTGATAAAACTATTTCTGGTCCTACCAGCAAAGCTTTGAAATTGACCCCTGTGCCTAATGCTGCTAGTTACAGCATCTTAGATCAACTCCAATGAACTAATGCTCAAATTACCATCTTTGAGTTGCTGAAAATCTTGCCTGCTCATAGGCAAATTCTGGATAAGGCCCTTGCCGAGGTGAATGTCCCCAAAGACCTTGATCTTAATCAGTTCCAATCTATGGTGGGTCACTTGACCTCACCTCACTATTTATCCTTTTCTGAAGAAGATGATCACTCACTGAGTCACTCACATAATGCTCCCCTACATATAGAAGTGATGATAGGTCCTAAGCGTGTCCGTCGCGTGCTTATTGATAATGGTGCTGGTCTTAACATCTGTTATGCTAAATTGCTTACTTAGCTAGGTTATGATGAGGATTTCATAGACTCCCGCAAAAAGATTACCATCAAAGCTTATGATGAAGAAAAACACAAATCCCAAGGCTTAGTTGTGTTACCTATACGCGTAGGACCTGTTGAGAGAGATGTCACTTTTCAGGTCCTTGATATTCCTCTGGCATACAACATTTTGTTGGGTAGACCATGGATTCATGAGATGAAAGCTATTCCATCCACTTACCATCAATGCATCAAGTTTCCTTTCCATGGTGTGGAAGTTACTATTCTTGCTAATACCAATTATTCTTGCAACACCCTTGTGCAATCTGCTGACAGTTTGGTTCCAACAAACATAGACTCCATTGAGTTCTATGATGCCAAGCTTAGAGAAATGGAAAAAACTTTGAAAATTAAGGATACAGGCATGGGAGAGTATCAAATGGAGCCTGTGCTATCCCTGGCAGCTTTACCTCCATCTCCACGATCTTATGGGAGACCTTCTGAAAATCATAGACTTTCTGATGATCCTCATCAAACAATCTATGATGGTGTCTTTGTGTGAGCCTCCACACCTTTAGAAGATGAGGATGAAGAAAGAGCTATCAAAGCTTGGATTTATAAAGGAAAAGAAATAGCTGAACAAACTACTCCTCCAGATTTAGAACAAGAACCCTACAGTGAAAGCTTCAAGATCATGAAGTGCTTCAGAGACAAGGGGAGTGGTCCTATAGGGATAAATGACAATGGTTTGCTGGAACCCATTGAAGCTACTAGTCGCCACTCAAAGGACACTACTAGCTTAGGCTTTATAAAGACTACTTTCCATTTAGGGATGAAGAAATTTGTATCTGCACTCGAACCTAAACCTGAGTCAGAATCTGAAGATACTATAACAGAGGTAAATCCAGAGGCCAGCTCTGATGAAGACATCTTTCCTTATCCCATACCTCCAGATCTTGCTACGCTCTTTGAAGAGCCTGATGAGCCTATCATACCTGTTCATATGGTAGAGACTGAGATTGATACTGATACTTATTCTAAGGCTAGTTCTGATAAAACCTCTTCAGTGCATGAATTCACTTATGAGCAATGGAAAGAAACATTGACTAATGATCCCCGTTTTATTGGTGAGCGATATGTATTCCCACATTTTCAAAAGAGGTATGAACAAGAAAAACTTTAGCAAGTTGTTAATGCCACCAAAAATGACAATGAGTCTGATGATGATGCTAGTGCTAATGGAATTCCCACATCAACTACTAACTCACATGAACATGAGTTTGAATCTTTGTCTGCCGCTACTTTTGATGTAGACATTGATACTATTCATGTATATGAGAGACTCCTCGAAGTAGGTGAAGGGTCTAGCATTAGGTCACATGAATTAGACACCATGGGTGTTAACATGTCCTCTACTTCTGACATAGGTTCTCATAGGGATTCGAACACTCCTTTGGATGAAATCACTTTAGGCCTTGACTTGCTCGTCAGTGCTTTTGATGGCTATACCGTGAACACAGTTGAACCAGCCACTACTACTCTTTTGCTCTGCCATCCTGATCTTATTGACTGGAACTCTCCCTCCTCATCCAATGAAGTCCTAACATTCCAGAATGATTACACTCTAGCCTGTTACCTTCATGCAATTGAGCCTGTAATGTCTTCCACCAGTGAAAGCAGTGTCAGCATGATAGAGGGGGATATCAAGTATCTTAGTCAAAAAATTAAAAGAAGAAAAAATAGAAGCTCTGATGGTGAAAACTACATTGTTGCAGTATCAAAGCCAAAAATAGTAAAAACAAAAGACATATTCGAGGGTGAAAACCTCTCTGAGGTGCCCAAGGATGAGATACTTGATACTCTACCAAGTCATTTTCAAGAGAGATCATCAGTTTTGATAGAGATGACAAAGCCAATAAATTTGGGTACAGAGGCTACTCTGTAAATCATACATCTAGCACAGTCATTGTCTACACAAGAAAAAGAAGACTTCACCAGCTTCTTTCGAAGTAAGAAGATAAACTTTGCATGGACCTACTCTGATATGCCTAGATTGGATCCCAATCTAATCATGCATCATCTATCCATTGCACCAGGTATTAAACCTGTCAAACAAAAGGTTTGAAAGATGCACCCTCATGTGGCACTTTTGGTTAAGGCTGAACTGGAGAAGCTCCTTAAAGCTGGTTTCATAAGAGTGATTGATTATGCCGAATGGATTTAAAACATTTTCCTAGTCACTAAACATGATAAATCTATTTGTGTATGTACAGATTTTCATGATCTCAATAAGGCATGTCCAAAAGATGACTTTCCATTGCCTAATATTGATATGATAGTAGATATGACAGCAGGTTATGAGATGTACTCCTTGATGGATGGCTTCTCTGGCTATAACCAAATAAAAATTGTGCTAGAGGATCAAGAAAAGACTGCTTTCACATGTGCCTAGGGCACCTTTTGCTGGAATGTCATGCCTTTTGGGCTTAAGACCGCTGGTGCTACATATCAAAGAGCGTTCACTACTATTTTTCATGATATGATGCATAAGACAATGGAGGACTACATGGATGATACTTTAGCCAAAAGTATGCACCAAACAACTCACCTTGAAGATTTGGGTCCCATTCTTGATTGCATGGAACAGTTCAGTCTCAGACTTAATCCCAAGAAATGTGCATTTGGTGTCACTTCTGGAAAAATCTTGGGTTACATTATTTCAGCTAAGGGTATAGAGGTTGATCCAGAAAAAGTGCAAGCTATTATAGACATGCCTCCACCTAAAAACATAATTCAAATGAGAGGTCTTTAGGGAAGATTAGAATCCATTCAATAGTTTATTTCATAGTTGGCTGACAAATCACAACCATTCACCAAAACTCTACACAAAGGTGTGACCTATGAATGGAATGAACAATGTGACAAGGGACTCACTCAGATAAAATATTATCTTTCTAATCTACCACTGCATTTCACATTGCATCATCATAAAAATAAAACATGTGCATATTCATATTCATAAAAGAAACATGTGCATATTCATATTCATAAAGGAAACATGTGCGTTTAGTACATTTCTATCTAGACATCTAAGCATATAGAAAAACATCTCATAAACATCATACATCAAAGCAATATACAACAAGTATGATGATATCAACACTACTACATTTGGGGCCAAATTTCGATAGGAGTTTACGACGGGTAACTTTTTATTACGAATTTGGTGCTTTTTTTTTTTGTAATAGGCCCTGATAATGTCAGTATTCCGATGCGTGTCTAATTGACCATCAGAATTCTGACAGATTCGGGGTATTGATAAAAAAAAAAAGTGAAACGGCCTCATCATTTTTATTTTGATTGGATAGAGGGAGTAGGAGAAAAGGAGCGAAAGCTGAGTGTGGGAGAAGGTATGTGATTTCTTCATCTTTCAAGCCTCTAGAATCATATTTGAATGCATTTCATTTTATTTGATCATGAATGGTCTCTAAAATGACCACATTCTACTGGTGTCATGCTGTAGCCAGTGCTTTATCTCTATTATTTGATGTTATTGGTGCTTGTGCTCAAGGATATCAATTCACTGTATTCAAATGTTTGGATTCACGTTTGTTGATATTACTAGCATATATGTTTAATGATGCCATTGTAAATTGCTTTCACTGAAATGACTGCATTCTACTGGTGTCATGCCCTAGCCCATGCTTTAACTCCATTATTTGATGTTATTGGTGCTTGTGCTCAAGGATATCCATTTTTTTGAAATGTTGACTGTGGTTATCAAATGGATAGCCCATGAGCTTCTAGCTAGGCACCATTTGTATTGATAGCTTAGGGCATCGAATGTATTGTATCATTGATAGTTGATACTTTGTTAAAAGGAAATAGGACAAAGAATGATTTTTATTTAGTTTCTCTATTTTGATCCCTAAGTGGCTTACAACCCTAGAGAAGTATATGTAGATTTACAGATGCAGTTGCAAGATACATAGCAGCTGATAATTCACAATAAATCCATGCATCCAATTTGAATAGAAATTAATACAAATAACTAGGGTCCTCCAATGGCCCAATCATCCAGACCTTGATTGTCCCCTCAACCAGTGACCCTTCAAAAATGGGTTATCATGCAATCAGTGAGTGATCTTTCATTCTCCTGGTGAGCTTCTAGGTAGGTGCCATTTGTATATTGGATAGATTAGGGCATCAAATGTATATTTTATCATTGATAGTTGAGACTTTGTTAAAAGGAAATAGGACAAAGAATGATTTTGATTTAGTCTCTGTATTTTGATCCCTAAGTGCTTACAACCCTAGAGAAGTATATGGAGATTTACGAATGTAGTTGCAGGATACATAGCAGCTGATAATTTACAAGAAATCCATGCATCCAATTTGAATAGCAATTACTACAAAGAAATAGGGTCCTCCAATGGTGCAATCATCTAGACCTTGACTGTCCCCTCAACTAGTGACCCTTCAAAACTGGGTTATCATGCAATCAGTGAGTGATCCTTCATTCTCCTGGTCTGCTCTGCATCCAAACATATTGGAAATACACAATACAATGATAACAAGTCTTTCACAATCCCCCTTCCCTCAAGGAACACTATCAACCATCCCTTCCGCATAGCATTTCACTATTTTATGAGTGGATTGTGTAGGAACAATTAACATTAAACAAGGAGCAAACTCCTCAACACATCTTGGAAACCTTTGAATTCAATAATAAATGAAACCTAACACCAACTTTTCCAAGTGTTTTGTGGGTGGCATTATCTTCTAGGAGTAATTGCTGGAACCAAATTATGTTATTTGCCTCTAGTAAATATTACAGACACAACCATCTTCTTGGTGAAGGGTTTCTTCCATCCCCATGAGGCACTATTGCATGGTTTCCATTCCCTTATAGTATACTGAACCTAATTTAATACAAGTGTGCACTATTTTGGGTTCCATAATTTATGGCCCCTACACTATGGTTGTTAGCCTAATTAAGATAGGCCTACCTTTGCATATAATAAGAGGCCAACATGAAACAAACATCCAGAGCTTAGGGGGTTGTTCCCTATCCATAATTTATTATTTAAGTGCAAGTGATGATGGGTATATCACGTAATTCATATCTAGTGTGTCTCTTTCTTTCTCTCCACATTTCACATTAGGAGTATATGTTATAAAATACTAATGAAATCAACTATAGGTCAAATCTAATCAAAATTGCAATATAAAGATTAAAATAGATCTTGAAGAAATATGGGAACCATTTTTGACAGATATTGTACAAATGAAGAGAATACTCCAAAGAGGAAATGCTTCAATGTGGAACAATTGAAGGACAATATTTTACTTTTATATGCACATCTGCAATGTTTTTGATATATTTTTGAGATAACAAAACCATAGAAAGAATAGCATATAGAAGAAAGTAAAAAATAATGATCATACTTTGAGATATTGTCAAAAATTAAAGGAAAGAATGCTTGGTGGGGTTATCATGCAATCAGTGAGTGATCCTTAATTCCCCTCTTCCAGTGACCCTTCAAAACCAGGTTATCATGCAATCAGTGAGTGATTCTTCATTCTCCCGGTCTGTCCTACATCCAAACATATTGGAAATACACAATACAATGATAACAAGTCTTTCAAAATCCCCCTTCCCTCAAGGAACACTATCAACCATCCCTTCCACATAGCATTTCACTATTGTATGAGTGGATTATTGTGCAAGAATAGTTAACATTAAACAAGGAGCAAACTCCTCAACACATCTTGGAAACCATTGAATTCAATAATAAATGAAACCTAACACCAACACTATTCCTTCCATTCACTTCTACCAAGAATAAAGTATTTAATCCATTCAACATTATATATAATCATTAGACAGTTACATTTCCTGACTGTGTAGAGGAATAGTCATGACCAAAATGATCAAAACTACTTTCACCCTTGCACAAGCTATTCCTCATTCTTAATGAGTTATAAACGTGCCATTGTTTCAGTTTTGCTTGCGAGTTATGATAATTTTTGTAAACATGTCATTGGTTCAGTTTAGTGTATTCATTTTTGTCAGACAAATCTTCATTGTCTTTTGATTGTCTTCTTTATATAGTAGCATGTATTAATTGGTTGACAAATAAAGAAGCATTTAGACAATTGGAAGACAATGAAGATAATTTTAAATGCATCTAACACAATGTTTTTTTACAAAACTGAACCAATGGCATGTTTACAACAAAAAAATAGAGTGATAATAATATGCTAAAAAATGTATTCTATTTAATACACGCCAAAGGACCAGTCCAAACAATTCTTAAACATACTTTATCTGATATGATGAATTCTTAAACAATTAAGGTTGGAGTAGACATAGTTATCACACAGTTTTTTTGTGTGGTACAAGGAAGATTTGGCTGATTAAGAGTGAGGCCTTCTTTAGAATCTTATATAAATTTGGCTGATTAAGATGAGAAGAAAAACACAATTCATTAGTTAAATTTTTCAATTTCATGTATTTTTTCTCCTATTTATTAGGTGCATGAGTTGAAGGTTGAATGTAAGAGTCTTATAATGTTATGTTACCTTAAATCTCGAGTTTTTGATACTCCTATGATGATCTTTCTCAACAAGTATTTTATTCTATTGTTGTTTTTTGAGTAACATATTGGTCAAATACAAAATTGTGTACTTCTACAGGACAGTGAACACAAAATTGAAGTATCAAACAAGACTTTATCAAGTTGTAGGTGGAACATGCACTCAAATAGTAAGTAATGTAGAATAACAAAATAAGTAATATGTCGTGTCTACATTTTGTTATTTTCTGAGATTACATCCATGTTCTATATTCACAGAATGGTTCAAAATTGAAATTTACAATTCGATAAAAGTACTGACGGGTGTTTTTCCTTGCACCCTCAATTAACAACTTGCCTCCATTTTATTTTGATTTACAAACTACTATATTATTTGCATATCTTTCTTTCTTGCCACAATAGGAAAGAGTTTGAGGTGGAAGACTACAATAATATAAGTGTTTCAATTTGGTATACTATACTACAACATCATTTCATAACTAAGTTTTCAATTTCTTTATATAATTAGGTTATAGATAATCTAAGTGAAGAAGCATCATGTTAGACAATCCAAGTGAAGAAGGTAATGGGGATGCAATCAATAGATTGTGGTCAAACTTGAAAAGAAAAGGCGATGGAAAATGTTATTGTCCCTGCAATAATTGTAAGGGCTTAAACATTAGAAGATTGCTAATCAAAATAGCTAAGAGACATTGTAGGGATAATGGTCACATTGAAGGAGGCTTTGATTATCATGAATTGGTAAGTTTTTCATTATATTTATTTAACAATTAATATATATATGAAATACACCCGATGATGAGATCATTATCATGGTTTATTTGTGTTCATCATTTTAATATAGGTCGACCTCCCTAGGGGAGTACGTGATATGGACCGTGAAGGTGCGAATATTGAGAATATGGCTTTGGAAGTGGAGGATCATGGAGGTGCAAATATTGAAGCTGAAGATTATGATCCCATGGAAGGTGATGATGATGCACTAGATGATGGTACTAATACATTGATCCATGACACATTTGGTATTGGTGCAACTGATGATGATGATCGGGATGATGTTGATGTCATCCATGATATACCTCTACTTGAGAAGGCGGCCACACCCCTTTACGAAGGCTCCCAAACAACTCTTCTCTATGTTGTATTGTTGTTGTTGAACTTGAAGGTTATGAATGGTTTATCCAACACAACAATGTCACGTATGCTATGGTATGTCATATATGTCATTATAGTAATTAAATGGTGAAACATGTACCATAAATATTGTTAATATTAACAACATATATTTTTTTCTATAAATTGATAGGTGAGTTCTTTTTACCACCATCGAATATTCTCCCTCACTCATACCAAGAATTATGTGCCACTATGAAAGATATTAGAATAGAGTATCAAGCAATAGATGCTTGTCCCAATGATCATATTATTTATCATAAAAAACATGAATTTGCAATAGAATGCTCTGAATGTCATATGAGTAGATATTAAACAGATCAAATAACAAAAAAGGTGCCTCACAAAGTTCTTCGTTACATCCCCATTATACCACGTTTGCAAAGATTATTTAGGTGTAGCAGCTTGGCACAATTTATGGATTACCATGCACACAATAGGATTCAAGATGACATTATTCAAATGCCTGTAGATGGTTCTATATTTAAGGACATAGAGGAAAAGTGGCCACACTTTATCGAAGAACCTCAAAATCTCAAGCTTTCAGTGGCAGCGGACGATGTCAATCCATTTGGAGAGCTAAAATCTATTTGCACTATTTGGCCTATTTTTGTCATCAACAATAACATTCCTCCATGGATGTCAATAAAGAGGGAGCACATTATGTTGGCAATGATTGTTCTAGGTATTTGATCATTTAATAGTTATTTGCATGTAATTATAAATCTTGTAGTAAAATGCTCGCAATAATTATGTAATGTTGTTGTTCATTCAACCAGGTAAATACCAAGTTAAAGATATGAATGTTTATATTGAGCCTCTTATTGATGAGTTGGTGGAGTTATGGAAAGGTGTCACTATGTATGACATCTCTAGACCAATACGAGACAAACAATTTCAATTCCATGCAATGCTTGTATGGACAATACATGATGCCCCAGGGCTAACACATTTTTCTGGTATGTTATGGTGAATTCAAGTTGCACATGATAATTCTAAAAATAAAAATTAACATATTTAATCCAATTGTATCATTACCTTGTAGGTCTTCAAACAAAGGGAAAATTTGCATGTCCAGTTTGTGGTCCAAAGATGAAATCTTGTCATTCAAAAAGTTTAGGAAAGCAGGTGTTTGATGAGTATAGACACTTTCTCCATAAAAATCATAACTATCGAATTACTGAACAACATCTTTTCAATGGGAAAGAAGAGACTACATCTAAGCCATGGAGAATGACACCTCACTTATGGAAGTTGGAATATAATAGAATTAATCATCAAGGTACTACCATTCTACCTAACGGTTTATGTTTGGAATTTGTATATTTTTATTGTGTTTGTTTGCTGATTATGTGATTGATGATCGTGAATGTCGTCAAGGCAACACTACTGAGCACCTTCCAAAGGGACTAAAGAGTTATCCCAAACAATTTAGTAGGTTGCCCTACTATGAGCAGCTACAAGATGTGCATTTGTTTGATACTATGCATATTGGAAAGAATGTAACAGAGACATTGTGGAAGATATTGGATAGAAGGTGTGACAAAGAAAAAATTGTCAAAATTTGTAACGACATTCATGAATCCAATCATGCAATGAAAAATTTCATTGAATCAAATAGAGATAGAGAACGGATTAATACAAGTGCCCTTCCTTGGTTATTAACAGAACAACAAAGTGATGCCATAAAAGAAGTGATATGAAAAATTCGATTTCCCACAGGATTTGTTGCAAACATAAGTAGTACCATATCAAAGAAAGGTGAATTTGGGCCAGGGTTGAAAATGCATGATTGGCATACCTTCGTCAAGGTAAGTCATGTTCTTTTGTATTTACAATATATTTGTAAATTGCATGTACTTCTCATTGTATTATATGAGAAAAGAATGACATGATTATTTTTATAATTGTTGCAGTACGTGCTACCCCTTTCTCTCCTAGAGAACTTTGACAATAACATCAAACAAGTGATTTATGATCTTAGAAAATACATGAGGTAAGCAATGATATTTGTTCAATTTGTTGTATATATATATTGTAAAGTCTCGTGTTTATATATTTTTGTGTCTTGAATGTCTTGTAGGTGGTTTTCATCTAAAGAAATCCATAGAGCATATATAAAATACTAGAAGAGAAGAATTCCTCTTCTAATGTGTGAAATGCAAAAGTTTCTACCTTCAACCTTTTTCAATGCACAAGAACACTACCTCATACACCAAGTTGAGGAGATTGAAATGTGTGGCCCCGTACACACTCAGTCAATGTGGATGGTTGAGAGGCACCTAAAATTTTTGAAGGCTTTGGTTCGGCAAAGAGCACATCCTAAGGGTTCTATGGTGGAGGGATATATGGTATACCAGACTATGGTGTACATTACTAAATATCTTCTTAAGCTTGCAGCAAAGATCCATTTAGATCACATTTGGGATCTCAAGACCATTAGAAAATTCAAAGGGGAGTACTTGGTGGGGGAAGGTAGAATGAGGAAAGTGAGAGGTAATAAATTATAAGATGTTATTGTAGCTGTTAATTAATTCTTAATCTTCAAAATTAATCAATTGTAAGTCGTCTATTTATTTTTTGTACAACTACTTGAGAGTGGGATGCAATACATTTATATATTGCAAACAATCAAGATTGGATGATGAAATGGATTGAACAATGTCATCATTTAGGTCGCACATTAACATGGGAAGCTATGTCTTCATTGGTTAATGAAGCTCATCGCAACGGAGATCCAAATGTTACCCAAAGGGAAATAGATTTAGCACATGGTTTAAAAGATTTCTAGGCACATATAAATTTGTTAATCACTCATACGTTTATGAACTCTTGATGCATTAATTTATACATGTTTTACATATTTTTGCAGGTCAAACACCACAAGACTATGTTTTGCAATGGTCTTAAATTTCGCATCAAAAAGTTGGATGACACAAAGAAAACTTGTGATTTTGGGATAAGTGCAGTCTTTTAGGTGACTAATATTTCATCTAGAAATGACTTGCATCCTCAAGAGTCTGAAAATCAATACTATGGCATTTTGGATGATATACTTGAGTGTGACTTTAATTGCTTCAGATTAGTTCTCTTCGTCGTCAGATGGTATAGGCTACGACTTAATCAAAATGATCCTGATAGAACTATTATTGAACATGATAATGGATTTCCAATGATCAATACAAGGTGGTTTGAGCCAGTTGGGGATGAACCCTATGTTCTTCCAAGCCAATGTGAGCAGGTATTTTACTCAGAGGTTCCGCATAAATTGGATTGGTCATTTGTTGTTAGACATGATTCAAGAGGAAGGCCGATGAGGTATAATGCGATGGAAGAAGAAGATTGCAAACAACTAGAAGATGATGTAGATGATGACCACGAACAATAGTTAGTCGATGATGTTCTTGACGCAACTTTTCTTGAAGAAGAAGAAGATGATGACGATGATGATGCTACTGATGATGATGATGATGATGATGATGATGATGATGATGATGATGATGATGATGATGATGTTGTTGATGATGATGATGATGCTGATGCCGATGATGACGATGATGACAAAGATGAAAACAATGAGAGTGGTGGTGATGATGTCGATGTCAATGATGATCATGGCGATTAGTTGGATGAAGAAGAAGATGAATGACATGAATGAAATGTACAGTTATGTGATCACTGTTTAATCTATTTAATATTGATTTCTTGATAGAAATGTGCAGTTATGCAATCAATGCTTAATCTAATTAATTTGTGATGTACTTACTATGGGATGCTTATGGTTTTTAATGTACTTACTATGTGGTTTTGAGTATATGTATCATGATTTTTTTAGCTAACATTAGATAATTGAATTACATATGTAGGTACTCAGACTCCTTTCACGAGCTCCCACACAGTCTCATGGATCGACAGGTATAAGTCAATACACCCTATAGAGATTAATGTATTTCACAGTTTGCAAAATATCTCACATTATCTCTCTCATTTGATGGAGTGCAGGTAGAAACAAATAAGTATTTGTCAGATGTGTCTTCCTCGAGTGAAGAAAGTGAGTCATTTAGTATGTCTGAATTAGGAAGATCAAATAGAGGTCAAAAGACTAGAAGGAAATTCAATAGATGCATGAAATTTTTCCTTGCATAAGGGGGGTCATGTTCTTATGATGATGAGAGCAAAGACGACATCGAGGTGCCCTCTAGGTACCAAAATCTACAGAAACAATGGGTCCCCAAGGAACTTCCTCCAATAAACACTGATTTTAGTGTTAAAGGCAAGATATATCATATTGCACCATTGTCAATACATGGTTTGGGCCTATTTTCCATGGATGGCATAAAGGTCTCTTACAACAAAGTTGTTGAATTGATGGAGTATGTTGGACCTTGTTACGATTACAAAAGTTGGATGAAAATTGTTCAATATAAAAAAAGTATGCATAGGTATGCACTCTCGGCAAATTATATTCAACAAAAAGACAATGAGAAAAGTAAAAGAGTGGCTATATACATTGACGGAAGGCCAAAAGCATCAAGGAATATTGTAGGTTTTATAAATAGCACGCGACCTCTGTCAACTATTAAGCAACCCAATTGCATATTTGAGGCACGCGAGGGAAATCATGTATTTGTATGTGCGATAAAATCAATAAGTGCAGGGGAAGAGCTGCTTATTGATTACAATTTGAATTGCATAGATACAAATGATGTCACTATCATTAGGGTGCAGGTACATACTATGTACCATTAAATAGTTGAGTTTTTTTTACAACCACATTTAGAGAGTCTCCTCACCATCCACCTCATCTCCATCATCATCTTCTAATGAAATTTATTAATGTAGTCCTTTCTAATTATTGGTTAACTTTAAATAATAACACAGGACCATAATATAGAGCAACCACCTAGTGGGGACAATGATGATCGTGTATGCACTTCTTCCTAGTAGGTAAACCTCTTTGTTATTGAACTACAAATTAGATAGAAGAAAAATGTTAAATAAAGTTTTTTATTATATTCTTTTCATCACTATTTCAGATTAATTCTAATAGTGTTAGTAATATTGTTGTCACAAATAGGTGGTCAGTAGAGAAAGGGAAAGGAGCCCGTAGTCCCTGAAGAGGAGTCCTTTGACAAGGACCTAGTTGTTGATTTGGGTGCTTGTGATGAGCCGGCCTCTGCAATTAAAAAATGCCTCCACAAAATTGGAAATAGATTGGCTGAATTGGCATCTATATTCCCTTTGACTCTTGAGTCACAAAAGAGGGCAACTAAACTGATGCACCTATCTTGAAATTACCGTGTAAGTATTAATGTAATTTTTAATTATAACAAAATTTTAATAATAGTTTTTATGTTATAGTAGTCTTTTATGTCATTAAAAAATAAGCGGATGTGTTGCTTTTACAGCTTTTTTTGCGTAATTTTGATTCTCGTGGCCATGATGAGGGTACTATAGCTGGTTCAGGTAGATCACATGTTGGACTATATTTTTTTAACTGTCTAACAATATTGTCCATGCTAATCACTAGTTTTATTATGCTCTAACAATCTTATTCTTCAGCACCTGTCAACGATCATTTACTATCGCCGCCTCATATGATGGCAGGCTCAAATGTACTGCATCCTGCAATGTTGGCAACACATAGCATGGCCACAAATGCCATGGCACCACCTACTCGTACACAGATTTTATTTTCTCTATCATTATATATATGTTTATTTCCCTTGAAGTGTTCTTTCTTAGGGCCGTTTCGTAATGGAATCAATTTATGCAACAGGGGATGCAACACTTGATGGTGATTTTCCTGGATGTACTAGTATTGCTAGTACATGAATGATGAAGGATTGCATATTGCTTGTGAGTGAAGAAGAAGGACTTCCCTTGAAAATAGTAAAACTTCCAAGTACTTTAAAGATTGGACCTTTCTTTTACTATACAATCGTATGTTAATTACACCTTGCATTCAATATGAGAAGCTTACATCTATTGTGTTCTTATTTTATACTATTATATCCTTCGACTAATGATCCCATGATTATTTTGTAGGGAGTGATGTTTTCTATAGTAAACTTAATGACAAGTGTTTGCGGATATTCAGGCCCACCATCTGTACAGGGTGAAACATCATATCCGAACGAAAACCCCAATCCACTATTTTGATTTCATATCATTGCTAGGATAGTTATCATTACATCCATTTTTGAATCTAACACTATTTTGTTTCTTAAAAGGTGGAAAAGCCAAAATGAAAAGTTAAAGGATGATCTCATAGAGAGTATGACAAACTTATTTGGACCTCGTGCATTTCAGAAGGGTAAGCTCCTTCAAAGAGCCGGGATATGTTTGAGGTATATTAGGGACCAGTACAGGTGTACATTAAGCAAAAACCAACATTACCAGTGCCCCCCTTGCATTTTTGATTTAGAGTGGAAATGTCTTGTTTTGGATGTGAATGAGAAAACTGAAGTAAAAAGAGGAAATACACCACCAGAGAACAGAAGAAGGTATGTGATACTGTTAAGAATGTAATTGTGTACTAAATACTCTTCATATTTATATGAACTAACATATTTCAATCTCTTCATAGATTGCCTGACACATCAAAGGCAACAAAGGCAAGATTGCAAAAGCACGGGCAACACAAGCTAGGCTCTGGCGGTTATTCAAAACTTGCTGCACGAGTTGTAAGTGTTGGAAAAATACAATCTTTACATGGCTTTTAACACTGAAAATAATTCTTTGATCTTTAAATATTTATTTATAATTGAAATCTTTTATTGTTTTGATGAAACAATAAAATAAAATTTGACTATACCAAGCAAAAATGTAGGGCACGGAGTTCAATATAAGTCTCATAGAAGAGGACAAGAGAATTGGCTTCCAACAAGGTTATAAAGCCGTGGCAGAAAGAATAAGAAGTGCACAAGGTTCTAGTGATGGATCCATCGGGGTAAGTAAGCTAAATAGATGATATTTCAAATTTAATTATTTACCAATTAGTTTATTTGATGTTAAGTTCCAACATAAAGTGAGTAAATTTGTTTTAAGTTAGAAAGCAATGATATTATGAATGCGTATGAAATTGAAATGCAGCCTACTGATTCTTGCCGTACACAACTTGTGGGTGTTGATGAAAATGAGGATGTGCATCACAGTAATACAAGTAAACATCTTAAATTGATTGGTGTAGTAATACAAATTTAATTGCAATTGGTGTTTGGATTAATGTAACAATTTGTATTGCAGCTGTAGAGAGTGTAGAGGCCGCTGTTAATGAGCATGTTGAGGTTGAGGCTGAGGCCAGATAAACTGACCTCAATGTTGATGATGTTACTAGATCAGGTAAAGAGCTATACAATTATGGCCTGTAAAGTACTGAAATACTTTAAAATGTTTTTAATTATAATAAAATGTTTTTAATTTAACCCTTTTATATGTTATTGCAGATGACCCCCCTTTGCATCAACAGAGAACTAGGCACACATTGAGATCTAATGAGAGGGTAGATGATCATGATGATGATATCGATAGTCATCTTAACAATTACATCTTAAAAACTAGAAATCAAAAGAAAAAAAAGAAATGATTGTCATCTATGCACCTTAATTGATAATGATTGATTTTTATATGCCAATGAATTTAATTATGTGGTAGTGAATGTTCATAAATTTTATAATGTGTTAATGAATGTTATCGTGTGATAATTAATGAATGTCACATTTTATTAATGTGTGAATGAATGTTATTGTGTGATAATTAATGAATGTTACATTTTATTAATGGACAAAATAATGAATGAATGTTAGATGTTAACGGGGAATTTAGAGTGATGTTAGGGGGGGGGGGGGGGGGTGGGGCCAAATGAGCTTCCACCTTCATGTGGTTGGCCCTGTTTAGTACAGAATATAAAAATATTCTCAAAACAAAGTGAAGCTCAATAAGTTTGTTCCTTATATAGGGTCTCAAGTGTAGCTTTTATCCCACTCTCAACATTGCAAGGCTTCAAGTGGTGTTTTGATATTGGTTTCTCCATCTCCCACTAACATCTTGTCTTTCTCCTAAGAACTCTCACCAAGCTTTGATACATGGATGAGTAGAAGATGTCCCTTACAGGCTACACATATATAATACTAGGGAACAAATATACTACAACATAGAATTTGAACCATCACGGTCAGCATTTGGTTCAACTTCATTTGAACCACACTCCATGTTGGGTACCATTATAAGGCATGGAGTGTGGTCATACCCATGTTACCATAATAATGAGTTAGCCTATAAAATTATGAATAAAATACCTCGTGTATCATATTTATAATATTGCAGGTGCACCCAGGATTGGCCTAGGCACCCAAGTTCCTACCAAAGGAACCCAAGTCAAACCCAGAGGAGAACAAAAGTAGAATCAAAACCCAGCCTCAAACAAAGAACTGGATAACTTGGATTTTTTCTAATTCAAGTTTATTTCTGAATTCTTCTCCAATTCCAACCTGATTATTCCATATTTTGTTTTCCAATTTTCCTTCTTCCTCACTCCAAATTCAAGGATCACCACCCATGACTTTGTTAAGATGATGAATGCTAGCAATGCCTTTATTACCAAGTAATCACCGCCCACCATTAATGAATATTAATGATCATTGTTTCCTAAGGGTAATCGCTGTTTGTGTATGCTGATCACCCAAGTCTTTGGCTGTGATTTTCATGCTATGAGGTTTGTCAGAAGTGGGGGTATGACATGCTGGTTGGATTATAACATATTGACACTTACACCATGAAGAAGACAAATGATTAAATAGAAAGAGAGGACCAACTGAACCATCTTGTGGTTAGTCTATATCACATTGAGAAACATCAAGACTCGAGAATCAAAATAATCAAAAGTTTCTTCAAGACCATGAATGATCAACAACATTCCATCAGAAAACAAAACACTAATCTATATTATCATTAAGCCATAAAATATGTCTTTAAAGTTTAGAAGCATCACAAAAACTTTCAAGAAACATAGTACTATCCAAGGACCAAAATGAATACCCTCCAAATGATTATGATTATGTTGATGTTGATGTCTATAATTTATGTCTAATGATTATGATGATGTTGATGTCTATAATTTATGTCTAATGATTATGATGATGTTGATGTTGATGTCTATAATTTATTTCACTTACTGATGCTTACCTAGATTGAATTTTGAATTGCCAGGCTGGAGAATGCTTTCAAAGTTTAGGGTCTGTTCTACATGATACTCTTAGTTACATCTCAAATGCAACTCAACATATTTTTGATGCTGGGCAACCCACTGCAGAAACTCATCCGTAGGTGAAATTTAATGCTATGAATCTTGGCATTGTTAATGTTATTAGTTTTCCTCACGTTTCATATTTGTGAAAATGTTTCTTGGCACTATATTATTCTTATTACAATGTTCTTTGTTGTGGGGCAGGAGGTCAATCTTCATTGTCTTCATTGTGGGGGACAGTGAAGATTTCTCTGACAAATAGCAGGTCTTCTTTAGTTTCTTATAATAACATGCTAAACTGATAAAGGTGTTCTGGGCATTTAATCTACAATTACTAATAGACTAAGCATATTATTACTATGCTTAATGTTCCATTTAAATGCATTTAACACACAAAACAAATTTACAAAACTGAACCAATGACATTTTTACAACAAAGATGTGTTGAGGAGTTTGCTTCTTGTTTAATGTTAACTGTTCCTGCATAATCCACTCATACAACAGTGAAATGCTATGTGGAAGGGATGGTTGATAGTTTTCCTTGAGGGAAGGGGGATTGTGAAAGACTTGTTATCATTGTATTGTGTATTTCCAATATGTTTGGTTGTAGGGCAGACCAGGAGAATGAAGGATCACTCACCGATTGAATGATAACCCAGTTTTGAAGGGTCAGTGGTTGAGGGGACAGTCAAGGTTTGGATGATTGGGCCATTGGAGGACCCTATTTCTTTGTATTAATTTCTATTCAAATTGGATGCATGGATTTCTTGTGAATTATCAGCTACTATGTATCCTACAATTGCATCCGTAAATCTGCATATACTTCTCTACGGTTGTAAGCCACGTAGAGATCAAAATAGAGAAACTAAATCAAAATCATTCTTTGTCCTATTTCCTTTTAACAAAGTCTCAACTATCAATGATACAATACATTTAATGCCCTAAGTTATCAATACAAATGACACCTAGCTAGAAGCTCACGTGCTATCCATTTGATAACCACAGTCAACATTTCAAAAAAATGGATATCCAAACATTTGAAAACCAATGGCATGCTTACAAAAAAGGTCGAATAGAACTCCCAACAATTCTTAAACATACTTTATCTGATATGATGAATTCTTAAACAATTAAGGTTGGAGTAGACATAGTTATCACACATTTTTTTGTGTGGTACAAGGAAGATTTGGCTAGGTCAATTCTTCCTTCGTGCTAGCAATCTACAGAATTAGACCTTTATTAACAATTGATCATATCAGATAACTAGTATGTTTAAGAATTGTTGGGACTGGTCCTTTGGTGTGTATTAAATAGAATAGAATTTTCAGCATATTATTATCATTCTATTTCTTTGTTGTAAACATGCCATCGGTTCAGTTTTGTAACTTCACTGTTGTATGAGTGGATTGTGCAGGAACAGTTAACATTAAACAAGGAGCAAACTCCTCAACACATCTTGGAAACCATTGAATTCAATAATAAATGAAACCTAACACCAACACTATTCCTTCCATTCCCTTCTACCAAGAATAAATCATTTAATCCATTCAACATTACGTATAATCATTAGACAGTTACATTTCCTAACTGTGTAGAGGAACAGTCACGACCAAAATGATCAAAACTACTTTCACCCTTGCACAAGCTATTCCAAACTTCAAGTAAAATGAGCAATATGCTATATCAAATCATTCATATTCATAGTAACCATCGAAGGATCATTTTGTTAATGAACCCTCTGACTGTACCCCTACGGCAGAGAAAGGAAACCTCAAAATAGAGAAAGGAAACTTAGTAAAACCAGTCTATGTCAGTGTTTGTGAGGGTACAGTCATGATAAGTGCCTCTCAAACCTCTCCAAACATGTAAGATTGTCTTTAAATACATTTATTGATCTCTTCTAAACATTAACCAAATCAAACCTACATTTGAATCCACACACAATAACCCCAAAATGAAGGGTTTTGTATCCTTTAATGAATCTCAGTCACTGGTAGCGCATGGACAGTCAAACTAGTAGTCTCCAAAGCATTCAATAGGTGACTGGATTGTATTTAATACACACTATTCCTTCCATTCACTTCTACCAAGAATAAAGCATTTAATCCATTCAACATTACATATAATCATTAGACAGTTACATTTCCTAACTGTGTACTAGAGGAACAGTCAGGAAATGTAACTGTCTAAAAAATCCAAACATTTGAAAATAGTGAATCGATATCCTTGTGCACAAGCACCAATAATATCAAATAATGGAGATAAAGCACGGGCTAGGGCATGACACCAGTAGAATGCGGTCATTTCAAAGAGCATTCATGATCAAATAAAATGCAATGCATTTGAAATTTGCAGTCAAATATGATGCCAGATGCTCAAAAGATGAAGAAATCACATACCTTCTCTTGTGCTCAGCTTTCGCTCCTCTATCCAATTGAAATAAAAATGATGAGGCCATTTCACTTTTTTTTTTATAGCCAAATCTTCCTTGTACCACATGAAGAACATGCCATTGGTTCAGATTTGTAATTTGTTTTTTGTGTAATTAGTAATTGGTAGATTAAATGCAGATAACACCTTTATCAGTTTAATTAGCATGTTATTATCATATCAGATAAAGTATGTTTAAGAATTGTTGGGATTGGTCCTTTTGCGTGTATTAAACATAATAGAATTTTCAGCATATTATTATCAATCTATTTCTTTGTTCTAAACATGCCATTGGTTCAGTTTTGCAGATTTGTTTAATCTATTAAATGCATTTTTGTGAGGAGGGGTCTTGTTCTGAGGAGATTGATGAAGATTGTGCACCTCAAAAACCAATTCATAAGGTACCAATCATGTTTCCTATTTGCTTATATTTTTGGATTGGTAAATCTCCTTATAAGTTTCATGTCCTTTCTTTTGATTACTATGGATGAGATATATATCTTACATTTAACATTCAAATTCTTTACATTTTAGAACATGTAGTGTGTTTTTTGAGGATTTTACCAAAGCAACTTTTAACATAAACCAAAAACACCAAACTGATATCTTGCCCTTTCAACTTGACAAAATATTTGCATTTGACCAATAATTGCAAGCAACTGAATGATATATCCACATACCTATATCTTTGTAAAATACCCAGAGCATAAAAAATATGGCTAAGTGGCTGCCGCCATGATTTTTATCTACTGAATATGGGAAAAAAAACACCAACAAAAATTGAATAGAAAACATGATTGGTCATTTAAGAGAGCATTCATGATCAAATAAAATGCAATGCCTTCTCTGGTGCTCGATCAACTTTCACCCGCTCATTTTCTCCCACTCCTTTTCTCTACAAATGAAATAAAAATGATTTGGTCGTTTCAAAATAGTGAATCAATATCCTTGAGCACAAGCACCAATAACATCAACTATTTTGATCTGTGGATACCCTAATGTTGGCAAGAGTTCTTTTATTAATAAGATTACTCTGCAATCTTGAAGAAGCGAATTTTGGCAAATGAAGAGTAGAAAGATGATGATATTCCTAAGATCATGGATGGACACAATGTTGTAGACAGAATGTAAGACATCTTTCTAGACTGGCCCTGGATCCTTTGACCATTGGGGTAGGATCCAGACCCAGGCTAAAAAGATGTCTTCCTTTTTGTTGTAGAATTATCCCTTCTTTGGTCTGCACTCATTCCTCTTCTAAAAAATGGTTATCTAGAAACTTTGGATACTATTTCTCATCCATGCATGAAATGTTCTAGTGATCGTATAAAATTACTTTAGGCCTCCAGTATTGATGAGATGTACAAGTGTAAAATGTTTTTGTGAGACTGGGATCAATTTGTGTAGTGTACATAAATGCAAGGTGGTGATTATTCTTGACGATCGATAGGTAGCTAGGACTAAAGATAACACAACTCAAGAGACCATCATAGGTTGTCTATTTTTTCGGTCTATATTATTGACAGAATGTTTTACCTTTCATTAGCTCATCAAATCTAGGGATTTGAAAGAATTTAATAGAATATTTTCATGACAACGTATATTATTTAAGTTGATGTTGCACGAATTTATCTACTTTGCGCACTTGTATACTATGAAGACGACAATAAAGAAGCATCTCCTACCATGGCCATACTTCTTTATCGTCATCCTCATAGTCTACAAGTGCACAAAGTAGATAAATTCATGCAATGTCAACTTAAATAATATACGTTGTCATGAAAATATTCTATTAAATTCTTTCAAATCCCTGGATTTGATGAGCTAATCAAAGGAAAAACATTATGTCAATAATATAGACTGAAGAAAGAGAGAACCTATGATGGTCTCTTGAGCTATTTTATCTTTAATGTGCATATCTATCAATTTTTTGACACTTCATAATTCATTTCCAACAAATCAAATGTCAGAGAATCATAATTTATGACAATTGTTCTGACAGTAATGCTATACATTCGACAGGGTAACCTGTCGGAGAAATCTTGCACTACTGTTGCTATTTTGACAGTTTAAGTGTCACAAATATCAATTTTTCGATAGAAAATATGACAGTAATGCCATATCATCGATAGGTATATCTGTCAAAATTAGGTGGAAACTATTGGTATTCTAACAGTTATAATGTCAGAAAGTCTATGTTTTTGACAGTTAGTTCTGATAGAGATCGTATATTTCTGCTAGGTCATGGTGTCGGAAGGCCAATGGATGAACCATAGGAAATGCCATAATGAAGCTATTGTCATGTGCAAATTTCCAACATGATGTGGTGTCGGCAAACCAATGGATATGTCTTATGTCATAATTTCCTACGCAAAAATTGCGATGGACTCATGTGTTGAAATGCCGACAAATGAGCTTTGCAAATTTGATAAATGACCGTCAAAATTTGACCTCAAATGTACTAGTGCAAGATGTCAATCTCATATATATATATATATATATCTTGATCAAATGTCATATACAAAGAAGAAGGTGCTACTCGAGCATAGTATAAAAAATGGGCTACAATACATCTCTAAAAAATGAGCTACAACAACAATGTCTACATCAAGATCCACTACCACTTGGAGGAGGTGGAGGTGGAGGTGCCTGCTGGGGTGGAGCCTATGCTGGTCTTTGTAGTGGTGGCATAGGTCTTTGTGGTGGACGCATGGGTAACTATGGAGGTGCCTATGGAGGAGCATGTTGTGCTGGTGCCTGTGGAGGTGTTGAAGGAGGTGCCTGTGGAGCTCCTGCATACTCGGCAAATGGTGGCACCTGCTCTGATAAATTTGGAACAACCTCGTAGTATGCTGCATAATAATATGATTCTTGAGTAGCCTCATATCTCGTCTCGATCCTGGAATGTGCCAGCTCCTCCCGTAGCTACCTAATCTCAACATCCCTATCAGCAACTCGGGTCTCCTCTTTGATCACTCACGTGTGATAGTCATCACGCTCACGCTACACCTGCCGTACTCTCTCATGAATCTTCTTGAGAGCCTCCTATAATTGTGATGTACCTACCCTAGCTGGAATATCAGGCATGTCTGTATCATCATCTGGAGGGGCCTGTTGTGAAGTATCACCTATGCGCTACCTCGTGGATCTTTTCTCTTGGCTCTTGGATCTGAGCCCATGGTCCTAACAAGGATTTTCACCTATCCTGATCGAGGCCTCAATGCTCTCTGCCCAGGTCTCTGTGGTGGTGCCTGCTATTATGGTCCTTATTGTGGTACCTGCTATGCAGCCTGTTGCTGTATAGGCTATTGTACTGGTACCTACTGAGCTGGTGGCTGCTGTACCAATGCTTGCTGCTACTGTGCCCGTATACCTACTGGATCTGTGAACCTCAGATGAGGACGTGCAATCAATTGATCCCTATATGCAGGTGTCACCCCTGCATTGGTGACATCCACCATGTAATCCCATCATGCAACTAGGATGCGTGCCTCTATAGCACACCGTCTAGGATCTAATCTCACATGCCATCCCTTCTTCTCCTCATTGGAGAAGTGAGCGTAAGGGCAGTACTCATGGGATATGTCTTGATGCCTACCAAACTGGTGCAAGTTGTGTGTAACAAGGAATCTCTCGATGCTGTGAACACTACGTCCAATCAGTGGATGTGAAAAAAACATATGTGATAGCTCCTGACGAGCATCATCCTAGGGCTTAGTAGCCACCCAAGGTCTCCAAACTACAACTGCCATATCTTCCAACTATCCTCTCCACTGATCTGTCTTGCCTAGCAGAGGCTGGGTCATGACACTTGAATATCTATAAATGTAAGGCTCCAGCACCTATCGTGTATCATGGAATATGGGTCTACAAATGGGGAGGTTCTCCCAGGCCCAGATCTGAAGGACAAAGACACCTGTCGCCATGGTCCTCGCACCCCTATTTACTATCTCATGCATCTTGTGATACATATTTGCAAGCATGCACTCTCCCCATCTGAATCTCACTACTGGTCTATCCAGCATCCTCTGTAGCATCGTACCCCAGCCGCACTCTAATCCATGCTGACCTCGACCTGGCACAAGGTAGCAGCTCAAAAACATTGCAAGAACAACTAGGATTGGGTGAGCACCACCATATCTATGAGCAAGATCCTCCTAGGAGATGGCCCGACCCATCACTAGATCATCCCTGAAGATGGTCCTCAAGGCTACTATACCCTTCCATGACTGTGTATCATACTCTATGTGAGTACCATGAATGGGTATCCTCAAAATCCGATATATGTCCTCTAGGGTCATAGTCATCTCCCCCATAGAAAAATGAAACATGTTCGTCTCCAAATGGAAATGCTCTACAAGTGCAGTCAGAAGGCCATGATTTACCTGAATGTCAGGTAGATCACGCAAGTGTCCTAGACCAAGAGCATCAATATGAGCACCCTCAACATCTATAAGCCTTTGAACTAGCGTCGTAAGGATGGGGTGGTGTGTCAGAATGCGACATCTTGGAAGTCAACCTGAAAAGAAAGCGATGACATTGGATCAGTACCTCAAACATGATGATTTTCAATACAAAAGTAGCAAGACATCTATCCTAGACATGGCTTAGTGATGCTCTAATTGGCTGATTTTACACAATTTTGCAAATTTTGACAAAGGCTTCAAATTCTGCAGCAGTTTTTCGCACGAGAAAACCATTCTCTTACGTGAGACAGGACTTCTTTGCGTGTGAAGAGGGGAAATCTCACGTGAGACTAGCATCCAGCTCCCGTGAGCTTTTAGACAGAGCCCACATGACCTTGTGCGAGGAAACTACAAGCTCACGTGAAGGGAAACCTAGGCCAGCGCAAGGAAACTACTTCCTTGCGCGAGATTCGAAGAACATGCCCTAAATCTATCCTAGATCTTCCTAATTCAACCTAAAAAGTAGTACAAATTGAAATGTAGGGAGGTTTATCGACTACTTATAGGTGTGTCATACTTCGGTGGTCGGGCGTGTCATCGGGAGTGCTCGAATCAAAGCATATGCAGCAGAAGACCCTCCATTTCTCTCTGAGAGCTCAGAATCACTAGAAGATGAATGTGAATAATGAATTGAAAATGACCCCTCTGGGTCTTATATAGCTTTTGACCTAATTTTTGAAAGTGCTCTGTTTTGCATGAAAATTGCACCCTTGGCTAAATCGATTGCTCTGAATCCATTTTTAGGATTGAAATCAAAATCTGACATCTCTAGATAGCTCGAAATCACATTTTAACTTTTGAGACCCTTTGGGATCGGACGCTTGTGCAGTCAACCTTCTGGCATCATCTTCCTACCAAATCCTCATCTTTGCATCATGTTCTCGAGATCTTTTCTCTTTTTCATCAAAGTCAACTCTAGTCAAATTTGGTCAACCATGGTCAAACTTGGTCAGCAGGACCTTTCGATCGCTTCAAACTACTTCTGCATCTTCTCGATGCTTCTTTAATCTGCTTTATCTTCTGGATCTTCAATCTTATCTTTATCTACAACCTATTGCTGTTAATCATCTTCTGACATGTCATCTTTCAATTTCGCTCCCGAGGGGGTAGGATGATTGCATCATTAAATCTTGTCGAATCAATTCTTGAATCAGTCTGATTTGAATTATTAGTTCTCATTGCTTGGGGCATCTCGGTGTCTCACATCTGGTCATCTTATCATCTATTTCTTAGGTATTTGAGCAATCTAACTTAGATCCTTGGGAATCAAGCTTCATTCTGGAGATGGTTCTCGAAATCTTCTAGGTATTGGGGCAATCTAACCCTAATTCCTGGGAGTCAAGCTTCATTATGGAGATGGCTCTCAAAATCTCTCTTAGACCGTCATCTAGGCAATCTAACCCAGGTCTTGGAGGGCTAAGCTTTGTATTGGGGCAATCTAACCCTGATTCTGGAGATAGTCCTAAATTTGCATCTTCATTAATTGGTGTTGGGGCAATCTAACCCCGATTTCGGTTCTCTTCTAAGATCGTTGTCTTCGAAATCTAACTTTGACTTTGAAAATTCTCATCATCTATCACTTCAGACTGTTCTTTGAATCAACACGTTGTTCGCACATCAATTCAAAGAGGGGCAAATGTAATATCCCAAAATTGGCACCTAATAAATTCAATCAATTTTGGTGCATTTTTGTCAATTTCACATCTTCAAAGTCCTACTTTGCTAGGCATTTTCTCTCTCCTACCTGACTTAATTTGACTTGATGTCAATTGCAAAAACCCTAATTTGCAATAATCAAATATTAAAATTAATTCATAAAGTCTTTGACTTAAATAGCTAAATTACCCCTATGATAAATCAATTTAATTCTAAAGTCCTAAGTGCTTTCTAATTAAATTAAATCTACCCCCTTTAGCTAATTACCCATAAAAAGGAATTAATAATTGCTTGATTATTCGAATGGACACTCATTTTGAATTAATAATTCAAGATATTCAAAAAGTCCCCTATGTGGCAATTTCCATTCTTTTAATTAAGTAATTCAAGGCATTTTTGTCTCAAATGGGAATGAAAAGTCAAGAGTTTCAAATCAAGAACCTCTTCATTCCCTCTCCGGGCTTCTCTATTTAATGGACCTCATTTTTCATTCGAAGGGGGCAATTTTTGAGAGCATCCTTACTATAGTGAATTTTAGTCTCATTTAATTCAAAAGCTTTTTCATTGCATAATTAGTCTCATATCTCATTTTAGTATAATTGCATCTCATATTAGAATTAATTTACTTATTTGTTCTTAGCATAATATCATCTTTATTTCAATTTCTCTAAAATAAATCTGCATTTCATATCTCTTTCAAAAGCATTTCTAGATTAATTGCACTCATCTTAGTTCAATTTCAGTTTTGCATATCATTATAGCTTTGAAAATCCTCCATTGTGGGATTGGTCTATGGTTGTTGGCTCTCATTCTGAGAGTAATTAAACACCCCGTCCACATAGGAGGCAACAAGTCACTTCACGATGAATTTTAGATTGAGTAATTCATACTCTCTCTTGTAATTCGATCATGTGAGTAATGACTATGTTGCGTTTGTGCCTGATTTAGAGGTCACATTCAGACACACACAACCTAATTTTGGGAAAGAATAACTTGTACCACCAATAAATCAAATGATGACATTAGTACCACAAAAAAGTGTTAAAATGTAGCTCTTTTGACAATAAATTTCATTTTCGCAATCTTCAAAACATTATGCACAGGTTATGTCTGAAAGAGAAAATCTGCTTCGTAAGAGGAAAAGGTAGTAAAAGAACACTCTAGAGGCTAACCATACTATTAAAGAATTATGTATAAATTGTATCGGTTGACCATATATTTTATGTCAAGCTAAATTTATCTTGGCATCAATAAAATATTCATAAAAATATTCCCTATGGTGATAAAACTTTATCAAAACTACTATTAAAATATTATAATTTAAAAATAAATTATTCCTTGGAATGATGGTACAAGTGATTGAGTAGTCTCCGATTTTATTAATTAGGTTTAGTATAATCATTAATGTAATAGGATTCCATCAACCTTGTTGTGGGTGTAAGCAAATTACAACAGTTGCAAGAAAAGTATGGAAAATTTTTTTTCTAAAAACTAGAACAATAAATAATGAATGAAACAATAAATATTTTTTATTTTTCTTTACAAAAGTGTGTACCTTCACAACATCCGATATAGGAGATTTTTATGAACTCTTCAATTTTTTTTATTCTTATGATAATTTTTAGTGAGGAAAATAATTTTGGAATACTATAAGGATTTTTAAATATAAAAAAATAAAATTGTGGGAATATTTTATGTAACCACCTCATAAGAATTAAATATCTTATTTTTATCTAAACAATTGGTAATGATTAATTTTAATTCTAATTGAAACCCTAGTTTATAGAAAACCAACATTATAATTTGACCTTTTTATGTATTAAGTTCAAATTTTATGATATTGTTGATCTTATAGGATGAAAAAGAGAATCATTTTGGAGGCTTAGGGTGAAAGACTAAGGAATTTTGGTTATTATTTTGAATATATAATTTCATTGATGTTTTTTATTAAGTTGGTAGGGAGAGGGCCCTAATCCCAATATAGAAAAGTAGACACTAAGAAATAGAACTTGAACCCCTACTTTGGGCCATTATAGACAAAAGTAATAAACCCTCACCCCACACCCCCCCCACCCCATTCCCACCCCTAAAACAAAAATCATCAAAAAAAACAACTAATAGCTTAAGGACATGGTAGCAGAACCCTCAAGAGTTGAGTGTCTAATTTAGGTCTTTAATTTGATGTTGGAGTTTAGATGTATCATATTTATTACCCACATCATGGGAAGGAGTGGTGTTCTTCAGAATTTCATTACCAATAGGAGCAAGAGAGTTGCATACCATGTTCAATGTTTCCTCTAATTCTCTTAAATTCACTCTAATATCCATTGATTTTTCCTTCTCTCCCCCCCTAAGGTCCTCTTCTTCTTCTTTACCAAATTCTTCATCTTTAGGGTTCTCTACAAATTTTCCCTCTCCATCCAATTCATACTCAAAATCAGTCTCTAGTACCAATCCCTCCAAAATTTTCTTATCTTTTCTTTCTTTATTGATAATTTGGGCTGACCTCCTCCCATTAGAGTGACTCTCGTGTTTCTGTTTATCAACTTTTCATTAATGTTATTTAAATTAAATTCATAAAATATTTCATATAGTACATCTAACTCTTGGAAATTTAGAGTTTTTTATGGAGGTATTATTAAAATGAATTAAAATGCATATCTTTAGATGGTTTTGGTTATAATTCCTGGGGTGTTGGGTTGTTCTTTCATTTCTTTAAAGAAATGCAAACTAATTTTCTTTCTAAAAGACTAGGGTTGTGATTGTGCCCTTGTATGGATTAGGCTTCTTAGGTTTCCCTTAGATTTTTTAGATGAGGAGATTTTCAGGAGTCTAGCAACATTTTTTTGACATTTTATTTCCATGGACCGTATCATGACTTTGATTACAATATTGGTGTATGCAATAATTTGTGTTAGCTTCAAATAACCACACGTAATTTTCTATCAGAAGTTTCTATTATTTCAAAGATTTGTGTTTGGGTTTAGAGAGTTGATTTTGAATCTATATCCTTTGTGTATTTTAACTCCAAAAAGAATGGTCATTGAGTGAAACATTGTAGTCTGAAGAAACCCAATGTGAAATTTGAAAGGTCTTGTGGAAAATTACTGATGGATCAAATTCATTAATGAATGAAACTCTTGTAGGATCTATCCAAATTGGTAATAATGTGGTATATAATTAAGAGGTTTTTCCATCAATCAATAAGGACATAGAATATTAAAAAGACTAAGAATGGTCATGGGGTGAATGTACACCCAAATATGGTTAGTCAAGAGGATTTACTACCAAAAAATTACACTGTAAAGGATAAAATAGTGTATGGGGTCCTAGAATAATGGTTTGCACATAAAAGAGACCCTAAAGCCAATATTTTACACTTACATTTGAATTGTATTGATATGGAAAGTAAATGTAGATGATTAATATTGAAATTAAGAAATAAAGGTACTTACCTCTGAAAAAGAATCAGTTGAAAACCCTGTCAAACGATCTCAAAAACTGTTGATTTTCGCACTCTTGAACTGAAATTGCAAGATCTACAAAACCTAGAAATATTTTTCTGAGATGGCTCAGCTCGGGTTTGACCCTCATAAAAGGTCAAATACCAAATTCTTCATTTGAAGTTTGATTTGAATTCTGTTCGCAAATCCTGGAAGTTTTTTGAAAAGGGTATCCAAATTCACTCCCAGATTCAAAGTTCTACACCTGTACCTGCAAGAAAAAGAGAGTTTTTGGTTGTTTGTTTTGGGGGTTTGCCTTAGTCAAACCCCAATTTAGGAATTAACCTTGAAATTGAATTGAAATTGCTGGAATAAAAAAAGTAAATGGAACGATTCACCTTGCTTGAGTTGAAACCCTTGTGGAGGATTCGAATCCTTGAATCCACAAGAATGGATGAATGTAGAATCACATGTAGGATGTCTCCAATCAATTGTCTTTTGATCTTCAACACCAATCTTGAATGGATCTTGAACTTGGAAGAGGCTTGAATGGAAATGGAGAAATCTTCAACAAGAGAACTCCGTAGAGCTTGAATCCTTCAATGGCTACTAATGGATCTCCTTGATGAATTGGATGCTTGAATGCTTGAAGGCTTGAATGCTTGATTTTCTTGCTTTCTTGCACTTGAGAGCTTGAGAGACGGATTGCAAAACTTGATGAAAGATTGCTTGGATGAGATGAGATGAGAAAATGAGAGAGGAAGGCTCCCTTTTATAGTGATCTAGGCCACAAGAGAGGCCTTGTAGAAAACAATAATTAAGAGCCCATGGCACAAAAATCTAGAGAGGTGCACATGGAGAGGAAATTAAATTAAAGTCTTGACATAAAACTCTAGGAGGGGACCACCCTTAACATAGAGATAAAATAATTATTTAAGAGCCTTGTTACAAAATTCGAGGTAAGGCTAACCCCAAAGTTAATTTGAGCATTAGGCACAAAACTTGAGAAAGGCTAATCTCCAATAATAAATTAGGAATCCTATACAAATATCAAGAAAGGTCCACCTCAAATATTAATTTGAGAATTCGACGCTTAATTCGATAAATAGTGGCCCCGAAGAGGGAAAATATAAGTTTTTGATAAAATCCCACAACCGGAAGCAGACCCTAAAGATCCCAGACCTTAGGGTCAAGGTCAAGGTTGACCCTGACCTAGTTAGGGTCGAGGTCAACTTTGACCTTAGGGTCCAAAACCTCAATTTCATAGTCCAGATTGTTAGGAAAATGCTAGGAAGAAGTGGGAAATGGGGTAGAACAGGGGAAAAAGCTAGATCCAAGTCGAATATCCATTCAAGGTGTTTGTCATGACCCCAAACCACTTACTCGGAGGGATAAACGCTCTTACCATGGAAGTGCTTCCATTTTAAGATGATACATTAAGCCCCCACTTTAGCAAGAGTATGGACTCGATGCAAACTCTTGGTAAAGGAGATCACAAAGAAAAATGTAATCTTATTGAAATCAAAGGGACAAAGGAATCCTCAAGCCCCTAGGGACTCAAGTCTTTGTTAACTCCAAGATTGCAATAAGAGAGACATCACTAGAAGAAGAGAGAAAGGAGAGAGTGGAGTGGTTAGCTCACCCAGTAAGATGTGTATATCTCACTGTGAACCACAAAAGGATAGGATGGCTCACCAAGAAAACACTTGATAGTCACCCCATAATGTTGTGCACCTTCTGGCGGCTTTGTGCATGTCTGTAGTGTGTCTTCTAATGACTTTTTTAAAGTACCCATGGATCAACCTTCTTGTATCACCATGGAATACAAAATGCGTGTCTCCTCAGGATTTAGCAACTTATGTGTGTTACCTTTAAAAGATTTGGCATATAGGTGTGTGTCTTTTTAGGATTTAGCAACTTATGTGCGTTACCTTCCAAGATTTAGCATATTGAAAAATTTGAAAAATGCGTGTCTCCTCAGGATTTAGCAACTTATGTGCGTTACCTTCAAAAGATTTAGCATATTTGAAATTGGAAATGCGTGTCCATTCAGGATTTAGCAACTGATGTGCATTACCTTCTGAGATTTAGCATGCTGCAAAACAAAAGGTTAGAACAAAAATACATAATATAGAATGAGGGAGGCTGTATATATGCCCCCCTCCTTAATATGGCAAAAACATACTATTTTGACATGTTAAGGAAAGAAAAGAACAAGGATAAAGCCTTCTTCAGCATCAAGACAATATCCACAAACAACGCCCAGTCCAAGCCAAGAAGGTCACAACTCCTATGAGGCCATGGAAGGGACAAATGCAAAGATATATCATGCAAAAAAGTGAAAAAGTAACCCTTGTAAGGGATAGCACACTGTTCAGTTTCCAAGGTGAGAGATATATCAACCATGGAAACCCAATGTCAAACAATGAAATAGGTTGTGATCAAGGAAAAAGATCCTCAATGCAAACCAAAATGTTCATGTATAATTGGATATCACATAATAGATAGATTCTTCTTAACCAAGGAAAGAGGTGAATCCCAGAAAGACAAAAAAGAAGGAGATGACATCCTTTCCCCCCAAGTATAGGAACAAAGATGGAAGGGGACCTATTATATTGCTCACAACACTATGCAAGACAACGAGCCCCCAAGAATTAGGCTACCATTGTTTACATAGTGTGGAGTTCCATAATAGGAACATAAATGTTATTTAGAGAAAATAGATTGAAATACAACTCATTGTCACATGATATATAAATAACCTTACAATCAATGAGCTTCCTAATCTTACAATGTAAAGCTTGACATTCAGTAGTAGAATGATCATGAAATCTATGATATAAACAAAAAGGAAGAGTCTTCAAGTGTGAACTATGTTTCTTTTTGTGTTTAGGTCTAGTAATCATCTTAGAACGAAGGAGTTTAGACAAAAGAATTTCTTGGTCAATTTCCTTCATAGTTTCATCATGTTTTGAAGTGTTATTCAAGATGTTGTTAAAATTGATGTGTTTTCGAGGATTAAATCCCAATCCATAAGAATGCTCATGCCCCCCAGTGTGTAAGGGCATTTGAATTCCCTATTTATGCTTACCACATCCTTGACCATTAAATTCTTGTTTAACTAGGAAGTGATAACCAGGACCATAACAAGAAGCCATATCAGAAGGAGTCAATGGAACTTCAGTAGACACAATATCATCCTTAGCAGATTTGATAGATTCATTGTGGGTAGAAGCAGCGAAAAATTTATTACAAAGGGTTTTAGAAGTAAAAACTCGTTGTTCAAACTCTCTTTGTTTCTTCATAAAATCAAGATCATTAACCTTATACTCTCCAATAAAGGTAGGATTAAAATCCAAGGTTCCCCAATCATCGTTAGGAAGAGCATTAGAGGAAGAAGGATTGCTATTAGGAATAGGAATAGTGTGGGTTTGAATATTAAGACAAGGATTAGGTGCATCATCCACATGAAGTGTATACATCCCATTGTTATGTATAAACTTGACTTTACGATGAAGGGTGGAAGGAACAACATGCATCTCATGCAACCGAGGTCTACCCAAAAGAAGATTATAATTGAGAGGTCTAGGTATAACATGATTAGGAGTATTCAGGATGATCGGTCCTACTTTTATAGGTAAGGTAATGATGCCTAAAGTGTTCTTAGCAATGTTATCAAAGCCACGTATAGGAACATTGTCAGGTTGAATAGTTGAAAGATCGACGTTAATCGCTTTGAGCATGTCCATGCTACAAACATTAAGCCCAGATTGATTATCAATCAAGGTCCTACAAATGATACTTTTATTGATAGTAAGAACAACCATAAGAGCATCATACTAATTCCGAACTTCTTTAGAAGGTAAATCTTTTTGAGTAAAAACAATGTCAGGAGGACTCGGGGTAGCATGCATGCATTGTAAGAAGTTATTGATGTTCTCTTGATTAGGAGGTGGAGTAGGAAGAGTTGCTAGAGCTTTTTTCAAGGCTTCATAGTAGGTAGGTGAAGTTTGAAGAAGCTCCCATAAAGAAATCTTGACAGGAGTATTTTGTAATTGAGTTATCAAATCATACTCCTTACTAGGAAGACGGGGTGGAGGAGGAAGATTAGGTTGAGAAGGTGGTAAAGAAGTAGAAACCACCAGATTAGGTTGAGGGTTATTCCTTGTATGATATGTGTGAGCTATAGAATCTTGATCATTGAAAGAATCCATAGGTTTACCTTTGACAGTAATGCGGGGACAACCTTTGACAGTTAACAAGGGTTTAGGATAAACCATTTTAGTTGTCTCAACACTACATATAGATTCACAAGAAGGAAGAAAAGAGGACATCCTAGGAGGAGATGAGGTCAGATCTTGATTCTCCATAGGATCATCACTAAAAGGGAGAGCATTAAGGGAATTCATATCATTCTCCACTAATGCCTTATCACTAGAAGGAATCTCAAATGGAGGTAAAGCATCTATAATGTCATCTTCTTTCACTAAAATGTCCGCATAAGGGGAGTATGTTGTAGAAAAAGATTTATCATCATGTATGAATATGTCATCCATTAATAAATCACCCTCATGAATCAAAGTTTCTTTGCGAGGCGAGGATAAATCAATGTCATTATCCAAGGGATCATCCAAAATGGTTTCATGAGGAAGAGAGTAATCAACATCCAAATCCAAAGGTTCATCCCAAATAGGAGGATTATCATACCTACCAATAAAGCACAATTTAGGATCCCTAGAGGGGAAAGAAGGTAAATTATGTTCTAAAGTAGGTTCATAGAAAGGACATATATTAGGAGAAGAATCAACATCAATCCTTAACTCATCTCCATAAAGAGAAATATGATAAAGAGATAGATTAAAGTCATCTTCTTGCTCTAATATATCCTTACAAGGAAATTCAAAAGAGGACAAAACAACATCACATGCACTAGATAAAGTGTTTCTAGGTGTAACATCATGCAATGGTAAGGTAAGAGGAGAATGTTGTGTAATCCCAAAAGCTATAGAAGAATGTTTGGAAAACACTTGAAATAACTTGTGCAACATGATAACAAATAAAGAAGTGCATAGAAACTAAATCTAGATATATCCCAATGCATTCGAATGAAACTTATAAGCATGAAAAGGAAATCAAACACAATAGGGCATCTAATTCCACAAGAGAAAGGGGTAAGTATGTCAGGTTCACCAAAATGTAAAGGATAAAATAGTTTATGGGGTCCTCGAACAATGGTTTGCACATAAAAGAGACCCCAAAGACAATATTTTACACTTACATTTGAATTGTATTGATATGGAAAGTAAATGTAGATGATTAATATTGAAATTAAGAAATAAAGGTACTTACCTCCGGAAAAGAATCAGCTGAAAACCCTGTCAAATGATCTCAAAAACTCTTGATTTTCACAATCTTGAACTGAAACTGTGAGATCTACAAAACCCAAAAATATTTTCCCGAGATGGCTCAGCTCGAGTTTGACCCTCATAAAAGGTCAAATACCACATTCTTCATTTGAAGTTCGATTTGAATTCTATTTGTAGATCCCAAAATTTTTCTGAAAAGGGTATCCAAATTCGCTCCTAGATCTGAAGTTCTGCACTTGTACCTACAAGAAAAAGAGAGTTTTTGGTTGTTTGTTTGGGGGGTTTGCCTCAGTCAAACCCCAATTTAGGAATTAACCTTGAAATTGAATTGAAATTGTTGGAATAAACAAAGTAAATGGAACAATTCACCTTGCTTGAGTTGAAACCCTTGTGGAGGATTCAAATCCTTGAATCCACAAGAATGGATGAATGTAGAATCACATGTAGGATTTCTCCAATCAATTGTCTTTTGATCTTCAACACCAATCTTGAATGGATTTTGAACTTGGAAGAGGCTTGAATGGAAATGCAGAAATCTTCAACAAGAGAACTCCATAGAGCTTGAATCCTTCAATGGCTACTAATGGATCTCCTTGATGAATTGGATGCTTGAGGTCTTGAAGGCTTGAATGCTTGATCTTCTTACTGCTTGCACTTGAGAGGTTGAGAGATGGATTGCAAAACTTGATGAAAGATTGCTTGGATGAGATGAGATGAGAAAATGAGTGAGGAAGGCTCCATTTTATAGTGATCTAGGGCACAAGAGGGGCCTCATAGAAAACAATAATTAAGGGCCCATGGCACAAAACTCTAGAGAGGTGCACATGGAGAGGAAATTAAATTAAAGTCTTGACACAAAACTCTAGGAGGGGACCACCCTTAACATAGAGATAAAATAATTATTTAAGAGCCTTGTTACAAAATTCGAGGTAAGGCTAACCCCAAAGTTAATTTGAGCATTAGGCACAAAACTCAAGAAAGGCTAATCTCCGATAATAAATTAGGAATCCTATACAAATATCGAGAAAGGTCCACCTCAAATATTAATTTGAGAATTCGACGCTTAATTCGATAAATAGTGGCCCCGAAGAGGGAAAATATAAGTTTTTGATGAAATCCCGCAACCGAAAGCAGACCCTGAAGATCCCAGACCTTAGGGTCAAGGTCGAGGCTGACCCTGACCTAGTTAGGGTCAAGGTTGACTTTGACCCCATAAGGTTGACTTTGACCTTAGGGTCCAAAACCTCAGTTTCATAGTCCAGATTGCTAGGAAAATGTTAGGAAGAAGTGGGAAATGGGGTAGAACAAGGGAAAAAGCCAGATCCAAGTCGAATATCCATTCAAGGCATTCGTCATGACCCCAAACCACTTACTTGGAGGGCTAAACGCTCTTACCATAGAAGTGCTTCCATTTTAAGACGATACATACACTACATAAAATATGGATATTTCTATAAATAATGATGTGGAGAATGTTGATTTAGGGATAGTTGATGTTCCTACCCCTTGTATAATAGATAGGAGATGGAAAACTCTTTGGAACATGGTTTATTTGAGATTAATATAAAAATGCATCTTTACAATGTCAAAATTAGTGGTGATGATTTATACTATGTTAATCATATGTTTTCCCTTGTTTCAATTATAAAACCTTCTTTAGTTGAAGAAGGTTTTTTTTCCTAAGAAGATTTTAAAAGACCAAATGTCTAGTTCTGATGACTCTATTGAGGATGATACTAAATTTGTAGTGGTAAAAGATAAAAATCAATGTAGGGTTACTCTTTCTTTTTCTACTATGAGAAAAAGGAATATATTGAGAGAAACATGTCAAGAGTATGTAAGCAATTAGGGGGGCCTACATAAATACAGAGTCATGATAACTAAATAAAGTCATATGTGGTTTATGGAGTGTAGAGCACTGTGCCAAAAATGGGCCTTATTAGCTCACCTTCCTATTTCAAATGAAGATTTTCTCTTAGAATATTTGGGGGATAAATCAATTCCACAAGAATGATCTCTTACCTAATTTGATGAGACATCATAAAACTTATACTTTTTTAGTTCATGAAACAAGAATGTTAAAATCTAAAACCTTAGGTGTGAAATTTACATTCTTGAAATATGTTGTTGTACATTTTTATGATCCAGAAGGATCTTCAAGAGTCATTAAAATTTTTGTAATCTATGATTGGTTAAAGCTACTCAAGATTTCGAATCTCCAATACACATTTCTCCAAAGTTTGAACATTTGAAGTATGCATCTATTTGGGTGGTTCCAAATATTTACGCTCCAAATAATAAGGTTTCTAGAAGAAGATTATTTGGCTCATTTATTACTTTTAAATATAATATCCCATTTAAGTGGATTGTAATGGAGGACTTCTATACCCCTATTCAAAATAGAGATAATAGGGGGGATTCTTGAAATTTTTATGATAACATCCAAAATATCTTACTAATGATAAACTCCTAGAGTTAGATGGAGATGGACCTACATGTCACATCTTATACATGGTCTAATAAACAATGTAATGTTGATTTAATTCAAGTCAAGTTGGACTATGTCTTTGATATCTCCCAAATATTTAAATACGACTGATTGAAAACTTTTATCTCTTACTCAAATAGGTTTTGATGATTTTTCTATTGCCTTCATAGTAGACAAATATCACAGAAGGAAGAACTTACCCTTCCATTTTCTAAAAAGGTTTGTTTTGAACCCATATCTTTAGCTTAAAATTAAGGAATGGTGAGATACTGATATCCTTGGTTATAAAATGTATAGGATTTATAAGAGTTTAGAAGTGGTTAAAAGTAATATTATCAAATGGAACAAATCCTCATTTGGCTATATTTTCAATATCAAGAATTAGCTAAAATTTGAGGTTAATGATATTCAGGCTAAAATTTAGAATCAAGAGGCATCTAATGCCTTGGTCAATAAATAAATGGTTCTTTGAATAATACTTAATGATAATGTGTTAATAGAGGAGGAATTATAGAAGCAACAATCTTAGGATATTTGACTTCAAAGTGGAAATTTTAAAAAAAAAAGTAAATTCTTCCATATGTCGACTCTAAAATACAGAACCACTTATCAATGGATTCATGCTCTTCTCTTTGGAACTTCTTCTCTAAATCGAAATCCTTAGTCCAAAAAGGTATTACATGGATCCTATGTAATGGTTAAATTATATACTTTTGGGATGAACAGTGGGTTGGTTATTATCCTCTTGCCTTTTCTCCCTGGGAAATGCGCTTTAAGGAAATTCATTTGTAGAGGTTTGACTACTTGGTTGTAGATTATATAGGAAACTATAGTTGGGTCAATCATATGGAAGTGGATTCTAACTTAAAAGCTATTCAAAAAATCTTCTCTAAAGTGCACGTTCCTTCTATTTTTTATTTATTTTTAGATCAGTAATATTCTCTTTTGACTAGATATATGAACGAGTGAGGTTGTAAATCCAGGGGACCTCATCTCCAATTGAATCCAACAATCGAAACTTGTAAGCATTGAAGCTCAGCTGAGACACCGAGCCCAAGAGATGTAAGAACACACACCCAACATGGGACTGGCACAAGGACTATTAACACTCCAAGCCCAAGTGGGTTAGAGAGATAGAACAACTATAATCTCTATCTCCACCTTCAATCACCATCTCCATCTGCAATTCCTTCGGACTCCCATGAACAATTGTGCCCAAATATGATTCATTTTGAATCCTCTCCCATTTTAACCACATGCTTATGCTAAACAATGATTACTTATGACTCACATGTCCATCATACACCATCGTGCAAGCACTGGGCTTCGAACTTTGCACCTCCTTGTTACAAGGGCTTGCAACAATATTTGTGTTATGAGCTCATGCTCTACATATTCCTTCTATTAATCTTGAGGAATCCTTTGTACTGGCCTTCTCTAATGATGTTTCTTACTTGTTCTTTAAAGTATTTAATGCTCAAATTGGATTCCCCTTCCCTCAACCCTTTTGCACCTTGGTTTTCAATGCAACCCTTATTCCTTAGATTAACATTTTCTTTGAGCTAGTCATTTAGAATAAAGATCTTACTTTGGATAATTTGAGTAAGATTGGTTTTCTTTTACCTAACATATGTCATTTATATGAAGAAGATTCAAAGAGTTATTTCCATATTCATGTGAACAAGAGACAAAGAGCTCTTTCTATTATCTCTTCACATGTTTTTTTTCTAGAGATATCTAGTATCATTTTATGGATATATGGATAATTTATTGGGTGTTCCCAAATTATTTCTTTGAATGTTGGTCCTAATGGGTTTCCCCTTTCCCAAATCCATCTCTTTCCCTCCTTTATTATTTGGTAGTGCCACACATTTCATGGGGAATTTGTAAAGGGAGAAATTTTTTTATTATCATAGAGGCTTGTTTCCCTTCAAAGGTGGTGGCATTGAAGATTCATTTTACTCAAGGAGAATGCTTTTGTTGCACACTCTAATAATTTAGCTTCTGGTCCTCTCCTGAATCCTTGTCAACTAGATTTTAATTTGTTTCTTTGCTAGAATATTCAATGGGACATTGGTAATCTATTGAATAAATAGAAAAGATCTAGAAAGGAAGTATTTTGAAAAGCACTTCATGATGGATAGATCAAGATCAATATTGATTGGGCAGTGAAGGGTAAACCTAGACTATTTTGGTATGGAGGAGTGGTTCATGACCATAATGGTAGGCATGTCTCACTAGTGGCCCCCTCTTTGGGTTCCTAGATAAACTACTATGTTGAGGGATATGTATCCTACATTGGATTAAAGTTCATGACTTCCAAAGGTTTTGTGAGAGCCTAGTTTACATCTAACTCCTTAAACAATATGAATTTCCTCAAAGGCTCTCAAAGTCCTTGTTGGACCATTAAGTCCTTCATTTTTGAATGTTTAAATATGTTAAAATTATTCCATACGTTCCAAATTAGTCACATTTATTGTGAGGAGAATTGTGTGGCCGATGGTTTTTCCAATGTTAGTGTTAATCTTCCTAGTGATATTTATAGGGGAACAAATGACATCATTCTGCATGAAATTAAATTATTATTTAAAATTATGAAAAGACTTGTTAAATCATATGCACCTCTAGAAATGATGGTTGACATTTTAAATTTTGTGTGGAGTGTCTTTTTGAAAAGAACCTTCATTATTAAGGTTTGGCTTCACATGTATGAATTTATGAGTTCTAGATTCTCCATCTGGTTCTTCTTTTTGGTGGGTTGGTGTCTTGGAGTTCTCTCCAAAAATATGGAGAAGATAGAAACTACATTAACCCAATTATATAAAACAAATGATAGAGTGATCACGATATTTGGAAGGTGTGATCTATAGGAGGTTTCACCTCTTTCATTGAGAAAGTACATGGGAATGGTCCTCAACTTACAAAGGCATTTTTTGAAGGTTGTCCTCCACTTACAAACGCATTTTTTGAAGGTTGGGATGATGGAGTGCTCAAGGTGTTTGGTATTGAATGAGTGATCTTAGAAGAATTAGTGGTGGAAGTTTTGCAAACCATAGTTGAGGGCAGAAATATTTTTAGGCATAAAAAGGGCATTGATAAAGCCCTATAATTTTTATTCATAGAAAAAGAGAGAGAAAAGGTTCAAATAAAGAAAAAGGGTAGCTATGATAAGACATCGATTCCTCCTCTATGGACCAAGATGATTAGAGTTTCAGGCCCTTTGAAAATTTGTCTTTCTTTAATAAAAAAACATCATTTATTTTACCAAATTTCTATTGGCTTAAAAGAGTATGTTCATATAAATCTCATTACTAATAAATAATATTTGAAATTTTTATCTGAAACTATTTTTTTAGAAATATTGACATAAATTTAATATAACCAAACAAAGGTGAAGAAGAGACCCGTACAAAAGAAAGACTCTCGAAGTCTTAACCAAACAATGGAAAAGACGAAGAAAGAAAGCGGGAAAAAGGAAGGGGAAACTTATTTGAGCTTATTGATTATCTGGATCTTCAATAAGTTTGTACACAAATCATCAATTATCCCAATTAGCATCTCGAGGTGCATGAATGACCGGACGGGTTGGAAGAGCACGTTCCTCCACTTGGTGGACAAGGGAAGCCAATCTATATACATGGCTTTGAATCTAGCAAGTGCGACTGCCATAGAAGTGAAGACTAAATGTTCCACCGAAGCTTCAATCTTTTTGACAATTACCTGACGATGATCATAAAGAAGACCTAGTAATATGTCATGAAAAAATTCATCGTGCATACTATTACCTTCTATGTCAACAAAATCAAAGTAACCAGCAAAAAGGATAAAAGCCCAAATATATTCTATATAAAGACAAAGCTTGATGTATAATAGACTGAGGAGAAATTCATGTTTTTTCATATATGTATGAGCTACTTGTTCAATAAATGAGAAATCCCCTAAAGTTCCATGCAAATGATTAAAAATCTAGAAGCCGCTTCTGAGAATATTGGTTGAGGATGCATCCTGAACCATTTTTCATCCAAGATTAACAACTATTGATCCTTCTATATCTGTAGATTTGTTTTTGAAGAACACACAAATTTTATGGGTTTCATACCACACAAGGTCCCTACGTTCCCAGTGCCAACAAGGATCAAGAGCTTCGTACTCCATAAAATTAATTCCAGAAGCCAAGAACAAAACATGTGGCGCTGCTGTGAAAGTAAAATAGCAGACTCGAGAATGAATCATGGAACATAAGAATGACAAATTTGGCTCCATCTGCCAAAGGCAAAAATATAACTTCATAAATCTGCAGGGAGTGAAATTATAAGCCAGCTCCATATCTAATTACATTAAGAAACACTCTCAGCCAATACACAATTTATAGCTAATTCACAACTAAATTGAAATAGTGATTGAAACTTTAATAACTACAAACTCGACCATCAAGGGGAAATAACAGAGCACTAAATAAGATTTGCAGGAGTATACCAACTCTTTCGATATTGAAAGAGCCATATCTCTCCTTGATGGTATGACATGAATTACCAATTAATGTGTGTCATATCATCAACAAATATACAAAAAGAGGTATGATGCTAGATAAGATATGCTTCCATTTAGAAATTGAGCCTTGAAAATAGGGCAGTAAGATCCCTAGATTTAGTTTAAAAACTAGGTCTACGAAGGATATCCATGCAACTAATACCTGATAGGTTCACATAACCAAGGAGCCTGTAATAGAGGTCGAATCAAAGTGATAGTTGGCCAAAAATTTAGAATAAAATGAAGTTAAATTATTGACGGGGAAAATATAAAAGAAAATTTCTAATTTCTTTATTCAAAAATATTTTTTATAAAAATATCTAAATTTTTAATTAAATCAAATAAACAATTATCTATTATTTAAAACTACCACAATTGATTAGATCTTATATTGAAAACAAATTCACGTAAATCTTAGATATTTATGTAACACAATGAATTTGAAGTGGTAATAAATCAATCAACTTGTCTGCATGGGTAGTGGAGTTGGCTTGGGTCTTGGATTTGCTCCCTTATGATCTTGAGTTCAGCTCCAAAGTCTATACTAACGCAATATACTGAGTTGTGGGTTGTTCGTATAACAACATCAGAAAATTAGTCTTCTCACATGCTCACCCCTTCCTATCCTGAACATGTCAACAAAAAGTAAGACCAAGACAAAAACAGAATCAATCAAACTAAATTAACAAAATATAAAATTAATTTTAGCTTAATTAATATTCTACTTTATCAGCATTGAAAAGGTAACAGAAGTCATTGCAGAGGTTTTATTTAAGAAAAGATAAAGGAGATAATACAAGAGAGTATAAACCTACTATCTTATGGTTCGGGAAGACCTTGGTATCACCCTTTAACAAAACAAAGATATTTGGGTGGACCCATACCCATTCGTCGAGCATGACAAAGCAAGAGAACAAAGATACGAGAGACCTCCCAACAACGCAGAAACTGCATTAGTTGAGCGAATTAGATAAAAGGTAAAGGAAAGTTGGTCAATAAAAATTGCTGATTTGATAATTGACCTAATTGGATTATTCCATATTATTGTTTACTGTAGTACAAAGTGCTGAGTGTGCAGAGAAGACTTCGTCCAGATAAAATCTTTATTTAATGGATTGCAAGCACTTGGAAATTGGTTGGCACCATACAAGCGCTCGTTAGAAGAGGTTGGTTCCAACTATGATAGTTATTCATGTTTAGTTATTTGTATTTTATATTAATGTCATTTGTAATGAATAGCAATGAAGCGACTATTGAATTAGGAACGTGATTAAAACAAAACTCGAAGTTTAGAAGTTTAAGATAAGGTGTAAATTTGAATAGAATAAGTAGACTTTTCAAAATGGAAACAAAATGTCGTCGAGGTCATTGGGCCTTGAATATAGAGAAAGAATTGGATTAGGAATCGTCTTTCTGTAACTGAAAATGTTGTTCTATTAAAAAATTCGGTAATGGTCTAACATATAGAAAAATAAATTTTGTTTTGACTCATACGTAAATCTCATACAATCGAATTGAGTGTTATAAAAGAGTAATTTATGTGGAAACTTAATCTGTCATTATTTATAATTAATCTGAAGAAAAAAGACTTTGTATTGTGTTTTAAGTAGTTAGAATTATATTAAGATATTTATAGTGCTAATAATTATCTATAAGAATATAATTTTACTTAGTGCTAATAATAGTGATGGAAACAAGAATAACACATCAACTTAACCATCATAACATGTTAACGTGATGAACGCCACTGCCGCTGCTGGGTTTCCCGCCCAACGTTTTGAATGCCTGGGCGCTGAGGCAAGAGCTAGTCCTCCTCCGCCTATAGGTTTTGAACATGCGCCTGGGTCTTCCTCGTAGGGGTCTTTGGGTGTTGCTTTATCTGTAGGGTTGGGTGGTGATGCCCCTTTGTTTGCGGATGCTGTTGTGTCATATGCCGATGTTGCGGCCTATGAAGCAGGTATCCATGGCCCTGTCCCTTTTGGTAGGGGGGGTTCCCGGTCTCCTCTTGTGCAACTGGTTTCGGTTTGTAAATCTATTAGGGTAAAGCTTGATTCTGAAATTGTGGATGAGATTGTTAAAAATGCTGATGATTTTTCTTCTCATGTTGCTATTTTTCATTTTAGGGGCTTCTGGCCCTCACTCTCTACTCTGCATGCTTGGATTTCCAAGCATTGGGAGCCCATTCTATCTGATGCGGTTCAGATATACCCTGTGGCAAGGGGGTTTTTTATTGTTAAGTTTGAAAATGCAGATGATAGGAAATCAATCTTGTGTGATAACTGCTTCACTTGGGATGAGCATTTTCCCCTGATGGCCAAACCTTGGTATCAGGGGTTTGATTCTCTTTTAGAAACTTTCAATAAATTACCCTTATGGGTAAGGCTGCCAAATCTTCCCCTCCACCTCTGGCTGGATTCGGTTTTGGAAACTGTGGGTGAGGCTTTAGGGGACTTCCAAATGGTGGACTCGGATTCCTCTAAATTTTTTAAGACTACTTATGCTCGTATTCTAGTGGAGATTGATGTTTCTAAGGGTCTCCCTGAGCAGGTTGCATTGGAATCCCCTATGGGCTCTTGGATTCAAAATTTGGGTTATGAGAATATTCCGTTCAGATGTAGGAAGTGTCACAAGACTGGACACCTTGCTGTCTAGTGCTTATCTAACAAGAGCAAATCAAAGAAATTGCCCTCTTGGTGGGCGGGGGCCTCTGACCACCACTATACAGTTCAAAAATTCTCTAAGGAGGGGGGCTCGAGTTCAAGCCCATCTCGGAATGAGTAGACTTTGGATGGTGCTTCAGTCGACGCTTCGGCTACTGTCTCTGCTGGTGTTGGCACTGATGTGGCTCTGCCTCATGAGGTAGCTGCTGTTCTTGGTGCTGCTGTCCAGACTGCTGACGCTGCCCCTGTCCAGACTGTTGGCACTGTCCCTGTCCAGACTATTGTTGATGCCCCTGTCCAGTCCACTGGTACTGTCTCTGATTCTGCAGCCTTGTCCACGGACACTGTTGCTGTCTTTGGTCCTGTCGCTACTTTGGGTGTGGGAGCTGCGCACTCTCCTGTGACCTGCCCTTTGGTGGGCTTGTCTAGCTCTTCTTTGGATTGGTAGAAGGATGTCAGAAAGGTGGAGGATGGATGGACAACAGTGAAGGGAAAAAAATTTAAACCTTTCATTCCTCCTTTTGACATGAACTTACGTTCACATAAGAAAGGGCAAAAATGTAATTCCTGATTGCCCTTGTTTGGTTTTTGGTGTGGGCTTCTGTCCACTTGGTAGGAACACTGGTTTGTTACTTCTGTTTATGTTGTGGGACACCACATTTGTATTGGTTCTTAATTGCAAAATCTATCTTTGGTCTTGTATAAGGTTTCGGGTCCTTTCAAAACCTATTTTTACGTAATCAAAACCATCACAATATGTCACTATTGGCATATTTGAAAAGCAATAATGAAACCAATTATTAGTATGAAATCTTTAAATTAATTCAACAATAATTAATAAAGTTCTTCTCTACGAATGAAAAACATAAAATAACCTATGCTATACCAAATATATTCATGATATACTGACACCATTTCTCTACTATCCTTCAAGGATCTTATATAGAATTATAATTTTTCTAAAGTATTTAACACATGCTCATATTGCATTGAAATAATGGAATGTTAGTCATACAGATTACATAATATTCTCAACATGGAAATAAAGGATGAAGATAGGGGGATTAAAGTATGAATGGATAATATTAGAGGGTAGATAAGTGTTGGTTGACATTTCATAGTAACACTATTTTTATATACGGCAAGGAAATTTTAATATATTTTTCAAGACAAGTGTTGGTTGACATATATAGATAAGTTTTGGTTGACATTTCATAAGGACATATTTTAACAAGACTATATTGTTTCTATTGAAAATATTAGTTTCAAATAATAACATATTCTTACTATGTTTATAAATAGTAGTTTACTTGATTAGATTATTAACATTTTCATATTTTTTAGATATCTACTTTTATGTGAGTTCATTCCACCAAATTTATTGAAATAGAAATTTGATTTTAAATTAATCAATGCATTATAATTTGCATTTAAGAACACTTGATTTCTAATGATTTCCTTATGAACTACTTGAAGTTAGTTCTTTACTATTAAGAGTTATTTTTTATTCAATTTCCTCATGACCACTATAACTAGATTTTGAATATCTTCCATTATTATTCAGTAAAAATAAATCTTAATAATAAACAAACTAAGTTCAATTAGCTCATAATGAATTCATTAGAAATCAAGTGCTCATAAGTACAAATTATAACACATTGATTAAATTTAAAATCAGATTTCTATTGCAATAAATTTGGTGGAATGAACTTACATACAATAAATTTCTAAATAAATCTAAAAAGATTAATAATATAATCAAACAAACTACTATTTATAAATATACAATAAATATATTATTATTTCAAACTAATATTTACAATAGAAACAATTTATGCTAATATTTTAAAACATTAACATTACAATAGAATGGCTATTTCTATGTCACTTTCTCATAAAAAAATACTTCTTGGAAAATGAAATGCTGAAATCTATTTTAATATTTTTTTAATTATAAAAATATTAGAAACCTCACGTCTAGAAGCTTAGCCAAGCCATGATAAAATAAACTGTACCTATCATTTTGATGAGACCAAGAACACCTAATATTTTCTATATAAATAAAAAAATATGCTTATAAAGACTCAAACGCCAACCAATTAATTAAAATTATAGAGATATACCAACCCATTAATCAAATACACAGCACCAACCAATTAATCTAATCTAGAAGGATTCCCTTACGATCAACACAAATATAAAAACCTTGTATCATTAAATTATAAGTTTTATAATGGAATGTATTTTCACTGAATTCCAGAGTTCCGGGGCCAATTTCTGGGAGCGGCAGAAAGGACCGGCTTGTTATCATCGTGGATTCTTGGGTATATATTAGGGGAGAACTACAATTGCTTCCGACAATATTAGCTGGCGAAACGTCAATCTTTTTTTATTTGTCTTGACTCTGCTGTTAGGAAGTCGCTATACATGAACGCAGAAAGACTCCGTAAAATATATCTTCGTTCTGCACTCTGTTCGAATTATGGCAGATAACTCCAAGCCTTCATCAGATGTATTATCGTCCTCGAATGAATGTCTAGTGCAATACGATGGATTTTGGATCCACCAGTGTTTCTTGCAAGGAACTGAAGAAATGAAGGCCGAGTTTGAAGCACAACCAGACGACATAATATTGGCTTCCTCTTTCAAGACGGGTACTACATGGATTAAGGCCCTGGTCTACGCCATTCTCACCTGCAAAAAGTACGACCTAAACGATCCTGATTATCCTCTCAATCGAACAAGCCCTCATGAACTTGTCCCCAACTTAGAAATACAGCTTTACGGCCCCTTCGCCAATTTAAGCCCAGAATCCGTAGCTTTGATTCCCCGTGTATTTCACACACATGTTCCATATCAAGCCTTGCCCGAGTCCATTAAATCCTCAGGGTGCAAAATCATTTATCTCGCCCGAAATCCCAAGGACACTTTTGTTTCGTTGTGGGAAATGGTGGTAAATAAATTAAACAACACGAACGCCTATGTGAACAAGGAAGAAGCGCTAGAGGGTTTTTGCGGGGGTTTTTATCACAGCGGCCCCTTTGCTGATCACGTAACCTCTTATTGGCGTGAGAGACGTAAGAGAAATATTTTGTGCCTTACTTATGAAGATCTTAAGGAAGATCCTGTGTCTTGTATTAGGGTTTTGAGTGATTTTACTGGGTCTTGGTGGGTTAAGGAGGAGGATATGAAGAACATTGCTCGAAAATGCAGTTTCGAGTCGCTTTCTCAAATGGAGGCCAACAAAAATGGAGAGCTCAACCTGCGTGGACTTCATCTAAGAACTGACAGCTTCTTCAGGGAAGGAAAAGTGGGTGGGTGGAAGAAGTCCCTCACAGCCGATATGAATGCAAAGATGGACAAGATGATTGAAGAGAAACTTTCAGTTGTGGCAGATATGGGACTGCAATTTAAATACGAGTTACATGATGGAGATGGTGAATTGGATGAGCATTCTAAGAAGACAGAGGAGATCAAACTGTGGGGACGTTGTGATCTTTTTGGGGATTTGGGTGCCTAGGTAACAGTCTTATCAGGAGAATCAGATACATCCTATGCTATTAGGAGAAATAATATTTTTTTATTTATATTTTCTTGTGTAGCATAATTCTTATTTTCTTTTTCAGTAATAAAATTTATATGGCAAAAAGATTGTAGTTCAATTGATTAAGTAGAATTGATGATTATGGTATTTGATATACAGGCCATCTACCAAGAGTATAGGAAAGACGTACAGATCAGGTTCGACCACTGGATTGGGCCAAATGCGTCTTATTCAGCCAAAATTGTCTTGTGATTAAGCATATAGTCTATTTTTAGAGGGATTGGAAGTTCTATCTCTGTAAGCAGAAGTTCCCAGCTTCAATTAGGTTTGATGGATAAGCCTTGCTCAAATAATATTTCATTGTATGTAATGTAAAAAAGAGTTGGCTGTAAAATTTTCTGTTGTGTTAACTGACCCAATCAAATTGTCAGAATGTAAATAATAGTACTGACATTCATGTATGTAAAAGATCTAAATGTGCAGAAAAGATTAGCTCCAGATCAATTTTTCAATTTAATGGTTTTCAGCCAGGTGGGAATAGGTTGACACTGTAGAAGCGTGTTTAACAAGAGGAGGACGCAGTCAGTGATAGTTATGTAAATCTATTTATTATACTAGCTTTTATAAATGCTGTTTCTAGAAGATGCCGATTCCACAATTTTGGTTCATCGTCTTCTTATGAGTCAAGTTTTCATCTGCACAACATCATTTACACATGGCGATACTACTGAAAGAGAAAATGACTAGTTTCGAATATGTTACGGACACATCTTATGGCAATTTAAGCCCCGTGGAAATGAAAGGTGAACTGACAGTAATACACACAGGCTTGTTTCACACTTTTCAGATTCACATTAGTCATTTGGTGGATGTAATATCATAACTTCGAGTTTGTTTTGGTTTCCCTAAATTTTGAATATAATATCAGTACAATGCATTGATTCGTGTTTCTTAGCTGTCAATGGTTTGGACTGGGTTGTTACAGACCAATTTAATTTTCAAGTATGATTAGGACAGCTGTTCTATTCCGTCTTAATATGTTGTATTCTTTATTCAAAATAAAAAAGAATAAAAAAACTTAATTATTGTTTGTTGTTTTTTAACATAAACATTTAAATAGGATAATCTAGAATTTTGTTTTAAGTACATTATAATATTTTAATAATTAATTCATATCATTTGATAATCTCATTTATCATCTTTTCATTAAGTATTATAGATGGTGTAAAAAACATTCTTATCACTTGATACCAAGTGCATTTGACTATTACTTGTAGTTAATCTCTGACATGGTAAAAAATATTCCAAATTTATAAAACACAATATTTTTTCAGCTGATTTATTGTAGTCTAACAACAATGGGGATGTAGATCTAAAAATTTCACGAAAATCTATTGTGTTTTGAGAATTTTTAAAAGTGTACAGAGCTCACTTGTATGCTCGCATGATGTCACTAGTTTTAAAAAAAATAGTAAAAATAGTTGACATATTAGGGGAGAGGGACCAGTAGTTGTGCGGGGTCCAATAGTCGATCACCCACTTGTGAATATATTATCCAGTCTTAAACTATATTTTTACTATATATTGCAATTAAATAATCCATATGTAAATCAAAGAATTTCCAAATGTTGATAAAAATGGACCAATACTTGAACACATGAGAACCTATAAATGTTATATTAAAAGAACATAAATAAATACATTAAGAAGTGAAATAGATAATTTTTTGTCTCAAATAAAATATCATAGTTATCTATCATATGTGTGTCACTTAAAAAATAATATGCTCACTCAATAAAATAAGATGCCCACTTAAACAAGTATTGTTATCCTAGTACACATACTATTCTTATGTGTAGGACTATTGGGGTAGCAAAGTATATGCATTAGAGTAATTCATATTAACAATTTGTTTGATCACAAATATAAAAGCTGAACACAATAAGTTCCTTGTATTTTCCCATGAAATGTGTGAGATTGTCAAAAAGTTTTAGTGTTCAACTATTGGTCCCTTTGTGTTGGATATAAGTTGTATTTTACATAATAATGTTTTATTTTTATAATTTTTTATTTTTTTTTGTGTTGAAGCATTGGTCCTTTTGTGTTGGATTTAAAAGTTAGATATAACAAATATTTATGATTACTAATAGGTATATGGTCCATTTAAGTTGCATATATGTTATATTTTGTATAGAAATACAATCACCCACTAATAACAAATGATATTTTTAAATTCAACTACTAGAGACTTTTAGATTAAGTTTTGGACGAATCTTTAAAAAGACATTTTTAAAAAATGTTTAACTTGGTGTGCTATTTTAACAAGTTGCGTGATGAGCCACACCTTCAAACCTTAGTTATAGGTAGTTAAGTGTCCATTTTACATTTCTAAAAAAAATAAAAGTCTTAGGATATTCTGTGCAATAGCTACATGTTGACAAAGTTAGCCCTCACAACTATTGGTCCCTCTCCCCTAACCATGAAATTTCTAGTAATTTCTAGATTAAAATGATAGCTTCCTTGTGATCCTTTCAATAAAACACATTTCAAATATATACACATTCACACTAGCATAGGTCTATTTTTGCTAGTAGGATATGTGTTGATCCATTAAATTAATGCATCCTAATTACCAACTTAGTTCTATATCAAAATAGAATAGTTATAAGGTGTACCTTTTTCTGAACCTTAAAATTTTTTAACTTATATAATGCTTTCCAATAATTCTTTTGTTGTTTTCAATTTTTTATTCAATCCATTGATCACTTATGTTTATATCCCTTGTATCTTTTCTTCCTTCATTGATGATGGGTGCATAAAGATATAATTAATGATTACATCATTTCTTTACAAATGATTCATTATGGTAGTGAATGCAATCAAGTTTCTACCATTTTCACATGCCCAATCCTACTATGAAATGAATATATAGGCATTTAATTTTGAATCATTAATACTTTAATGTAGACCAATGTTGGTGTGGTATGCCTTCCTTTTGGTGAGATCCATTCTTTATCCTCTTTATATTTCATGTAACTTGTGAATGAATGGTTTCTTTGTATATAACAGAAGAATTCCCTTTGATGTTGGTGTTTCCTAAAAATTAGATCCGAAAAGGTATAAGTTTCATATAGATATAAGTCCCTCTCTCATTAAAACTCTAAGGTTTCTTGACATATTCCTATGAGGATTCAATCAAATATATTTAAGTCAACTTAGCACATATTTACAACATAGGAGTAAGTAGCATTCGATTCTACCCCATTAAATATATAATTGCAATGTGCTTCTTCATGATTAAGGTATGCATTAACATTTTTTAAGCAACATCAAGACTTCAAGAAAAGGTTTTTATATTAAGGTAGTATTTTACAATTAAATATTTTATGTTATTGTTTAAGCCTTTTTTCTCTTGAGAAAAAGCACTCATTTTCATCAATCATATCTATTTTGGAGGGAGGAATGCCAACACATGGGTTAACTTAGGCAGGACCCTACATAACACAACCATTATTTCCTTTTTTTTTTTTTATATTGGTGCAAGTTTAGATATGATTGTAGAAATGGATAAATGAAGAGTACTAGGACCTTCATCTCTTTAATAAAGCCACAAGATCATTTATAAAGCTCCTAGTAAAGGACCATTTGCTCAAGTATTTCATTGACTTATGGAGGAGTGTTTGTGAATGTTGTGTTGTGAATTTATGCTAGTAGTTATTTAAAGAAGATAATATAAAATTTTGAGTGGCAAGTGTCACCAAACAAATCATCTTCACTGATATCTTTTCATCTTGAAAACCTAATTTTACATTTCCTCACTATCTTGGTGGTCATATTGTTGAACCAACAACTTGTACTTTTGTCCAAAGTTAATTTTATATACCTTTTTAAAAATCACCAAAAAAATTGCATCTATAATGTATTCTAGGAGAATCATATATTATCGAAAAGATCTTTTCACCAACTTTGTGGTAGCTATGGTATTATTCAAATATTTTTTTGTTTAGTACATAATTTACTCCATTGATGTTTTTTGTTAGTTTTAGATTGTTTGGTAAAAATAAAGGATTATCTTTTTCTATTTGTGGTCATAATATTTTTAATATTAGATGTTGTTCGATCATAGATTCATCAAAATATAAACATATGACTAAATATTGTTCTCATTAGTGAAAATCAAAAAATAATTTATCATTTCTAACTTTGGAGTTGCATAGAATCACATATTGATAAGATATTAAATGCAAATTTGGTTCTATAGAATGAGGATTATATATTGATAGAAGAGATAATAGAGTTGGTCCTCTTAATTTTTCCATCTCTCATGAAATTCAATATCATTCTTCATGTTGAGAATATTTTTATAATATTTGACTTCCTTAGAGAATGTCTTTGGTAAGATATAGTTAAGAATATAAAGTTATAATTATAGAATGAACTATTGAGACTTGATCCAAGGTATTTAATTATATCTCGGACTTCATCATGAAGCTTGATTCTCTTCAAATGAAGTTTTCTAGATATGTAAGGTTACAAAACATAATATATATTCTCTCTAACCTTTGTCCTGATTATTCTAGTTTTTTATTTTTTATTTTTCATTTTATTTTTTTATTTTTTTTAAGAAACTATGGATACTTTAGGTAGTGCACCACTAATATATTTTCTCTTTTGTTTTGGAACACAATTCATAATGGAACAAGACAATTTAGTGCATATGGGAATATTGAGACGTCCTAGGTATTCATAACTTATTCTAAAAGGCCTACACCTAAAGGCTTCAAGTGGAAAGTACATGAAACAACATAAGGATTATAAGTCTTATGAGAGAGATAGGGACCATCATTCATATCCTAGCGAGTTCAATGCTAGTTTTGGTTCTACAAAAGACAACCTCATTATCTTGGGAACTAGAAGAGCTTAGAGAAATTTTTCGAGTGGGGGACATGGATACTTTATAGAGGATGTGTTGTTCAAAATTTGTTCAGATGGGACTATTTAAATATTAGATGAAGTAGAAATTGATGCTCAGATTATATATGTTTATAATCTTTAGTCTTTGGGTTAGTTGATCCTTTAATTTAAAACTTTATTATTAATATCTAGGAAATTACTTCTTACAAGAAAGTTGCGGAATAATTTCATTCTCCAATAAAGGCTTCCCTTCTCCAAAATGACTAGTTGTTATTCGAAAATACTCTCTAATAAGATGGAAAGCAAAGGGAATAGGAAACTAAATTATCTCATTATGACATAGGAGAGATTAAAACACATATTCAATATACCTTAGATAATAATTTAATATTTTATAGAACATTGCATTCTCCATAAAATTAATGAAGGTAATTTCATGCAATGTTATCCACGGTTAAATACCCCTACCGTACATCACCTCACTAAGTCTTAGATTTTTTCTTGTGGGAAAGATTAAACCATGCTACATGACTGAGTTTTTAAAAGAGGGGAAGGAGAAACCATTCTCTTCATGAAAGAATTGGAGGTATGAGGATTCCTCCTATTTGGGTGTTTATGGAGGAATTTGTATCCTCTCTAATAGAAAATAAATTAGGGCCCAATAAGTATTGTCAAAGAAAAATTGCATTCATGACAAAATTACATACTCTAGACACTTGTTTCACATCCTGAATGTTTATGGTCCAACATATATAGTGGGAAAATATAAATGATGTAGGGGAATTCTAGGGTATTCAAAAAATATGCATGGTGGTGTATTGAATTGGTTATGTGTTGCTCACTTGCAGCTTTAAATGAGGATCTCGGTTATTGAAGGAGGATCAGTCACTGAAAGGAACTTGGTAAACACTAGTGCTCGATGGAACATGTGCTTGGTGAAGCTTGTGGTGCTCCATCAACATGGTTTCTCAGTGATTCCAAGTTGGCTCAGTTGTTTTACTAGCACTCGGTAGTTATGACTTACCGACTGGAGTTCTTGAAGTTTTGGTTGGGCAACTTGGTGTATTTAATGCTGGTATCTTGTGTTGTATTCTCATGTGGATCTAGATGTTGACATGGAGAATTAATTGGTTGTAAGACTATTTGAGAGCTGACTTTTGTTGTATTTAATATTTTTTTGTAATAGAAACCGATTTGGCTTAGGAGTTAATTATTTCTTCCAGCCGACTTCTAGTTGAAGAAATATATTTAAGGAGTGTTTGGGCAATTTTTTAGGGATTCAGTCAGTGGAGGTGGATCGATGAGATAGTAATTGGATCTTGTGAGATCTTGAAGATCAGATTGTTTGCCTAATGTTGTAATAGAAGAGCTAGTGGTTTGCATTCTCAGAGACAAGGAGATTTCTTGGTCACTTGCAAGCTCAAGTTTAGACCTACCTTAGTATTTCCACCAGTTTCTAATGTGCTGCAGAGATGGACTAGCTAGGAGGTTTCAGAATTATTCTTGTAATTGATTTTATTTGGCCCTAACCCAAAAGGCCTTACAATCGGGCATGTTGAATGAAATTCTATTTGAAGCATTATCTTGTTGTGTTTTGTTGATGTTGTTGTTATTGTTGTTGTTGTTGTTGTTTTTGTTATTGCTAGTGTAGGCTTGGAATATCCATTCTTTGGGTCCTCCATCTTGAACTACATCAGGTGGTATCAGAGCTTGAAGTTCTTGAGTGTGTAAATCAATTGCCAAGTTGAGGCAGTTTGCACTAGGACCTTGGGTTGATTTGGTGATTTTTTGGCCTTGGGTTTTCAAAGATCTTGAGGATGCCTCTAATAAGATTGGACCCTAGGGAAATTACAGATCTATGTGATGCTGTAGAATTGAAGATTATAGTGAAATTTAAAGTAGATTTTAGATCTGAGATGGAATTGATGAAGAATGACATGATCGCCGAGATCATGAGGGCTATTGCTAGTATGCCAAGGAATCTTGGTACTAAAGATGGCTATGAAGAAGTTGTTGAAGAATTTGAAGCTACTAGATCTAGTGGAGATGATCGGAGAGACGGATCTAATGAAGACAAAACTGGTCATTTGCATAGATGTGGAGCTTGGTTGAGTACTAGTTACATAATGGAAGTTTCTAATTTCTCTGGTACTTTGAGACCTAAGGATTTGATTGGATTGGTGAGTTAGAAGATTTATTTGAGCTTGAAGAAAATGAAGATCCTCTACGAGTAAGATTGACATAGACTAAGTGGAAAGGACATGTTGCTCTTTGGTGGAAGGAATTGCAAAGAGACAAAGAAGATGAAGGTGAAATGAAGATCAATCGTTGGAGGTTGATGTTGACTAAATTGAAAGATAAGTTCATACTTGTTAACTATGAACTTGACTTGTTTAAGAAATTACAGAATCTGAAGTAGAAAGATTTGACTATGGAAGACTATTATACTGAGGAGTTCTATAAGTTGACTATTCAGTCTAGACACAAAGAACCTGGTAAGGAAAAGGTAGATCGGTATGTGAATGGTTTTAGATTCAATATTCAGGATGAGCTTGGTATGCTGAAGATTAATTCGGTTGAGAATACTTATCAGTATGCTCTGAAGGGAGAAGAAATGTATTTAAGGAGTGTTTGGGTAGTTGTTTAGGGAGTCATTCAGTGGAGGAGGATCGATGAGATAGTAATTGGATCATGCGAGATCTTGAAGATCAAATTGTTTGTCTGATTTTGTAGTAGCAGAGCTAGTAGTTTGCATGCTTGGAGAGAAGGAGATTTCTTAGTAGCTTGCGAGCTCAAGTTTAGATCTACCTTAGTGTTTCCACCATTTTTTGATGTACTATAGAGCTAGACTAGCTAGAAGGTTGTAGAATTACTATTGTAATTGATTGTATTTGTCTCTAACCTAGAAGGCCTTACAACCGAGCATGTTGAATGAAATTCTATTTGAAGAATTATCTTGTTGTGTTCTTTTATTGTTGTTGTTGTTGTTGGTGGTGTAGGCTTGGACTATCCATTCTTTGGATCCTCCATCCTGCATTGTGTCAATAAATAATGGGAATCTATATCTATAATACTATCCTCCTTTCCTAAGGAAAATTTCATTTTGGTAAGATATTTTAATGTAATCTTCTCAATTAGGGATAAATCTAGAGGGAAAGTTCTACATATTGTAGTTATATTGGACTCGGTAATTTTGTGTTGAACAATGGACTTAAAGATTAGGTACCATCTTATAGTAATTTTACATAGACAAACAAAAGAAATAACATTTTCCACATAATGGAGATGTTGTATAGGTTTTTCTAGAATCTAATATGAGTATCAAGATTTGGCACATTTTTATCCATTATATTACCCTCTCTAGGTTTTGACTACATTGATATTCAATTATAAATTCCATTTATCCCTCCACATCAAATTTTTAAATATTATTTTAAATTCCAACATATGTGGTTTATATATTATTTGTTTATTCTTTTGCTCCAACAATCATTGAAAAGAACTCCCTTTGTAGAGGTATGAAGTATGTTCTATCTTAGCAAAAATCCTTTGTATGTTAAATGCATAAATCATAGAGTGGAGTGAACTAGAATTTTAAAACATATTCGCATCAAAGTTAGATATTCAGGATCAACTTATAAAATTAATGATCTTATTATCTTTAAAGGTGTTATTGAATATTAATACTCTAAAATGAAAGTACCTCCAAAATCATTTATGGAAAATATTGAAAAGGTAAGAGGTTCCTTGGAGACAAAATGTAACGGAGATTTGGCTCAAGGGAGACATAAATGAAAAAAATAATTCCCTCATCTAAAAGTATGAGAGGGGTTATAAAATCATTTTTTTAGATTAAATAAATTGTAGGCTAGACGTTGTATCATATTGAAAAGATTCAATAGCGGATAGTAAATTTCTTTTCCAATCTCTTTTTAGCAACATTTAGTAATCATGTTTTGAATTCCTAAGAGCTTATAAACTTCATCCCCAAATTGATCTCATAGAAAGAGAATCAATAATTTATCCAACCTTTTACTATAAAAGATATTTAAAAAGGAATTATTGTCTATGCGACCATATAAACTCCCAATAGAAATGTTTTCACTACTTCATTATTTAAGAAATGTTGGTACTTTGTAGGAAGGGATTTGTGTAGGTAAAAATGGAAGAATAGAAATGTAATCTCAAGATTCTTAAGAAAATTAATGCTAATCTCATTTATGTCATCCAAGAGTATTCCTCTTAAAATTTATTTGTAGACATCAATCCTATATCCCATTATAATATGTCTATAAAGTCTTCACAAATGTAGTATCTTTAATACATGCTAGACTGATTGCCAATTTTTTTTTTACGAACAAGGGGGTTTTCTTCTCTGGAAAGAGACATTGGAGGTGATCTTATAGACCATGAAATAATTTGATCTATAAATAATTTTAAATCCCAATAAATTATCTCTCCATTACACAATAAAAGTATGTGATGCGGTCAATATGGAATTTACTTAGCTTTGGGTTATCTACACTTTGGACCAAATGAATTATCCCTTCTGTCTCTAGTAAAAAAAATTTAGTCATTGTCAAAGGTATCCCATATGGATTTTCCTCATCCTCTAACGGTATCAAGAAAGGTGACTCATTATATCCCTTTTTGTTTATAATAATGGACGAAGCTTTAAGAAGATCTATTTTAGCACACCCTAGGAGGAACTAGAAAGGGATCAAATTGCATCATATCTAGGTTCCTACTAGACATACATTCTTTTGGTAGATGATACATTCATTTTCTCTAAGGTCACCATGAGGGAGCTGAAGACTATCAAACAAGTTTTGGATAAGTATTTTTTCATTTTAGGGAAAACATCAGTACAACTAAATCAAAATTTATTTTCTTAAACTACTCACATTTTCTATTGGATATGATAACAAACTACATGCAAAAGGACTTCACACTCTCCTTTAATGATCAATAAATACTTCTCAAAAAGCTCTAGTAGTTCTCATTTAGGGAACTTATCATTGTTGAGAATGTAAGAGATTATTGATTAGAACTTTTTTATGTGTGCTGACATTAGATTTTTTCATTGATGTCAAAATATTTTTTCTTTTGTAGACAATATGCTTAGTTTATTCAAAGAGGATGTATTATGTTGTTCTGGTGATATGTTGAGGATCTTTTGTTGTAATTTTGGATGATGTTTTAGATATGTCTATAGTTAATTTTGGTCAACCTACAAAGGTTCACATAATAGTTTGAGAGAGCTATGATTTATTTATTAGTCGATTGAAGTAGTGGTAATGTTGGGATACATTATTATTTCCTCAACTGGTGTTGCTCATGATTCAGAGTTTGGCAAATTATCTTTTTAGTGTGACAAAGTTTGATGTTCAATATTATTAATGATTAGTACAGAGATGAGTTTAGACTTCTATATTGAGTTGATGTGAAGGTTCAAGGAGCTACTCTTGCTTCACATTGATATTCTTGGATTGTATTATGACCATATTGAAAGTTTGCATTCATCATGGTGATCAAATTTGGTGATTTTATAGTATGTTAGTGTTTCTTCTTTTAGGTCCTAGCCTTCTTAGGGAAGTAACATGTTGTGATTCTTGATGCAAATTTGGTGAAGTTGTTGTGTGTTCAAGGTTGAATTTTTTGGTCCTATCTGAGTCTTGGCCAACTTTATTTTGATCACATTGTAGTCTGAGTATATTTTTTATATGATTTCTTATTATAGGTCTCATTCAACCTTGTTGTCAACTATTCATTGTAATATGTTTAAATGGGCAATCATTTTGTGATTACAATGTGTGTGAAGAATGAAGAGAAGGAAAAGGATGTTTGTATTCGATTATTGAAGCAAAAATGATGGCTCATTGAAATTTTATTCATATTGCAAATACTATATAAGCTAGTTTGGTTGTATTGTAATATTTGTCCACCTTTTTGAATTACAATCAGAGATTGATCGATGAACCCAACTGAGGCCTAGATTATTTTATTTTATTGTGAGCAGTGAGCTCTAAGAAATGGGTTTGTGCATGCATGTGCATTCCTCTTTTTTGGCATTAGCTTTTAATTGGGAAGTACTTTTAGTAGAGTACATCTATCTAGTGGGTTTGTCTCCCACTGGGGTTTTCCCTTGTAATTTGGTTTTGTCGAGAATAAATTTGATGTTTAGTGTTATGTGCTCGAGATATTGCATTAATATTTATCCTTCACATCATTAATTGGGTTAAGTGTGTTAAATTTTTAAAGTGTTGTACAACTATTTCACTGCCCCCCTCTCAACTATGATTATCTTCTTTGGGGCTAACAATTTTCATTAGAGACAAGTCCTTTTGAAGAATCTTAATCTCTTGAAGGAGATCGAACATGTAAAGCATAATGAAAGAAAGCCTTAAGTTTGATAGAATCAAATATCTTATATAGAAGGATTAGATGACTATATATCTGATATGCATGGGAGATGAATATTAGGATATCAGTGAGAATCCTTACAACATTCTTAATGCCTTGTCTGAAGGTATTTCTAATCAAAAGAAGAGATTCAAGGAGAATATGATAGAAAGGGAAGATTTGATTAGCTCTCATGTCATATATAGAATATTATTGCATCTAGGGGTTGAGGATAGTGCATGAGGTATGGACTAAGTTAGAAATTATTTATGAAGGTGACAAGTATGTTAAGAAAGCTAATTTGCAAGGTCTTAAAGGGAACTATAAAGATATGACTATGAGTGAAAGAGAAATAATCTCATCCTAGATGTAGAGAGTAAATGATTTGTTATGTTCAATAAGATATTCTTGTTGTACCTTTCCTAGCTCTTATATTGAGAAGGTTGGCGCTATTGAGGAATTGAGAACTATAAGAGATATTTAAAGAGAAGCTTTGTATGATAGAATTTGTTCCTATGAGTTGACTACTCTTGATAAGAAACTTATGAAGGTTGAGAATGCATTCAAAGCCACTGTGACTAAGCATGATAAGGGAGAGAGTTATTCTAAAGACAACTTCAATCACTATGCTAAGAAATGGAAGTAGATCATGAAAGAGGAAAGGAAGATTGATGAACTTGAAGCCTTGATTGCAAAAAGGTCCTACCTAAGGGCTCTGATAAGTGTGAAGTAAAGTTGGCTTTGAAATACTTTAACTATAATAAGATTGGTCATATTGCATTTAGATGTCCTAATAAAGTTTCTAAGGATCCGAAGTTTAGATCTAAGAGTTCCACACTAAGGGTCATAAAAGTTCTTATGCTGAAGGAGGGATTGATGATGAATATGGTTCTATACAAGAAGAGATTATGTTTATTACTATTAAAGAAGATAATCCTAATGAAGAGAAAGCCTTGGTTTCGTATGTTGATAAAAGAAATAAATGGATCATTGATAGTGTATGTTCTCATCATATGAATGGTGATTTAAATAAGTTTATGAAGCTTGAAGACTATGATGGTGGTGTTGTTAGATTCGGTAATAAAAATCCTCATTTTTTTATAGTAAAATGAACTATTATTCTTGATGGTATGAATAGTATTGATGGTGTTCTCTATGTTGCAGGATTAAGGCATAACTTGTACAGTAATAGATAGATAATAGATAAGGGATATTGATTGACATTCATGGAAGGAGTGTGTAAAATCATTGGAAGCATTAGAAATATAATTACATCTGGTACATAGAAAGTGGGTAATCTATTCCATTCAAAAACTATTGAGAATAAGTGCTTGGTTCCTAATATTGATGACATTTGGTTGTGGTATAGATTATTGTGTAATAAAATTATGAAGGTTAGCACTACTAATACTACAAGAGATTTTCCTAATCTAATGAATCCTAACAATATGTGCAAAGAATGTAAATTAGGAAAGCTAACAAGATCTATTGTTAAGATTAACGTATACACTGCAAATGTATTTCTTGATTTGGTGCATAGATAATTGTGTGATCCTACAAAGACAAAGCTATTATGGAGAGATATATTTCATGCTATTTATTGATGATTATTCAAAAATGACGTGGGTCACATTTTCAAGAGAGAAATCAGAAACCTTTCAAAAGTCTCATATATTCAAGATGATGGTTAATATAGAGTCTAGACAGGTATTGAAGTGCTTAAGATTGAAAAGAGGTGGAGAATTCACATCTAGTGAGTTTTATGCTTTTTGTAAAGAAAATGAGATAAAGAGATAGATTTATGCTCTACAAATGATGTAGCATTATTTTGTTCCAGAGCGAAGGAATATAACTATTATAGCACAGACTCAACCACAATGATTGAAGGAAATGTTCCACAGATCTATTGGAGAGAAGTAGTGAGTGGTATTGTATACACTTTCAATTGAGTACAAACAAACAAATCAACTAGTAAGACTCCTTATGAACTTTGGTATGTTCATGTTCCTACACTGAAATATTTTAGAAATTGTGGAAGCAAATATTATATTAAGAAAGATGAGGATATTGGAAAATTTGATCCTATAAGAGATGGCGGGATATTTCTTCGATATTCTACTAAGATAAAAGAATAAAAATATTATAACCTTAGATTGAAGAAGATTGTTGAAAGTAAAAATATTAGAGAAGATGAACATGTGTAGAAATTAAAAAGAACTTATAGGTATGACATAATTGAAGAGGATAGTTAGATTATGAAATTATAGAATTAGAACCAAGATGAGAATGGTCTGGAAGAACAAGGAAAACCTATGGAAAATGAGGAGGATGTTGATACCAGAGGGTCTACTATAGATCTTATTCCAAAGACTCCATTGAATGTAAAGATTAATTGTTCTAAAAATGATATTATTGGTGATAAAAATAGAGGTATTCAAACTAGAGGAAGAATTGCTAGAGATGAAACATGTTTGTTATCTGAATTTGAGCCTAAAGATGTAAATGAATTGAATGTAATTATGAAATTTGGGTGATAGTGATGAAAGAAGACCTTGATCAGATTGGGAAGAAGAAGTCTCGTTCCTAGACCTATGAACAATAATGTGATCAGAACTGAATTTCTATTTAAAAAAAAGGTGAATGAATATGGTAAGGTGATTCAGAACAAAGTTAGACTGGTATGAAAAGGGTATTCCCAGATGGAAGGTGTTAATTTTAAAAAGACCTTTTATTTTGTAGCTAGACTTGAAGCTATTAGATTACTTCTTGCATATGTAGGTTACAATTTTTTAAAAGTATATTAGATGGATGTTAAGTATACTTTCTTGAATGGTGAGTAAGAAGAGGATGTTTATATTGAGAATTCTGATGGATTTCCACTAATCAAGGAAGGACATATAGTTTTTGAATTTTAAAAAGCATTGTATAGATTGAAGAAATCTCCTAGAACTTTGTATGCCAGATTGGAAATATCCTTGATAAAGATTAGATTTAGTAAAGGTATTGTACTATGTCTTAAATTGGACACACTTCAATTTATGACCTTTTAGCTCCTATTTAGTGTGTTTGCATTGCACATTTGTAGTTGGAGCACACACTTTCCTCTTTCTTTCTCTCTTTCCTAGGGAAAATTTAGATATGACATAACACTTCCTCCTTGATTTATCTTTCTCTCACTCATAGGCCAAGGTAGGATCTAATTTCTATGCATCCTCCTCTTTCTATACCCCATTTTCCTGAATCTAGCCTCAATTTATCAGTCCCTAATATACATTACACCCGAATCCTCTGTAGGTCTAGAAGCTTGGATTACAAACCAAAGAATCTGGCATCCTAGGGATTAGGTCAGCCAAGTCAACCTATTCCCTATTGGTTGGAGACTATTGGGCCTAGTCCTATTTCAAAGTTTCATTATTTTCCGCTCACTGGAGTTGGCTCCCGCAAGGGTTATTTTAGAAATTCTTTATAAAAAGACATCTAATGTCTTATTTTACTCATGATGGATGATGATTTAAGAAAGGTACAAGAATGTGTGGACACCCCAATATGACATAGAGAAATTGAAAGGTGGAATCTAAGGGATGAATCTAATTCGTTCATTACAAAGTGAAGCCTTCATTTACATTTCTTCAATTCAAGCATTCAAGCATTACATGACATCAAGGAGATGCAAGGGGATCATGAAGATGGTTTGAGAACTTTAGCCTTGGGGGATTCATATTCTTTATGTGTTATATTCTAATCTAATCTTTGTCTCTTCAAAGTTTTATGTTCATTATCAAGAGCCCTAAAGTTACACTTGCTAGTTTGTGGATCTTCACAAAAGGGCAAAAGCTTTGACCACTGGCATGTTACAAAGTTACAATTAGCTATTGCGTAACTTCTCAATGGTTAAATGATTGTATTGGTAATGGGTTATGAGGTCCCAACTAATGGTGTGCATAACTTCAAAGGAGTTGAAAATAAGAACAAGGAGCATGCCACATGGAAAGCACTGAAGAATTGTGATATGTCTCAACGCTTGGATAAATATTTTTTAGGGAACAATTTTGAAGATACAATAGTAAAATTCAACCAGTTTGCAGAGCATCGTGAGGGTTTCTTAGCCTTTAGGGTTGGTGGTTTTGAAGTTGCGATGAAGCATTCGGTGGTTAGGTGTAACTTCACAAAGGTGAGGATGTTACAAAAATAAGAGGTTTCAAGGTTACAAAAGGATTTATGTGAGACTTCACAAGGCCCCTGATTTTCAAGTAGCGAAGTTGAGGCAAGATTAGATGAACTGTTTGTGTAACTTCAAAATGAGGCCAACTTAAGTTTTGAAATAGTATGAGATTTTATAGCAAGGAAAAATGACAAGTTTTGGGGTCTCAATGGATAAAAGAATGACATGCTTGCGTGATAGGTCGATGATTTTCTCTCAAATCGCCATCAAATACAAGTTCAAAGGAACATTTGAAGGACTATTTGGAGTGGGATGATTCTTTCAACAAAATGTTTGATGTAGTTGGAGCTGGTTGATTCTTCCAACAAAATCTTTGAATTAGAGAGAAATTGGCTATCAAAGAGGGAAATTGTTGTGTGGGAAACCATTACAGAGATTGAATCTCTACCACATAGAAGTAGTTGAGATATTTTTAGTATTAAATGAAGATCCAATACAGGGGATCAATTAATTTAAAAGGGGCATCTTATCTTTGTGGTTCACCTATTGTGGATATTCCTATGGTGCAAACCAAGACAAATTCTAAAGAATTTGGGCTGCTAGCTATCACTTTTATAATTAATTCCAAGTAGTTATTAAAGTTATTTTGATGTTGAAAACTCCACTTTTCTCATGTCTACATCTTGTTGCAATCCATCATTATAAATGATTTTCCCATTGGAGATTTGCCAACAAGCCAGATTGATGACTATATGTTTTTCATTGATGACAATGTGTGGTAAGTAGCATGTGTGGAAGCTGGATGGAAAGAGATTTAAGCATATGTTGCATGATATGTTATCAACATTATATCATGGATGCAGAGGTTAATTATGAGTACAAAGAGTTGTGTAATAGTTTATGTCAGTAGTGTTCCTGAAAGAGTTAGAAAAAGAGATTGGTATGAAATTCACAGTACGGTTATCATGGAGCATTACGCATTTATATGTATGTTGTAGACATATGTATGAGGCTATGTTCATGGATTTAGAGTCTGATATGTAGTAGAAGTTAAGTTATGATGTTCACAGTTGATAGTCACAGTTTCCTAAGTTTATCCAGAGGAGCTGATAGAGATTATATTGGTAAAGTAGTTGCACCTATCATCTTGGTATGCACACTTAGATTAGTATTTTTTGGAGAGTTAAGAATGTTTTGTTAAGAGCACATGTCACAATATAACATATGGAGAAAGCATCAATTAATTTGGTAGACCCGATAGTGTGAAGTAATGTGTTCACTCATACTAAGTTGGACAGGTCCTAGTTTATGTTGCGTGCTTAGCAGAGCTGAAAATGATGTTATTGGAGAGTTTTATTGTTTCTATAATATGATTTCAAGGTGGTTCTAATAGGCTGAATTGATTATATCATTTAGAGGAAAGATACTTATAGACAGTCATTTGTGATTACTAAGTATGGTTCTGAGTTGATAGACAAGAGCAGAGCAAAGAGTGCAAAGTGTTAAGCCATTAGAAAAAGGTCTATGTGAAATAAGAGAAAGTATATTCTATTCATTGGAACTGATCAAGACAACAAGTTTATGCCCAGTTCACCAAGATCCAGATATAGTGTGTATCAGTTAAACAAAAGGTTATAGCCTTCACCCCTTTGAGCACTATGCTCTTAGACAGTGCATCCTCACCCCTAATAGGGTTAATTGTAAAAGACTCCTAATAGGGTCTAACCCTTGACCAAGTCACTCTACTTATTGCATTGTAAAGATCAACTCCTAATAAGGTTGCAAGATCTTCTAACAGGGATTATAATACACTAGTGCAGTTCTTAGTGGGTGTCAATTCCCACCAGGGTTTTTACCTATTTGGGTTTCCCCATAACCAAAATTGTGGTGTTGTGTTAAGTGTTCTTTCATTATGTTTATGCTTAATGTTATTATATACTTAATTGAACAAAGAATTGAAACTTGTTGATAATTGATATACCCCCGCCTCTCAGTTATTTCTTGGGACTATTCCTAACAATTGGTATGAGAGCCATGTTCCTTAGAGAGAAATTTTAACAGCTTGAGGTTGATTACATGGTGTTCTTTAGAAAAGAAAGTCCTAAGTTTGATGGAGAGAATTATCTTGACAGGAAGAACAAGATGATGACACATTTGCAGTTCATTGCCTTTGAGATTTTTATGGTAGCTACTAAAGAAACTGAGATTCCTTCTTTATCAGATCTTGCCAAGGAAGATGTAACTCTTAAGGAAAAGGAGTTTTTTACTTCAAATGTCCTTTCCAAAGAAGCCCTCATCAGCACCTTGTGTGACAGTGAATTTTTAGAAATCAAGAAGCTAGATAAAGCCTACAAGATTTGGAAGTATCTAGAAGACATGTTTGAAGGAGACATTCAAGCCAAGAATGTGCACAAAAAAATATGAAAGAAAAAGTACAATACATTGGAGATGCTACCTGAAGAAAGCATTAGAACCTACAATCAAAGGATTAATGAAGTAGTTTCAGGAATCAGAAACAATGGTGGAGTGATTTCTGAAGAAGACATCATGGATAAGTTGATGACTACTTTAACACCAGAATATGAAAATAAGATAAACATCTTGGAAGAGACTATACCCTTCTCAAAATAATTTAGCAGAGACACCTTAATCAGCAAGATTTCAGCCTTTGAGATATCAAGTTTGTAGACAGAGCCTAAAAGTGAGACAACCTTCAAAGCTTCAGTCCATGGTAAGAAATTCTTAAATACCTCTAGTAATTTTGATGATGATGATGAAGAGAAAACACAAGATGATTTCATTGATATGATTTCTAAAAGAGAAAAGAAAGGAAAAGGAAAATATGAAGGTCAATTACCATACAAATGCTTTTCATGCAATAAGATTGGTCACTTTGCATCTAAGTGTCCTACAAGAGTTAATAAATTCAAAAATAACTACAAGCCTAAGTATACAAAGGAATGTTACTATGCTAGAGATGGAGTATCAAATGAAGAATCAATAGAGGATGAAATTGGATTCATTTCTCTTGAAGATGAAAAGAATGCACAAGAGTTAGCACTAATTTCACAGGCTGACATCAGGACACACTGGATCATTGACAGTGGTTTTTCACATCACATGACAAGAGACAAAGTTATATTTGTACAACTAGATAGGTACAAATGCGACATGGTTAGATTTGGTGACAAAACTCCTAAACCTATCATAGATAGAGGAGCCATCACCTTGGATGGAAAGAACAACATTGATGATGTTCTTTATGTTGATGGGTTGTAGCATAACCTATTAAGTGTTGGATAGTTTCTTGACAAAGGTTATTGGTTGGAGTTCAAAGACAACAAGTTCATCATTAACAACAAGGAAGAATAAATGATTGCATTGGGATCAAAGACTAAAGGTAATATTTTTTAGCTTAATCCAGAAGCAAGTTGTTTTGTTGCTAAAGTAGATGATAGGTGGTTATGGCACAAAATACTATGTCATATCAATTTTGATAACATAGTAAAGATAAGTAATGTAAAGGCAGTAAGAGATCTTCTTAGCATTGTAAAACTAGTAGACACAATATGCAGGGAATATGTGATGGGAAAGCATGTAGGGAATTCATTTAGAAGAAAGCATAATTTGGTAGAGAATAAGTTGGATCTGATACACACAGATCTATGTGGACCAACTCAAACAAGATCATACTATGGTGAAAGGTATTTCATTTTGCTTGTTGATGATTATTCTAGAATGATGTGGGTTGCATTCTTAAGAGACAAATCAGAAGCATTTGACAAGTTTAAAATATTCAAATATAAGGTTAAAAATGAGTTCTGATTGAAGATTAAATGTTTGAGATCAGATAGAGGAGGAGATTTCACCTCTGATAGATTTTATGAGTACTGCGAAGAACATGGGATAAAGAGATAGTTAAGTGCCCCTAGAGCCCCTCAGTGGAATGGAATTGGAGAGAGAAGGAATAGGATCATTCTTGACACAGCACGCCCCATCATGACTAAAGGAAATGTCGCACACACCTATTGGAGAGATGTGGTCAATATTGTAGTCTATACTATCAATATAATTCAATTAAGGCCATGCGCAGATAAAACACCTTATGAGCTATGGTTTGGGAATGTACCTATAGTAAAATAATTCAAAATCTTTGGAAGAAAAAGCTACATCAAGAGAGATGAAGCAATTGGCAAGTTTGATGCAAGAAGTGATGAAGGTATTTTTCTTGGTTACTCTACTAAAAGAAAATCTTATATATGTTTTAATCTAAGATTGAAGAAGATCATTGAAAGTGCTCACATTAATATTGATGAGAAGTTTATGATTCAAGAGAGATACCATGATTATGCACCTATGATTGAAGAAGAACCTAGACCTACTAGTAGTGAAGCTGTTATTGAAGAAATGTTTGACATCATAGATGTCCTATTCAATGACCCTAAAACAAGTTAAGAAGAAACATAAAAGGAAGATGAAAGAGTCACACCTAATGTTCCTAAATTTACATCTAGATATCATTCAAATGAAGACATCATTGGAGATCAGAGCAGAAAAGTCATGACAAGATCAAAAGAAAAGATTTTCACATCAAATGAAGAGGTATGTTTGCAATCACAAATTGAACCCTTAAGTGTTGAAGATGCATATAATGATTCAGATTGGCACAAAGCAATGAAAGAAGAGATATATTAGATAATTAAGAATGACACATGGGAATTAGTCCTTATGCCTAGTGATAAGAATGTAATAGGAACTAAATGGATATTCAAAAATAAGATGAATAAAGATGGAACAGTTGTAAGAAACAAAGCAAGACTAGTATGAAAGGATATGAGCAAAGAGAAGGAATTGATTAGTCAGATACATTTTCCCCTGTAAGAAAATTGGAAGCAATAAAGTTGTTTCTAGCATATGCTACATTCAAGAACTTTAAGGTATACCAAATGGATGTTAAGTCAGCATTCCTAAATGGAGAGTTGAAGGATGAAGTATACATTGAGCAGCCAGAAGGATTCACTTTATCATACAAACCTGATATGGTATGCAGATTGAAGAAAGCCCTCTATGGACTTAAGAAAGCTCCTAGAGCATGGTATGAAAAACTTGATGGTTACTTGACTAACATTGTTTTCAAGAAAGGAGCCACAGATTGTAACTTATTCATAAGAGAGACATATGATGGAATATTGTTAGTTGCTATGTTTGTTGATGACATTATATTTGGTGGTAATGATAAGCTTAGTGCATAATTTTCTAAGGAGATGCAGAGTTAATTTTAAATGAGCATGATTGGTCCTATCAAGTACTTTTTGGGATTGAATGTGCAACAAATAGACAAAGGTATATTCATAAATTAGACTAAGTATGTGAAATAGATCTTTAAGACATTCAAGATGGATGATTACAAGATAGTAAGTACCCTATGATAACAAGATGCAAGATTTCAAAAGAAGATGATTCACCAGCAATAGACATAACCTTGTATAAGTTTATGATTGGTAAAATTATATATCTTACTAAAACTAGACCAGACATTTCCAATGCAGTTGGTATTGTTGGGATATTTGCAGCAGAACCTAAGAAAAGTCATCTCATGGTAGTAAAAAGAATATTCAGATACTTGAATGGAACCTTAGACTACGATATATGGTATACTAATTCAAAAAATGTAAAGCTTCATGTATATATAGATGCAAATTGGATAGGATGCATGGATGATAGAAAGAGTACCTCTAGAGGAGCTTCATTCCTTAGAGATAGACTTGTTACTTGGACAAGTAAAAAGAAGAATTGTATCTCTTAGTAAACAACAAAAGTAGAGTATGTAGCAGTAATATTAAATTGTTCTACAATTGTGTGGATCAAGCAGATGATAAAATATTTTGGCATTCAGATTGACTACCCTATTTTTATTCATTGTGATAACACTAGCACTATCAATATGTCAAAGAACCCCATGATGCATGCAAAGACAAAACATATTGAGATAAAATATCACTTCCTAAGAGAGAAAGTTACAGAGAAACAAGTAATGGTGGATTATGTGAATACAAAAGATAAGCTAGCAGACATATTCACAAAGCCTTTACCTAAGGATACTTTTGAGTATCTTAGGCAAAAGCTGGAAGTAATTCCCTTCCCTTAATCTGATTAGAGATATCAGGAGTACATCAGTCCTCAATGACTAATGAAAGGTTGACTACTCTACCTCAGAAGTAGTACCAGTGCCTAATGTTTTTGGCACCCTTTGCCATTGATGTCAAAGGGGGAGTAGTATATAGTCATGAAAAATGTAAAAAGAAGGAATATATAGTAATAAAAAAAAAGTAGAAAGGGGGAGTAGAAATATAGTCATGAGAAGCAGTACAGTTTAGGAAATGGAGAATTTTATAAAATAATTGGACGTTTGGATTGGTGGTGTTTTTCATTCCATATGTTGCCATCAATTCCAAAGGGGGAGATTGTTGGAGATTTGCCAACAAGCCAGATTGTTGACTATATGTTTGTCATTGATGACAACATATGGTAAGTATCATGTGTGGAAGCCCGATGGAAAGAGCTTTGAGTATATGTTGCATGGATATGTTATCAGCATTATATCATGGATGCAGAGGTTAATTATGAGTACAGACAGTTGTGTAACAGTTTATGTCAGTAGTGTTCCTGACAGAGTTACAGACAGAGATCGGTATGAAATTCACAGTACGGTTATAATGGAGCCTTGCACATTTATATGTATATTTTAGACATATGTATGAAGCTATGTTCATGGACAAAATGTCTGATATGCAGTAGAAGTTAATTTATGATGTTGACAGTTGACACTCACAGTTTCATGAGTTTATCCAGAGGAGCCGAAAGAGATTATATTGGTAAAGTAGTTGCACCTATCATCTTGGTATGCGCACTTGGATTAGTCTTTGTTGGAGAGTTAAGAATGTTTGGTTAAGAGTGCATGCCACAATTCAGCATAAGGAGAAAGTATCAGTTAATTTAGTAGAGCTGACAGTGTGAAGTAACATGTTCACTCATACTAAGTTGGACAAGTCCTAGTTTGTGTTGCGTGCTTAGCAGAGCTGACAAAGATGTTATTGGAGAGTTTTATTATTTCTCTAATATGATTTCAAGGTGGTTCTAACAGGCCAACTTGATTATATCATTTAGAGGAAAGATACTTATAGGTAGTAATTTGTGATTGCTAAGTATGGTTCAAAGTTGATAGACAAGAGCAGAGCAGAGAGTGTGAATTGTTGAGCCATTAGTAGAAGGTCTATGTGACATAAGAAAAAGTATATGCTATTAATTGGAACTGATCAAGACAATAGGTCTATGCGTAGCTCACCAAGATCCAGATATAGTGTGTATCTGTTAAATTGAAGGTTGTAGCCTTCACCCCTTTGAGTAGTGTGCTCCTAGATAGTGCATCCTCACCACTAACAGGGTTAATTGTAAAAGACTCCTAAGAGAGTCCAACCCTTGACCAGGTTACTATACTTATTGCATTGTGAAGATCTTGACTCCTAACAAAGTTGCGAGATCTTCTAATAGGGATCATAATACACTAGTGCAGTTCTTAGTGGGTGTTAATTCCCACTGGGGTTTTTACCTATTTGGGTTTCCCCGTAACCAAAATTGTGTTGTTGTGTTAAGTGTACTTTCATTGTGTTTATGCTTAATATTATTATATAATTAATTGAACAAAGAATTGAAACTTGTAGATAACTGATTCACCCCCCCCCCTCAGTTATCTCTTGGGAGTATTCCTAACATTTCTAAGACTGGAAAAAGGGACCGAAAAAATATTGAGTTAGTTTTTATTCTCTGAGAGCAGTAGTCTATGTTGTTGGTAAAGACTGTGTAAGAGCCATTTTTTTATAATGGGCTTGTACTAAAGATTAATTAGATATATGGTGTTCTAGTCATTGTGTGTTATTTTGAGTTTAGTTGAGTACTATGATGTACAAATTTTAAGAAAGTTAATACAAAGATTCAACAAATATTTGTTGCTCCAAATCTTGTCTCCTTCTATGATATTTTCTAATTTTCTATGTCTTGTGAACAAAGAGCTCAAGATCACAATTGCAATTTATTGAAAATTTTATGTAATATTATGATTTTCTTTTGATTCAAGGAATTAAGTAATCACTTGGTATACTTTGACAAAACTATAAAATGTTAGAAGATGATTTTTTATAAGAATAGGGTTTAAAAGATCAATTGATTTTCATTTGCAAGGTGGATGGATAGATCATAAATCATACCATGGACTGATTTGAAATATACCCAATGAAATAAGGCACCGATCAAAGAAAATGTAGTCAAGCTAATATTCATTTCTCTTAATAGATTAAATCTAAATTTAAATAAAAATATTCTAGATTTTAAGTTACAACTATAAATTGTTAGCCCCTTCTTAACTTATGAGTGAATTGATAGTGTGACTATCTCTCATAATGGACCACTAAAGTTTCATAAGCAAGAGAGGATTTATGGGCATTTATCTTCTTTGTTAAGGATTACAAAAAGGTAATGTTAAGAAGTAAATAAGTCTAATCCTAGGATGACCTGCTTGAATTTTGCAGAGTTCAAAGTGTAGAAAGCGTAATTTCTTTGTTAGTTGGTCCTTGTTCCTGTTTGAGTGTATTAAACATGGGATCTAGCTAAACCCTAGATACATTTTCTTCAGTTTCAATGTCGTTAAAATTCTATCAAATCAAAAGCCAACACCTCCAATATGATATGTGATTCCCTATATGAAACTCTACCTTTTCCCAACCCTTGAACCCTAAATAATTCAACCCAAAATTAACTCATAACATGTAGAAACCTTTCCAAAATGTTCTCTTTAAAAAAAAGGAGAGAAATGGCCCATAAAATGGCCAAGCTAAAACTAAATTACATGCACTGAGAGTGACAATATTTAGTTATTATTAAAATTTATTCTCCATTAATACTTACTCCTCCACCCAAAGGCATTTTTGACAAAATTCAAGTCCTTTTATCCTAAAGTAAAAGAAACATTTTCCATCTTATTTATTGAACTATAATTTTAATATTATCTTTTAAAATTCTCATTTTAAATGAATAAATGATTATTTGGATTGATAAGGTACGTTAAAATAAAATCAGATTCATCCTTCATTCAGATCTTAAGATCACTAATTTATCAACTAATAGGAAACATAATAATTAAAAGAACGAGTCATGTATAACCACCAATATTGAATAACATCATATGAGGATTTTTGAATAAAATAATATTTCAAATTAATATACCATTCTATTTAAATCAATTTAGTTGACCCCTCACAATTAATTTAATCATTATGTTTCTAAAATATATCTTATAAAATTGAAGGTCCCAAAATGGTAATGATAATAACATTATTGTTTTATTAGCTTAATGATAAATTTAATATTAAATATTAATGTCGAGATAAACATCACTTGGGTGAAACAGTGATAAAACACCTAAATAGAGATATAACATGTAAATCTTAAAGCTTGAAGAGATAGATGTCAGGAGAGATGATAATATCTAGAAGCTAAAAAGAAACATACCAATGACACTATATTAAGAAAAGGTTATCTATAATTGTTAAGGAATGAGTTTTAGGATGAAATTCTAGTGCAAAGCTATATAAAACCAAATTCTAATTGTGGAATATTTTCATCAATAAGTATTAAATGTAATGATACTAAATAGTGACATAGTAACTAAGCAATTTGACTAATAACCCTTCTTTCAAACTATTCACAATCTATCATCATTGTAAAATTTAAAATCTCATTCTACGAATAATAGTGGCTACAATTTAAATCTAATTATATACACAAATAATAAATCTAATTTAAAATCTCAATATATAAATCTAACCACGGAGAAAGGAATCCACTAATGTTTAGATTTTCTTTTATTAAATAAATACAATGCCATCTATTAATCAATATATAGACTATTTATTGAAGAGAAGAAGAAAGAAAATATAAATAATGAAATAAAAATAAAATTACTATTTAACAATAATTTTAAGAATAGAAAAAAATATCAATCACAATAGATGCTTGCAATATTTATATACACTAAGTCAAAAGTCCTTCAAAATCTATATTTCATAGAAGCACTTCAATTAACATTTCATTCTTCTTATTATTTTTTTATTATTTCTCATAAATTTTATATTATTTTAATCTAACCAATTGTACCACCTATAATAAATGTCACTACTATTGAATTCATTCTTCAACTATGAAAAGAATAAGTAACTAACCCTCTTAGCTTCAACTTAGCAAATGATAGAACTTCACCTATATTCTCCATCAAGATGAAATTAATATAAAAAGTTTGTAATATAATTGCAAAAAGTATAACCTCATGGATAAACCAACTTCACATTTTACCAATATCATCCCATTTGGTTTAATTTCAAATCCAATAGATGGTGTTTTTATTTTAAAACAAGTCTGCTTCCATTTAAATGTTTAATGGTCTCCCTATTCTCGTACACATTACTCAAAGCTTGCTTATCAAATCAATTTCTATATCCTATTGAAATCCTTCACTAAATGTGTAATATGTGAATAGTCTTCCGCTTAGATTTATGTTAATCCATTATTTACACGAGTCTATTAGACTCAATTGACTCTTTTCTTGTCAAATTAGTTTTTGATTTCGAATTTAGAGAGCTTTTACCATTGAATTTATAGTCTAATTTTTTAACATAAAAAAGCTATTTTATCTATCTTATATTAATGCTATGTATTCTCAAAATATGTATTAATGCTATGTAAAAATAAATTTTTGTTTTGTCAGCGTGAAGGGGGAGTTGGAGACCAATGGAGAAACTCGAGGTATGGATGGTACATTAAAAGAAAAACGTAATAATATTTTTGCAACTTATCAATGATAGTGTAGAATGTGTTAGATGTATTTCTTACATTGTTTAGCTATATTTAGTTGAGGAAATTTTCATCAACTTCTAACATACACATTGTATTCATTAATAATTAATCATCATTTTTTCATTGCATTCCAAATTAACGGTGGTGCTAGTATTCCGTCCTTAGTAATGGCTCTAGTCCATGGTGACTTGGATCTCATAAAATTCAAGCATCATATATTATCTTATTTGTATCGATAATTCTTATCAACATATAATTTAACATTGGGTACCCATACTAACCACTATGTTGAGGCATTCACCACCTACATTCGACTCAAAATGGAAAAGGACAAAGGTTTAGACAAAATTTGTCTTGAATACGTTTCTATGAACTTTATTAATTATTTGAAGGGTTTATCCCACTCAAGATGGATAGTCAAAAGTATTATTCAGGATTGCATTTTAATGTTAAATAGTTCTATTGAGGATTACATTTTGTTAAATGATGAAATCATCATGTTTTATGAGATTTCAATGCTAATTGTATTGTGAAATTTAAAATTGTATTTGAAAATTGTGATATTCTTAAGAAAAATTATTTGCTTTGTTTATCATAGATGAAAATTTATGAAATGATGATATTTGAATGTCATTGTGTAAATTGGTCAACTTGCTATGTGTGAATTAGTGGAATAATTATGTATCACATTGCACATCTTGAGCAAAGTAAAACTGTTAGATAGTGACTTTATGTTGTATAATCCTCAATTATATGAATAATAATGTGGAAAAAATGTTTGTGTAAAATGATTATTTATGTATTTTATGGTTTTTTATCAAGGTAAGAAATCCATTATGATACTTAAAGTGTAGGTTCATGGATGCTAATGTTATTATAAAAATTCTAAAATTTGAAATTATATCCTCTGAGGACTATTGAAGGTAATGGAATAAAATGCAAAATTGAGTGAGCTATCTATGTTTTTTATTAAGGAAAAAAATAGGTTTTATAGGGAGCCAAAGCCCTTTACAAAGAACTTACAATAGATATTCAATAAATATCATCATCTTAGAATAGACCCAGAAATAAAGGATAGTAAAAAAGAAAAAAAAAACAAAAAAGACCTAGCCTTCCCCAAACAAAAATTGAGAAGAGCACTAGCACGAAACACAAAATACAGATCTAGAAAAATGACTAGCCCAAATTCTTCATTGTCTCCATAGCCTCCTCTTCGAGAAGGTTCATTCTCTTAGTCACAATCTTTTGTTTCATAATGTCTTGGGGGAAGGTTGGCATTCTTATTTTTTGGACTGTTGCTAGCCCTCTACTTAGACCCACAGTCTCCTTAATATTGAACTCCTTCTCCTAGACCAGATCCACAATGACCCTTTCTAGGTTCATATTCTAGATTCTACTGATGATAGCATTCATATTCGTAGATGAAGATTTCACTATTTTCTAAATGTGTTCCATAATCTTTCACAGGGTAGAATCAAAATTGTTGACCCTTTGAGACTTAAATCCTCAATTTCCTTACCATAAAACTCTCTTATCTTCTCAATGACCTCAAATTTCTAGGAGATATATCCAGCCATCATGTTCTTTTCATTATTAGTCTAGAGATCATACATAGAGGTATCACTAGAATTCCTCTTGACACCATGAGAAGGGGTCACAATAGTAACATTCCATACCTTAGCCTAAATTCCCTCCTTGGACTGCATCTTTTCAAAATTCTATGAGAGTGATAGATTCTTAAGGTGCATTCTTTTGATGTCATGGAAAGCCCATCTTATCACTCTAAAGAATTAAATAGCACTTACTTTGACACTCTAAAAAACACCAAACACCACCTCCATCTTCGGTGCAAAGTCTTGGGAACTTAAATCCATAGAGGTCAAGAGGGATGTCTTTGAATCATCCTGGGTAGGTAGGGACTGCTCAGAGCCAATAGGAGATTCATTATCCAATGAACTATAATAGTCGACAAGAGCTAGGACTTTCTCTCAAATTTTCTATAGAGGCTTGACATCTCCTTGAGAAAGAGGACTCTTATCCTTAGTATGAGTAGTAGAAATGGTCTTAGACTTGGAAAAGGGGTTTGGGGTAGGTACATCCTCCATAGAACCCTTACCCTTTCTTAATACCATGGGCTCCTTCCTAAGAGAAATTTTATGTTTGTTAGGTAGGGGAGGAGGGGCATTATCATCTTTTTCAGTTTCCCAGCCATCACTTCCTCTAAGCTCTAATTATCCTCTTCCTCCATATAAATAGAGGCAACTCATGGAGTAGTAGAATCCCTATCCCTAAAATGATTAGAAATGAGAAAAATGAGCTATAGGTGAAAGATGAGGTTCTTGATAGGGTTATCCTTATTATTAATAATAGTAGCATTAAGTGAATATTTATACAGATTAAAAAGAAAGGAAATGCAAACCTTGTGTCTAAAATGGTTTAACATTACCAAATGATATGTGAACACTTTGTTTAACCTCCCATCTAGAGTAAAGTATTCCATGATGGGCTTTACAAGATCCCTCCATATCTCCTGAACTTGCTCATGTGATAAGTTGGAATTATTGCCCTTAACCAATTTCTTATTTTCCTACTTAGACTTAGGGAAGTTCTTGGTGTCTTCCTTAGATGATTTCAAAAATTTATTCCCTCCATCTTGATAGATAAGTTACCTCAACCACAAGGTCTTCATCAGTGACCACAGGTTTTCCAAAAAGTTTGAGGTTACCATTATCCAAATCCCGAACAAATTTTTTTGTTACCTTCTTGTCGAAACCATGAAGTCTCTCCAAGTAAGGTGTAACACCTATGTTTCCTCATACAATACCATATTGTTGTGTTTTTCTTATAGACTTCACAACGTGCAGGATCAATCCTCCATCTCTGACCATCTATGTTCAAAGACACAGAGTAGGGATCAATAATTCCATTCACTAGGTAGGGCTCTTCAAAATACCATAGACAACAACTCAAAGAAATACAAGTGAACCAAAATAAGCATTAAACCATCTAGAAAGTGTGTGGATGGATAGATTGATTAATGATATACTTATCTTTTGAATAATAACCCAACCTAGAAATAATTCCATAATTAATATGTGTCCACCTTATGATTAATCGGTAACTTTCCATGTTTACCATGAGTTCAATCTTGAAACAAAGGAAGGATTTAACATTAATGTCTAAATTATCCTCTCTATACCAAGCTTTAATAGCCTTAGATCTAACCCCTAGGTTAGCAAGGAAGTCGTCCATACCATTAGTCTCCTTATAGGAATGAGTAATGTAAAAATTTTCAAATGTTTTAAATATGATAACTGAGAACGTAAAAATATTTTCAATGGTACATGAAGCCCTATCTTCCACCTTCAAACATCTTGCTGGCACTTGAAAATTCAGGCCCAAATATATACAAAATTATTAGGGAAGTAAACTATTTATTTAAAACTTTATATTATTTTCCTATTTTCAAAAAAAAATTAAACAATTAAAGGGGCCCTAATAATTGTTATTGTTCCATTTTTATATTTATGAGCAAGCCTTAAATATTTTATTTCAATGTGTTAAATGTATTTATATTCTTGAAATAAAAATAATTATAATAAATAAAACAAATTAAGTGAAAAAAGGTGGCAAGAGGGAGTTGAACCCTCGACCTCTCAAGCCGACCTTTTTTCGTACCTATCTACCCTCCTATCCCCTAACCAGTTATTCTATTCATTTTCTTCAAGAGGATTAGGAGAAGATATTGATTTATTTTCATTTTCATGTGCAGGTGAGAAGTTAAGACAACCTTTTACATAGGGAGTTATCTCTTCCTTAATTACTTTTTAAATTAAATAATGTGATTATTACTTTGTCTATATATTTATCTATTTTTTTATTTTAGGAAAAAGAATGGGGAGAGGGAGTTGAACACTCGACCTCTCGACCCATTCCTTTTCCCACCTAACTACCCAACTCTACCCACTACCGATTACTCTACGTTTTTCCTTGAGAACATATGTATAAATAAAGGTATTAATATTAGGTTTTTGATTTCTTTGTTTTTTTTTAAATAATTTAGAAATGAATTATTGAGATCACGAAAGTAATCGATTTCTATTTTGCAATGTTCTATGTTATTTATAGGACTTGGTTTTATTTTTAATTTTATTTTTTCACTTCAATTTGCCCTAAAAACCTAAAGTTAAAATATGATAAGGTGAATAATTAGATAAGTATTTTACTGTTTAGGGTTTTGGGATATTTTGGATGTAAAATTTTAATGCTCATATCCCTAAATATAATTTAGCATTTTTACCTAATGTATTTTTAACATTAATATTTTTGTCAAATAAGGTGAAAAAGCTTTAGCATTATTGCATTATTTTTATATTTTAGTGGTGTATAATAAAAATTGTTTTTTTATAATTATTTAGGGTTTTCCATTTATTCTTTAGTTGCAAATCCCTAAGAGTAACTTTTTCCTTACTCATTTACTTTAGTTTTAGGGTATTAATAATTTTACCCTACTATTTTTCATGAATTAGTTGATTTTTCAATATGTATGTTTTAGGGTTGCTTTTTAGAAATTGAGATTTTTAGATTCCCTAAATTATATGTATTTGTATGGTTGTAATATTATTTTATATTAAAAATATTTTAAAACATTAGAGTGATAGTTTTATAAAATTAATGTATTTATCCTGAGTGAATTGTTTTGATTTTTAGGGTAGATGCATTCCTCTTAGGATGGATTATAAAACTTTTTCCCTAATGCTTTTAAAATATGTCTATATTGAATTTTACATTGCTCTATGTTTATAAATGGATTATCTCCTTAAATAAATGCATTGTGTTTTATTTTGAAGTAAAAGAATAATTCTAAACGTAATGTTTTTATTTTTCTCACTTCTGAAAATCCTTTATGATTTAATAATTAAAGTGATTGCTTATGTTTTTGATAATTTATGAGGTTGACATAGAAAATAATATTAAATTTTTATTCTTCACATTGTTTATCAAATGCATGTATTAAAATGTGGCATGAAATTATTTTTGATTAATAAATAAATAATTATAGTTTTTGTGAGAACCTTACATAGTATGAAAGTAATAAATTTTATTTTGATTATCTAATGTTTGGTGTTTTCATGTAGGTAATTAAATATCAAATTATTATGCACGGAACAGCAAAGAGAAATACATGCAATTATAAGGGAAATATTTCCTGAGAAACCATTATTATGGTTTAGTTGTACTACTTTGGGGGTAGTTGTATAATTAGGTCCTGTGAAAGGGCATGTCCTTTCACAGGGAACTATTGGGATTCATATTTATAATCATTCAATTGTAAGAAAAAATATTACAATCCATCATGACAACAAAATTGAAAAGTCCACCCTCTCACGAATTGGAATTTAATGCCCAAAATCTTATGTACGAATATTAGATAAGTTTTTGTACCCTACTGTTAATATAGTTTTTTACATTCAATTGGTTTCTTAGATTACTCTCCAACCAGGGTATCCTACTGTGTTTTCTATTTCATGCATTCATTTATGATTAATTTGTACAATTTGAATAATGGTAGCATGGTTTGAGAACTTGTTATTGTTTCCTTTCGGGCTCTTTAGTTGAGTTAAAAACCATAGGACCTATTGTATAAGTTGTTGTAAATTTTGTTTCAATAGAAACTTGTAGGTTGATGGTCTCATTTTACAGAAGCGAGTTATCTTAAAATCGTCTCCTGTTATACACAACATTGAATGTATCTGACTCTATTCCCATTTTGGTATCAGGCACTAGTCTATTCATTCATTTGAAATTATCATTTATTTCTTTTCGTGATTTATAGATCTTATCTGTTATCCTATTTACAAAGCATTAAATTAGGTTTAGCATTACTTTCTAGCCTTAGTTTATATTTCAAGCTATCTGACAATTAGGATATTAGGTTGTTTTTTCCTCCAAGGATCATTAACCCCTTTGGAAGGAATTTCTATTATTTATACACCTATTTGTGCAGTTAGACAACATATTCAATTTAGGCCTACAAGCCTTGGTTTGATTGAACCATAACTACAGAGGCATCTATTGTGCTTGTCAGTTGGCCTCAAAATGGTCTAGCATTTTTGAGCACCAACATGTCTGATTATGTTGTTTGAGTCTCCCTCGGTCTAGATATTTTTATAGTTGAGACTAATAGAAATCATCATGTTTTGGAAGACTCACATGAGCTCGACAAGGTTCTTAGAATAAGTACCCAAGGAGAGATCCACCTCTACATGATAAATGCCATCCTTATTTCTGATCACTCCCTCACACCCATATGGGAATGATAAAGATTATTCTACCTATTGGTAAAATTATTTGTGAATGAATTAGCTATGTCTATTTCATTAATCAAAATAAGGATACATATTTGATGTTGGAAGTTTTAGAACTAATGTGTATTATGTTTCAATCTTAGCCCTTGTGACTTCAAAGAGTAAGTCAAGTCTAAGGAGGGGAGGATTTACAACTACTATTATTCTTTTTTCTTGAGTGATCTTGGTTGGAAAATTTATCATTGATGCCTAGAGGTATGGATGAGATTGGTAGAAAGATAAGTTGATTTTAGAGAATGTTATATTTAGAGAAAGCATTAGATGTTGAAGTTTAAATTAAATAATTTAACGTTAATAATATTGTAGCTATCATTTGTGTACCATCCTACAAAGTAAGAACCCTTAATTAGGTGCTCATTTTAACCCTATTTTTGTATGTATGGGTTCCCACATTGAATTCACGCTCTCCTAACACGTATTGGACCTTTACATTAATATTATGAGTCCTATATTAGTTTAACTTATTCAAAAGTTGAGGTTGGAACTTATTTCTCAGTGTTCTAATCTATTTTTTATCCAATCAAATGGTTCCTTTCATCAATTAGGCCCTATATCCCATTTTTTGACCTTCAAGACCTATTTTGACCTTAGATTGAGCTCTGTCATCAGAAAATTTGTTCCTACACTATTTTCCTAACACCCTGCCCAAATTTTTTCTCATTTTCATAGGTATATAATGCCATTCATGTTCTATCCTCTAGAATTGAGGCCCAAATTGGCCTAGCACCTTATTTTAAGGTATTAGTGGGAGATCTAGTCCTATGATTGGTCCCAAATTGGCCTAGCACCTTATTTTAGGGTATTAGTGGGAGATCTAGTCTTGTGATTGGCTTGTCTAAGTTTTAACACCTAAAATGGTATATCCCTATCTCTCCTCATTTATATATCCATTATCAAGTGAAAGAATTCACTATCAAATTTCTAAACATTCCTAATCAATCAAGAAATCAATGCTCAAGATCTCTCCTACAATTGGGTATCCAAGTATTCAATTCTTCAAAGAAATAGTTTTCTTCTTCATCAAGCATTATTGAAAAACTACAATATCCATCATTCAGGGAATTTCTTTGAGAATTTTCTTTTAAATCGAGTAATTTCATCAATGTTCATTATTGCATCCAAAGGGGCCTTGTAACATCAATATATAAGGTTATGTACAATTCATATCTAGTTTATATTTCATCTTTTGTTATGCTATTTCCTTTCTTTCTCAAGGTTTATTCCTAAACACGGGCTTGACCTATGCAAACCCCTTTAGACAACTTTTCCACATTATTTTTTCTATGTGAATACATTATAGAGCCACCAAATGGGAATTTGAAAGCTCAAACATAGGGGGAGAGACCCAAAAAATTTCAACCAAAACACAATAGGCATTTTTTCCCCAACTACAGAACAAGTTTTTCCCTCTACCTTACATGTTCAACTCAAATTTTATAGAGAGCTAGGTTACAACTTGTAGGTCTCAGATTTGTAGTTACAAATCATTTCAAGATTCTGATAGTCAAGAATTCAAGTCTAAAAACTCACTTCTTGTTATCATTTCCATGTTCATTCAAATTCCTCCTTGTTCTCTTTTGCATCTTCATTTTACTTGGATAAAATTAGACATCTTCTCATTTAGCAATATCATTGCTCTCCTTCTCAATTTGAGGAAATAAAAGGAATAAAAAACCCTTCAAAAATAGATATTCCATTGGCATATTTAAAGTAGTGTGAATCATATTTTTCTGAGTTGGTTCTCTATTCCAGTGTAATCATATATGTTCATTGTTTATATCTCTAAGCTAAGACACCTATTTTAACCATAATAATGGTGATAGTGATAGTGATAGGGATAGTGATAGTGATAGTGATAGGGATAGGGATAGGGATAGGGATAGGGATAGGGATAGGGATAGGGATAGGGATAGGGATAGGGATAGGGATAGGGATAGTGGTAGTGGTAGTGGTATTGGTAGTGGCAGTGGTAGTGGTATTGGTAGTGATAGGGATAGGGATAGGGATAGGGATAGGGATACGGACAGTGATAATAATAATAATAATAATAATAATAATAATAATAATAATAATAATAATAATAATAATAATAATAATAATAATAATAATAATAATAATAATAATAATAATAATAATAATAATAATAATAATAATAATAATAATAATAATAATAATAATAATAATAATAATAATAATAATAATAATAATAATAATAATAATAATAATAATAATAATAATAATAATAATAATAATAATAATAATAATAATAATAATAATAATAATAATAATAATAATAGTAATAATAGTAATAATGATGATAATAATAATAATAATAATAATAATAATAATAATAATAATAATAATAATAATAATAATAATAATAATAATAATAATAATAATAATAATAATAATAATAATAATAATAATAATAATAATAATAATAATAATAATAATAATAATAATAATAATAATAATAAATAAATAAAACTTAGGATGGCTCTGCAACTAGGTGATTGCTGACGTCCTCAGCCCTCGGCCGGACTGAGAAGGATTCAATGTGCCCCCTTTATCTTCCCTCTACCCTTGCATATGGCAACTCATTCTCCTGGAATGGATTCAACATTGCGAGGAAAGTCGTTCAAGCAAGTGCTCGGAGAAGAATCTGTTATCCCACTAGATGCCAAGTTTGTGATCGATGGGGACCAACCTGTGAAAGGAGGTGATGGAGCTGACACTAGAGGTGAGGGTTCTAAGCCTTCTAATGTGTGTATTGTCAAACTGAATGAATAGATGTCCTTAGTTATTGAAAAGGAAAAAAATTCTCTTAGAAGCTCTGCTATTTTTCTTACTGACAAAGACCTGAATAAACTTCCATCTAGATCCTTTCTTAATGATTGGTTGCACAACGTGTGGGGTAAGAAATTTGGTTATCATTTATCCTTTCTATGGATGATCCAGAGAGGGCTTTTCCTTATCTTCCTCAAGAACCCTTGCTCCCAAAAGGACATTATTGCTAGACAATTCTAGCAGATTGGCTCTACCAACTTTAGGGCCCTCCCGTGGTCACCCAATGCAGCGTATAATGAAGTCTTATCTCTTTTGAGCCCACACTGGATAACCCTAGGTAGCATTCCACCTTTTTTATGGAATATGATTCCTCAAGCCATGGAAGCCTTTGGCTCGGTGCTCCGAGTTGACAAGACTAACGTTCTGCTTCCTCACATTGATGATAGAATTTTAATTACTATTAACCCGAGAATCAATCTCCCTGGGGGAATTCATTTTGACCTTGGCAATCGATCCCATTTTTTCCCTATCTCCTTTTTAGGAGGACTTAACTCATGTTTCCTCTATAGAAGGAAAGGCCACCAGAGACATAACTATCCCCTATTGTTGAAAATGAACCCTAATCTAGGATCCAAAGGTGCTAAAAATCTTGAATCTAAAAATAACAGAGGTAGGAACAATGAATCAACTACTAAATTGAACCCCAGTAAGAACCTTGAATTTGACATTCCCAAGAATTTCAAAGCCCTTGCAGAATCCCTAGATTCTCTTAAGAAAGCCTTTTATGTTGATTTTGGCCATAAGACCCCCATTGATACTCGTTTCAAAGATGTGCTCGAGCCACCTGTCATAGAAAACATGGAATTTTGCTTGAAACTAAAGGACACAGGATCTAAATCCTGTAAACCTAACGCCCAACAAATTATTCTCAATAAAATCAAGAAGATATCAGCCCTCAGGAGAAGGGATCCCAATTATTAAGATAAAGGTGTCGGTGAGCTCTCTCCCAATCAGTTTGTAGAGAGGTGCCGGGAGAATTTCCCTTTTGGTGCCTTGGATGCCATCAAAGAGGCACATGATAAAGAAGAGAGGCCAAACAATTTCTCCCTCATAGTGATTCCAGCCCCCCCGGTCCCAGATTTAGCCCCTGGAAGCTGCCTCTCTCGCATAAGGAGTGTGTATCTAGTCTCAGCACCCATCCTACTCCCATCCCCTATGTCTTGGAGGAAGGCTTGGAAGAAGGCAAGGTTGTAGGGATGGATCTTTTCGTGTTTGAATTAGGGCAAGAGGAACTCCCTAACTTTACCCTCAAATCCAAGAAGATCAAGAAACCCATTTCCAAGGAGTTTGATCTAGAGGTCAAGGCTAGTCTGGGAGTGTCCCAAGATGAAAGAGTGTCCCCCCGAACCAAGAAGAAAAGAGGTAGGCCTCCCAACCAAGCTTCCAGTTAAAACTTTAATTCCTCTAATTCAAAATGGAAGATGGAATTACAAACTCAAATCATATATTCAATTTGAGATTTCCCATTATGAATCTAGAAAAGGTTGAGGCTTCAATAGATGAAGATGGTTATACGAACATCTTGTTAACCAAATTTCCTTCAAACTACTATATTCTAATATTTACACTCTATCAAATATCTTTAGAAACTCTAGAAGATATGATTTAATATCTTCTATAAAAAAAAGAGGACAATGGATGGTAAAATAAATATATTCAATAAGATAAAGCACCATAGTCACATAGCAACAATAAATGGTTACGTGAGCACAAAAGAGAAAATATGCCTTTCCATTTTGAGAAGAAAGGGCAAAAACCAATTTCATAGAACTTAAGTTAGTTATCTTTCTGAACTATACAAAATAGTGTAACTATTAACTTCTTCATAATTTCTCAACTATATATACCATGTAAATCTTTCTATGTTACATTTGAATAGAATATTTAGTTTTTTTCTACTTCTCTATTTTATCATTTGGTATCAGACCTATGAAGTAGTTTTATACCTGTGTATCTTTTCTGGGTGTAGCAAATGGTAGATCATTTGCATAACAAGTATGGATAATGTGGATGGTATGAATAGGAAATATTGATGTCAGGTGCATATTCAATGATAGATTGACTTCACTTCCTATTTGATATGTACCTTGTTTTTGCATTTTTATTGTAAGAAATTTATATTAGCGCAAATAGATCTAAGAGGTTGACAAATATAAAAAATATATATTGAATAGGTTTTTCAAAGGGAGAGAATTAAATCTCTGAAATTATTTTCATAGCCTCCTAATTTAAGAACTTTGATTCCATAAGTGATTCCATCCATAGCTATGTTTGCCCCAATTTAAAGTTATTTCCCTTCTCATTTTTGTGGCCTCATTAATAGTCTTGCCCCAATTTCCTAGCATACAAATAGCTAGGTCCATTGAACATCTAACCACAATAAGGGTGGTTGAGGTGACCACATAGAGATTATTTTGTGGAAGGGTATTGCATTCTTCTTATTGGTTTTGTAGTAGAAGGAATAAGGATGTAAAAAAAACTAGCTATAAATGAATACAAATTTTCAAAGTAGAAAACTTGACAGAATTTGCTACTTTAAATATGTATTGAATTTGAATTTTATATTCTATTTCTATATGTAGTGAAAATGTTATACTTTTGGAAATTACATTAGATGAAAATTGTGTGGCGTTATTCTTAATAGTATGGTTTATAATATTATTATATATTGTTGATCTGTACATTCTTATCTATCCTTGATAGATTTACTCGTATCTATGTTTAAGAAAATGATGATTTTTGTTTCAATTTAAATAGAGATGCAAGTGAGGATAGGAATGCAAGCAACAACAATTTATCTACTTCCTCTCTATATATTTTTAATTAATGTTTATCTAAAAGAAGATTTAAATTTTAAAGTCTAAATTGAAATATTTTTGTATTAAACCAGAAAAATGTAACATATATACTAATTAGAATTAAAATCAATTTTATTGTACATTAAAAATATATTATTCTAAATACTTGGTAAATTTAATTCTATTATAAGAATAAATCTACTTTTTTCTTTCCATTAACCGTGAATGCATGTCTAAAAAAGACTTCATTTCCAATGTAATTATTGATATCTAATAGCTTTTATATTAAACTTGTTAAATTAAATAGATAGCCACACTTTTAATGCATTCCACCATATAGATATGATGAAAAAATTAATTAATGTTAATAATAATCCACATAACTTATACACATGGATTCCACACCACTAGCCTTCAATTTCCCTGCAACATTATTCGCAATATGACCATCAAAATCTATAGACAATAGAAATATTACACTATCAAAACAATATACAGAGATTTGGTAATATAATTTATTCTTAACAGACACAACGAGGATATAGATATATACATGATACAGAAATATAAAATACGTAGCTGATGAAAAATCAAAGAGGATTCTGCTGGCTGTAGCATTTAGAAGAATTACAATGTTGTCTGGATTTGCATATTGCAGATCATCTGCAGCTGTGTGTCTTCTTCCATTCTTGTAAAAAATTGTAGCACTTTTCTCGGTGCCCTCCAAGTTATCAAGAGTATACCCATTGTAAGGAAGCACTCCAGCTTCTAATCCATCTTCTGTGACAAATCCCTCAAGGACACACGGTTAATCACTGGCATTGCCAAAAGACCTTGAAAAAGACTTTGTTGTCTGCAGTGTCCGGATTTCCATAGGGAGAGTCTCCCCTCTCCAATACCAAAACAGAATAATTCTGTGACAGTGTTGCTGCCAGAGGACATAAAGCTGTTCCTCCTCCAGCGATGATGTAATCATACGTTCAACATCTGCTATCATAAACGAATATGGATATTCTGCAGCCATCAAGAACATTCATGTTACGTATGAATATGAAAATGACCAAATTTTTTATGTGTATTTTATGTAACGTAAATAAATCTGAAGGAAGAGATTAGAAAAATATAATGACCTAATGCCTCCACAGGACATAACAAGTGATGATGATTTGTTAATATAAGCAGACATGAAATTAAAAAGAATAGGATCTTCATTAACATCATAATCTAACTCCTCGTATAGCCACGAATAAGAAATCAATCTAACTGATGAATGTTATTGTTTTGAGGTGAAATATGGCTGAATTTATAAATGATCTGCAATTGCGATGGCTGTCGTTCTGCTTTTCGTGTCAATTCACAACACTATTCCGATTGGGGAAGGCGACCAAATACCGATCATCAAGGCTATTATTCGCGGTGATTCTAAATCTTACTCGATTTAATAGTCAAAGGTAATTAAGATGATTAGTTATAACTTAACACAAATAAAATATATAATTAAATTCTTTTTCTATAATTTAATCATTACAAATAAACTATTACGTAAACTAATATAAAACTCGCTAAACTGCTTTAGACTAAGAATACGTATTCGACGATATAGTTTTGAAAACTCTGCAAATGCTATTGAGTTTTTCTAGAATTCTACATGTTCCTTGAAGTCGACGTAGAAGAAATGAATATATTGTCGACAAATACCACTGCATAAACGTCTGTGATCGTTTGGAACATTGTTTCAAACTTGCGTATAGTCATTTGGTTCTCATTGTCAAGCAAAAAAACGCGTGTTTAATGAATAAGGTGAAAGGTATGAATGATATGCATTGCTTTTTGTATCGTTGTTTGCAAAGTCAAAGTTTCTTCTGATAAGAAGGATGAAACGGATAGTATGGATTCTTTTCGACTTACGTTTTCAAATTTATTTTTTAAAGCAAATCTCTTTAATTCGATCTAAATCGAGTTTAGGGCATGAGATTTATTAAAATTACGATGCTTTCCATTGACTATGTATTTTAAAAAAATAAAAATTATGAAAGAAATTAATTTATCTATGTTATTTTAGAATTTATTTTTCTTTAAATTGCCATCTTATGAGAATTCAAATTTTAAAATCTGTTTAGAAGGACTTCGAAAAAAGTTATTGATGAGAATGAAGAAGAGAAGAATGAAGATAGTTGTGACAGTGTATAAGACAATGTAAAAAATAAATTGAATAGTTTAGACAGGCTTCAAGTTCAAGTTCAAGTTCAAGTGAATGCCTTTGAGATGTGTTTTACTAGGAAGATTCTTTCACTTGTGAATTCTATTGAGCATATGTTTAGTTATAAGACAATTTTTTTTTCCAAGTGTATAGGATGTAGGGTTTTAGGTGTGGCTTTCTCCTACTTATATCTATGCTTACCTCTTCTGAAATGGCACCTTGAGTTGGTGTGGAGGTAGAGTGAGTTTACGCACTAGTGCGTAAATCATTATATACAACTAGATTTACATTTGGATATTTTACACAGTCCAATACTTTTCTTTCCTAGTCTACAATATCAATCATCCTAACCATGCTACAAACAAATATTAGAGTATGAGACATGTAACTTAATTTTAAAAATCACATACTTTTTTACTGAATGTATCAATTGAACCATTGTTTTGCTAGGATGATAATAGCATGGTAGTTTAAGCTAGTCGTAACTTCCTATTGTCCATAATATTTAGGCAAGTTAGTGGTTAGAGGATTAAATCATTTATGAATATTAATATTGATCGTATTAAAGGTAACTAAAACACTATTTCACATACATATATATATGATGTTCCAAGATGAGGTCAGTGACTATTTTCTTCATAGAACATTTTATTTAATTGATGTATGGATAATCTCTACATTATAAAATTTATTTAATTATTTAAGTCAAAATAAAAATATTATTTTAATTCTTATATTTCCATAAATACTTATTCTATTTAGAAAGTAACACTATTATTTCCAAGCATTGAGTAAAATTTTTGACAACCTAAATTAAAATTATTTTTTATTCATTAACATTAATGTTAATATAGTTCAAACAAAAAATGGAAAACATAAATCCCAATCTTCTTATTATAATAAATATGAAATTATTTTCATAAATCATAATACCTTATTATCATTTGTGATAATATTTAGGTTATGTTTGAATAGTTCTATAATATTAGAAATACAACACAAATTATAAACTAAATTAATATAGGATTAATGGTGTATTATTACCCACTATTAGATGTAGTTTATTATAATGGATTCTACAATAATTTTTTGTTAAGCCTATATGGTGGTCTAAAATTATATTCTTGTGCTTTTATATCCTCCAACAATAGCATAGTTTAGCCACCAAGAATACTCAAAACTTCATACTTGTATAATGTTCATGGAAAAGAAGAATTCCACTTTGTAAGTAATGACATCAAATATAGAATACTAAAAAGAATATATATATTTTAAAAATATTTATAATCAGAATGGAAACATAGAATAAAGTGTCAAGGATCAAGAGTTAGCCATAATATGAGACTCAAACTACATATATGTTATTAGCATAATCATTTTTATCTCAATCTATTTGCAATCAATATATAATTGGACCTATGTAGCTAGTCTTTGTACCTACATATTTCCTCTCTCATCTTTGTCTATATTTGCTTATATTTCTTGGAATAAGAATCTCATTGTATTTATATTTTATGCATTCCCACATTTGGTATTAGATAATTATTATCACTTGTGTGCTATTTCTTGAAGTTGGTGCCTAGCAATGAGTGAATAGGAATTGAAATAATTTTGAAGTTGGTTTCTAGTTTGCTCTATGAGTATTCAGTAAGTTTCCAATTTTCTCTATGCAGTAATGGAGTGGTAGAAGAAAAGAAATTATAATTTGGGATATTTATAGTTTATTGGAGTATCATGCGGCATACTAAATTTAGATGATGAGGCTCACTTTGCACTCTACTTATATCAGGTCAATGATGAACTTATTTTTTGAGTCACCCTTTATACATACAAAATAATGCAGTTTATCATAAAAGCAGAAGTAGAAAAATATGAGCTTATCTGATTTTTATCTATGACTCTTATGATTTTCTCAATTTCATATTTTAATCATAAATAGTAGTATAAACCACATAATTTTAGATTGCCAAGGAATATCCTAAATTTAATTTTAGAAGCTCTATCATTATTTTGATTATGGAAGAAAATGGATTCATTGAGCATCATACTATTAAGAAGTATTGTCATTTTGTTTGTATTTACATGGATTTTATACAAATTATAAGAGTTAAATGGAAGACAGGAGGAGTGAACACATTAAAGGCAACACTATATCCTTAGAATCACAGGCATCTAGGGTTTGTGCATTTTGCGAGGTTGATGATCTTATGCAAGAATAGCTAAATAAATGTATGATTTTTTAGACAACTCTAATTATCTAATTGGGATATAAAATAAAGAAAGGAGAAATAGAATAAGTCATAGTGTTGAGTTCAATAAATTTTGTAAAAATAAATTGACTAATATTTTGGGGAGATAAAGCTGTGCCTTTTTTTATATTTGTATTTTTAAAAAGGAGATTCTATTATATAAATATTTTAGTTTTAACTTTTACACAATTTTCATCTCGTAACATATTTTTCATAACAAATCTATCCCAATCAAAAAAAGAAATATATATTCTTGAAGAGGGCTCTCTCCTCTAGTGCACCATATGTTTTTCAAATTTATTTTATATGATTTACTATTTTTTTCTTTCTCTGCATCAACATCTCCTTGACTGTTAAAATACCTACTTGCAATATTTTTTAATTACAATAAACTATGTATAATTAAAACACTATAAAATCTATATGAGGATATTCTTAACTCTGATCTCTACAAAAGGGTTTTTTTTTATTTAAAAAAAAATTATCATTAAAAAGATTAGGAGTTATTGAAATGCCACTTTTCTGAAATAATTTTATTTTTATGGTTATTGGACCCGAAGTGGTATAAAACATGCATTTAATAGATATTTCCAATTGGAAAACTTAAAGAACTTATCTAACTTAGCTATAATGAATCTAGCTAGACCATATGTTTGACCAAAATTAATTTTTAGGTAGAAATACTAAAATTTAGCTATGCTGATAAGTTAGCCTAAAAGGTGACACTTGATAGTGCTTTTACCCATAAATAATAGTAAATGGAAATGAAAACCACTTATAAATACAATCAAAATGTTGCATTGGAACACTAAAAGTAATAAAGACAAGACCTTTTTTAGTAAAAGGAAAGAAGCTTGAATATATCATAGATAAGTTAAAAGATTATAGAATGATAAAACCCAATAGATAATTATATCAAGTACCATTAAACATAGAGGCTATTGATCTATGGTATCTCACTTTAAAAAAATCAGGAACTAAATCTATAGATTACATATCAAAGAGTTTAATAATAGAACAAAGAGCCCTATAATTTGATTCACAAAAAAAATATGCAATCAAAGAGGTATAGCATATACAAATTTGTCTAGTAATAGTTGGTCTTTTATTTTTCTTTTGTACAATGTCAACAACTTCTCCAATTGTTGAGCTACCCAATCACCTGACACTTCATCTATATTTTGTTTTTCTTTTGAAATGAGTCAAAAAAATTGTGATTTATTGAACCACTTGATCACTTGACCCTACTTTAGTTGGCCTTTTAATATTCTTTTGAATTGAGTGAGAAAATTTGTGAGTTATGTAGCCAACTGATTTTATAACCCTTCCTTAGTTGTTGTATACATGTTATTGATCATACAAAAGTGATAGCCTCTAGCTAGCAAGTCATGGGTTCTTTGAATATCGATACACTCTCCATTAACCATTCAACTATTCAACAATCTTTGACTCTCTAACTTAGTGCTATTTTTGATATGTTTATTAAATTTAGCATAAATATTCCCTCTTGAGTTCCAACTCAAGCTTGATTTCATCTATTATCTATTCACTATAACCAAAAACAATAAGAAATAACCATTTTCCAAAAAATCTACATGAAATACAAACTCACTAGAATTTAATTACTTAGTTGGTAAGGTATCATGCATTGCAATTTTTTCTTGATCTTATTCCAAAAAAAAAACTCATCCTTAAAAAACAAGATTTCTCCTTGGTTTAATTGACGACCTTTATTCGCAATCATATTTTTGAACATGTTGGCCACTCTATAATAATGGATTATTGATACTCTTAAAACTATTAAATAAAAAATTAATCCTCCTAAATAATATATATGATATTGTAGTTAAAATATTTAATTTTATAAGGGCACATATAGTATCCACTGAATTCACTTCTATGGTCATATATTTTAAGACATAATTTGTAGCCATTTGAATTCCACAAACTAGTGCTCTCACTTCTATTGTTATTAATCCCATCTATTTTTCTTACTGCTCGTACCACCAAGGTTGAACCCTTATGATCTCTTAAAGAATATTGAATTCCATATACTCCTAGATTATCCTTTTTAGATCCATTAATGTTTATCTTGCAATGACTAATTCCTAGACGTTCCATTTCTATATCTTTTCTATTCACTTTATCTCTAACATATTTTAGCAAGCCACCTTAGAAAGGAATTATAATTCCTTACAAAGCCTTAACAATTCTATTTCCCCAACATGTGAATAAAATTTATAACCATTTATATTTGATAGTATAGGAATATAGGAACACACCACTTCTAAAATTGAATTTTCAATATTCTATTTAACTTATTCAATTGTTAACTTTTCAGCCCTGAACACTCTTGTTTTCCTCTCCTAATAGATTTTCTCAATCAAAATTTGAGGATCTACCTCCCAAAATATTACATATAATTTTGATGAGTACAACTTATCCCAAGAACAAAACATTATTTGTAACTTATAATTAAGGGGAGAGGACTAGTTTAACTTTCTACAAAGCCACACCCAATATTGATATGCAAATTCATAATTTTGAAGCAAATTATTCTATGATTCAATCTCATTATCACAAAAAAAATTGTTGAAAAGTTATGAAAAAGATAAAGATGCCAGTTTCTAAATAATTAAAATTATTCCTCTTAGAGACAACTAGGAAAAGGCTCTTACCTTTGCAAGGTATCCATATGTCCAATAAAAATAGAAATATAATTTTTGCGGTTTGGATCTTCTTTATTTAAAATTTCATACCATTGCTTCATTGAATACATGCCTAATCGAGAAAGCACGTGGATTATATTATTTTGTTCCTCTTTATAATGAATGTATCTTTGTTTTTATGCCTTGTGTAAATTAAATTTGTTGACCTTCTGGAGTTGTCACTCTGGAGAAAAATTTCCATTCCATTGAAATAATGCTATGATGATTAGAGGAGAAGTAATCGCTCAGTTTGTTCCCCCACCAATTTTTTAATTTAATATTTCTGAAACAATGTTATTAAAATTAGAGGAGGAGAAGGAAAAAGAAAGAATCAAAAGAATAAATAAAAAAGATAAAATAGTATATTGATAGAGCTATAATAAATGGTTAGGTAAAAATGAAATGGAATTTTTTTTTTCTATGGTATTAAAAATGGACATATAATATAGTTTAGTAGAACTCAAATCCATGATATTGTTAAAGAGAATTACAAATATAAATTATAGGTTGAAAAATTTTCTATCATTAAGGATAAGGATTGTTTAGATGATGAAGCTTGTATAAATTATTCTTCATTTTCCCATAAGAAAATATTGTACTTTATGCATTGAATTTTGAGGTAGGAAGCATTACAGGATAGAGGAATTCTAACATCCAATGTTACTTCTCACTTTCTAATGATTTTTTGCACGAAAATAATGCTTTTTAGCTCTGGTTAATGCTTTAATTTTTTTCCTTCTATGTTTATGCTAATGGATGTAAAATATACATTTATTGTAAATGTTATGTCTTGGAGATATATTTTTTGTTTTATGAAGTTTCAAGTATCCATGGTTGCCAAGAGATTTCATGAGATTAGTGATAAGGAATTGTCACCCTTAAAAGGGTAAATAGATTACTTGGGGGATCGTTGTCTACAATAAATTTATTTTCTTTACTCAAAACTTTGGGACTGAGAACTCAAGGATTTAACTTCAAGCTACACCTTTACGAGGGTTATGTGGCAACATAAGGGAGTTCCATTTAATTCATAACTTGGTTCCTGAAAGAAATATATTCTGACAATATGTATTTATGCTATGTAATAAGAAAATTTCATTTTGTTACCCTTAAGCACGAATTGGAGAATCACAGAGAAACTTGAGATATGGATGGTATATTTTAGGAAAAACATAATCATATTGTTGTAACTTATCAATGATAGTGTAGAATGTATTACATGTATTTCTTACATTGTTTAGCTATATTTAGTTAGGGAAATCATATACCTTCCTCAACTTAAAACATATACATTGTATTCATTCATAATTAATCATCCTTTTTTCATTGCATTCCAAATTAATGCGGGTGCTAGTATTTCATCCTTAGTAATGGCTCTAGTCCATGGTTACTTGGATGTCATAAAATTCAAGAATCATATATTATCTTATTTGCATTTTTAATTCTTGTCAACATATAATTTAACATTGGGTACCCATACTAACCACTATATTGAGGCATTAACCACGTATATTTGACTCAAAATGGAAAAGGACAAAGGTTTAAATAAAATTTGGCTTGAATATTATTTTATGAACTGCATTAATTACTTGAAGGGTTTATCCCCCTTAGGATGGATAGTCAAAAGTATTATTGAGGATTGCATTTTAATATTAAATAGTTTTATTGAGGATTATATTTTAATAAATGTTGAGTTCTTCATGTTTTATGAGATTCGAATGCTAATTGTATTGTAAAATTTAGAAATTTAAAATTGGATTTGCAAATTGTGATATTCCTAAGAAAAAATATTTGACTTGTTTATCATAGATGAAAATTAATGAAATGATGACATTTGAATGACATTGTGTAAATTGGTCAATTCCTATCTGTGAATTAGTGGAATAATTATGTATCACATTGGACCTCTTCACTAGAGTAGAAATGCTAGATAATGACATTATGGTGTAAAATGATGATTGATGTATTTTATGATTGTTTATCAAGGTTATAAATCCATTATGATGCTTAAAAGTGTGAGCTAGTGGATGCTAATATTACTATGAAAATTCTAAAATTTGAAATTATATCATGTAATGATTATTGAAGGTATTGAGATAAAATACAAAATTGAGTGAGAAAGATGTTTTTATTAAGGAAAAAATAGGTTTTGAAGGGAGATGAAACCATTTAAAAAGAGCTTACATTATACATTCAATAAAGGTCATCATCGTGGAACAAACCTAGAAAAAAAAGGACAAAAAGTAAGAAAAAAAGAAAAAGAAAAAAGACCCAACCTCCCCCCAGCAAATAGCTAGCAGAGAAAAAACAATAAAAACAAAACAAAGAGATAGAAAAATGACTAGCCCAAATTCTTTAGTGTCTGCATAGCCTCCTCTTTAAGAATGTTCATTCTCTTAGAAATATTGTTTAGTTTCACAACGTCTTGGGGTAGGTTGGTATTATTATTTTTTGTATTGGCCCTAATCCTCCTAATCATACCCATAGTCTCCTCAATACCAAACTCCTTCTCCTAGACTAGATCCATAAGGACCCTTTCGAGCTACATGTTGTCTAGTCTAGCGAGTAGAGAATTCATATTCTCAGCCAAACATTTTACCATTTTGCAATTATCATACATAATCTTTCACAAGGTGGAATCATAATTTCTAACCCTTTGATTTAACTCCTCAATTTTCTTATCATAAAACTATCTTGTCTTTTCAATGATATCAACATTCTTGGAGATATAGTCATCCATCATGTTATTTTCATTCTTGGTCTAGATAGGATATGGAACCATTAGAAGGGGTCACAATAGTAACATTATGTATAGCTTAGTCTAAATTCCCTGTACGTGGGCTTCATCTTTTCAAACTTTTATGAGAGGGAAGGATTCTTAAGGTGTAGTCTTTTGATCTCAATGAAATCTCATCTTATCACTCTAAAGAAGTAAATGGAGCTAACTTTGGCCATCTGCACAATACCAAGCACCTCCTCTATCTTTTACTCTTAGGAAATTAACTCCATAGAGATCGAGTGGGAGGTCTCCAAATCATCCTAAGTGGTTAGGGATTTCTTAGAGAAAGTAGGGGAGTCATGATCTAGAAAACTATAATAGTTGACATGAGCTAGGACTTTCTCTTTACCTTTCTCTAGAGACTCGACATCTCTATGAGGAGGACTCTTATCCTTAGTAGTGGTAGAAGGGATGCTCTTAGACTTGGTATAAGGGGTTCAGAGATAGTTACATCCTTAACATATCCCTTAACCTTTCTCCACACCATGGACTCCTTCCTAGGATAAATTTTGGATTTTTTCAGTAGGGAAGGAGGGACATCATCATCAACATATTCTTCATTTTCCCAGCCATCTTCCTTTGAGCTCTAATTATCCTCTTCCTCCACTGAAATAAAGGGAACCATATAAGGGGTAGTAGAATTCCTATCCCTAAGATACTGAAAGATTAAAAAAATGAGGCATTGGTACAAGATAGGGTTCTTGCTAGGGTTATTGTTATGATCAATAATTCTATCATTAAGTAAAGATAATCAATAGAAAATAAAGGAAATGAAAACCTTATTTTAAAAATGGTTTAACATTACAAGATGATATTTGTACACTCCGATCAACCTCCCATCTAGAGTAAATTATTCTATGATTGGCTTCAAAAGATCTCTTCATATCTCCTTAACAAGTGCTCAAGTGAGAAGTAGGAATTACTTCCCTTCAACAATTTCTTCTTTTCATACTTAGACTTAGGGAACTTCTTGGTGGCTTCCTTTGATAATTTAAAAAATTTATTACCTCCATCAATAGAATAGTAACATTAGCTACAAGGCCTTCATCAATGACCAGGGGCTTTCAAAAAACATTGAGTTTACAATTCTCTCACTGTTGCAAAAAAAATATTGTGACCTTCTTGTTGAAACCATGAAGTCTCTCGAAGTAGGGTGTAAAACCACCTTTCCTTAGACATTCCCATATTATGTATTTATTATTTTATAAATCATATCTTAGAAGATCAATCCTCCATCTCTCACCACTCATGTTGATAGACACATAGTAAGGCTCAACAATCTTGTTCGTAGAGTAGGGATCCTCAAAATAACACAAACAACAACATAAAAAAAACCTAGTGACCCCAAATAAGCATAACACCACCTATAAATTGTATGGATGGAAGATTGATTAATGATTTACTTATCTTTGAGATAATAACCCCATCTACCAAAAAATCCATTATTAATATGTGTCCACTTTATGAGTAATTGAAAACTTTCCATGTTTATCATGAGTTCAATAAAAGAAAAGGAAAAATTTAAAATAAACATCTAAATTGTCCTCCCCATTCAAAGTTTTTATAGCCTTAGATCGAACCCCTACGTTAGCAAGGAGATCAACTGTACCATTAGTCTCCCAATAGGCATGAGCAATGTGGAAATTGTCAAATGTTTGAAATATACTAACTAAGGACTTCAAAATATTTTAAATTGTCCATGAAGCCCTATCTTCCTCCTTCAAACATCTAATTAATGTGTTGGAGTCTCCCTCGATCTAGACATTTCTATAGTTGAGGCTAGTATAAATCACCATATTCTGGAAGACCCACATGGCCTCAACCAGGTTCCTAGATTGAGTACCAAAGGGGAGATCCATTGTCTCAATATAAATTCCATCCTTATTTCTGACTCCCCCACACATAGTTTATAGTGAGCTGGATGTTTTTAACTATTGGTAAACTTATTTGTGAATGAATTAGCTATGAATATTCTTTTAATTGAAATAAGGATGCATATTTGATGTTGGAAGTTTTATAACTAATGTGTATTATGATTCAATCTTAGCCCTTGTGACCTCAAAGATTAAGTGAAGTCTTAAGTGGGGAGGATCTAGTTGTACTATCATTCTTTTTTATTGAGTGATCGTGGTTGTAAAATTTTTCCCTGATGCTAAGAGGTATGGGTGAGCTTTTTAGGAAGATAACTTAGTTCTAGAGAATGTTACATTAATTGTAAGTTATATTGTAAAAAGCATTAGAGGTTGAAGTTTTAATTAAATGATTTCAATTTTATAATCTTGAAGATACTATTTGTGTACCATCCTAAAAATTAAAAACCCTTAATTAGGTGCTTATTTTAGCCCCAGTTTAGTATGTATGTGTTCCCACATTGAATTCAAGCTCTCCTAACACTTACCAGACGTTCACATTAATATTATGAGTCCTATATTGGTTCAATTTATTCAAATGTAAAGGTTTGAACTTATTTCTAATTATTCTACTCTATTTTTCTTCCAATCAAATGATTCCTTTCATCACCTAGGCCCTATATCCATTTTTTGGCCTTCATGACCTATTTTGACTGTAGATTGACCTATACATAGAAAACATGTGCCTACCCTATTTCCTTAACACAAAGCCCAAATTTTGGCTCATTTTCATAGGTACATAATGTCATTCATATTCTATCCCCTAGAATTAGGGCCCAAATTTGTCTTGGCACCCTATGATAGTGTATTAGTGGGAGATATGGTCCCATGATTGGTCCTCTTTAGTTTTAACACCTAAGGTGGTGGATGTAATACATATATCCCTATCTCTCCTCATTTTAATATCCATTATCAAGTGAAATCATTCACTATGAATTTTCTAAGAATTCATAATGAATCAAGCAATCAAAGTTCAAGATCTCTCTTACAATTAGACATCCAAGTATTTAATTATTCAAAGAAATCATTTTCTTCTTCATCAAACATTGTTGGAAATCTACAATATCCATCATTCAAGGAATTTATTTTATAGTTCCTTTTAATCAAGAAATTTCAACAATGCTTTCTATTTCATCCAGAGAGGCTTTGTATCATCAAGATATGTGGTGATTTAAAGTTCATATCTGGTTTCTATTTCATTTCCTTATGCTATTTCCTTTCATTTTTAAGGTTGATTCCTAAACATGGGTTTGACCTTGGCAAACTGCTTAAGATAACCTTTTGCCTTTTTTTTGTGTGTGAATTTGTATTTTTTCCCCAAGTTTAAAACAAATTTTTCCCTATACCTTGCATTTTTAGCTCAAATTTAATAGAGAGCTAGGTTCCAGACTCTAGGTCTTAGATCAGTAGATACAGGTCATTTGAAGATTCTGATAGTCAAGAATTTGAGTCTAAAAATTCACTTCTCATATTTTATTTCTATGTTCATTCAAATTCCTTCTTGTTCTCTTTTACATTTTCATTTTACTTGGATAAATTCATACATCTTCTCACTCAACAATATCATTCCTCTCCTTCTCAATGTTAAGCAATAAAAGCAATAAAAAAACCTTCCAAAACTGATATTCGAATGATGTATTTCAAGTAGTATTAATCATATTTATCTTGTGGTGGTTCTATATTCCAATGTAATAGTATATATTCATTGTTTATATCTCTAAGCTAAGACACAAATTTTAACCATTTCATGAATAATAATAATAATAATAATAATAATAATAATAACAAAAAAATAACAATAACAATAACAATAACAATAACAATAACGATAACGATAATGATAATGATAACGATAACGATAACGATAACGATAACGATAACGATAACGATAACGATAACGATAACGATAACGATAACGATAACGAGAACGAGAACAACAACAACAACAACAACAACAACAACAACAACAACAACAACAACAACAACAACAACAACAACAACAACAACAACAACAATAATAATAATAATTTATGCTTAAAGCCATGGTAAAACCCTATATTTTTCACTCAAGTAAATTATTATGTTTTAAACATAAATTTATACTTTTACATACCATGTAAAATTAAATATATTGTGTAAAATTAAATTTTGTATACAATTGTAAGAACAAAATTTAATTGGTGGATATTCCTCCTAAGCTTTTTTTAATTTAATATCTAGTTTGAATCAAAATTATAGAAAGATATTTTGGGGTCATAAATTTTATCCCTTTGTTTAATGTCATCTTCACTCGGGCCTCATTTGAATGATTTTGGCCTTCTTAACTTGGTCATGTTTAGTTATCTTTGAGTTGGCTTAAATTTAGCAACTTTATCTACCTTTAGGACACTACTCCTTTATTTAGCATTGATTGATCTCTCAATGATTGTTTCAATAAAAAATGTGTTGAATGATGTTTGTTTAAAGAGATATTAAATTTACTTTTTTGCCTTTATAATTTAGCTAGTCTTGTAGGTATCTATTTTGTCTTCCTATCACCTACATATATTTATATAAATAGATAAAGTTTTTAAATTGACATAGAAGTCTTCCTTGCAGCATGTCAAATCTTGAACTTAAAGAGAGAATATGAAAAGAGTTCCATCTAAAGATCAATAAAGTTTTTTACACAAAAAAAATTGAATATTGAATCCATAGTGGGATTTTATATCTAAACAACTCTTAACAACAGTAAAACCATATGCAAGGAAAGTAAGAAGTGGTACATTGTATATGAATGTGTAAATAAAAGGAAATAAATTGATAGCTTAGTCTTTGAGAAGACTTTTCCTTTCATATAATGGCTTATTGTGAGGCATCACATTAGGAAAGAGTGATGAAAATAATGTAAATGGTCATTGAAGAAGTGGGCCTTAGTCAAATTTGAGAAAAATGGTTAACTTAAAATAATTATTTTTATATCTTTTATAATATGAACTAAGATTGAGTGTATATGAAATAATGTGACATTGATTTTCTTTCATATGGTGAAAATATTTGTCACCAGTGGATTGTAAAAAGGAAGAAGTGGAAAGAGAATATATGTGACTTAACAAAAAATGCATGATTTTAGTTTGTAATTTTAAAAAAGGGTATTACATCATATAAATATTGTGGTTTTAACTCTCATACTCGGAGAATGAAGTACAAATGTAAATAAAATATTACAAATTATGAAGAATAAAGTATGGAAAGGAAAAATACCTGAATATAAAGCTTAGTTTTTGGATTATAGTAGTGGACATGATAAATCTAAGGCTATTATTCATCACACTCTTTTTCACATTGAACTTAATCATATTAACTTGAATAAAGTATCTATATATTTTTTGGATAATCTATACAAATTTCTTTAGGAAAACATAATTAATATAATTTTTTCTTTAAAAGTTCAATTTCTCCGATTCATAATGGAATATAGAATTAAATACTCAAATCATGTATGTAATTTGAGATTTCCCATTATTAATTAAAAAAAGGTTGAGGCTTCAACAGATGAAGACGATTCTATGGCCATCTTGTCAAACAAATTTCCTTCAAAATACTATAATATAATATTTAAACTCAATCATATCACTTTAAAAGCTCTAGAAGATATGATTTTATATCTTCTAGCAAAAAACAAGAGGACAAAGGAAAGGTAAAAAATAATATATTCAATAGACAAATCACTATATTCACATAGCAATAATAAATGGTTAGGTGAAGAAAAAAGAGAAAATGTATCTTTCTATTTTGGGAAGAAAGAGCACAAAACAATTTCATAGAACTCGAGATATTAGATCATCTTAAAGAGAATCCTAAAGATAAATTAGATGTAGACAACTTTTCTTACATCAAGGATGAGGATTGACCAGATGATGAAGCTTTAATAAATGATTATCTATTCTTACATAACAAGATAATCATACTTTAAGACTTCAATTTAGGGTTAGGACAATCACGAGGATGAAAGATTTTTATCATCTCAAATTAGCTTCTCTCTTTGAAATAATTCTTTTTAGGAGAAGTTTTTTGGGTAATTTTGGTTATCCTCAAGTTTCTTGCCTACTTTTTTTATTCAAATGTATTTTGAATATATATGTATTACGAAGATTATATTTTGGGTATTGATTTGGGGTTTAGGAGGAAGCTCAAGTATGGATGATATCCTAGAGAATTCATGAGATTGTGAGGTATAATTATCACCATTATGAGAGTCAAGAGATTATTTGGACAATTTTTTTCAAAAATAATTTGATGTTTTTGATTCAAGAGCTCAAAAATTCACCTAAAAGATAAACCTTTACAAAGTTCATGAGGAAAATTGGAGGAATTAAAATTGATTAAGGATTTGGTTTGATTTTCACAATAAATAAGTTAGGTTTGTTAACATTCCACCAAATAATGTAACTATTAACTTCTTCATCATTTCTCAACTATATATACTATGTATATCTTTCAATGTCACATTAGAATAGAATATTAATTTCTTCTAGTTCTCTACTTTATCATTTGGTATCAGAACTATCAAGCATTTTTATGCTTTTGTATCTTTTGTAGGTGTAGTAAATGATAATTCATTTGTTTTTAACAACTATGGATAATGTGGAAGGTATGAATAAGAGATATTGATGTCAGGTGCATATTCTATGATATATTGACTTCACTTCCTATTTGATCTATACCTTATGTTTGCATTTGTATTGTAAGAAATTTTTATTAGCACAAAGAGATATAAGAGGCTGAAAAATATAAAGCATCTATATTAAATAGGTTTTTCAAAGGGAGAGAATTAAATCTCTATTATAAAATGTTTTTATAACCTCCTAATTTAAGAACTTTTCTCCCATAAGTGATTATATCCATAGCTATGTTTGCCAGACTAGGACATATTTTCAAATAATGCTAAACATTTAAAGCTATCTGATAAGCATATGTTCATGAAACATTATAGTTAGATTATGTATTGATTTATTGTGTAATCAGAAATATAAAATCTCTTAACTGAGCGGACCTAACATTCTTAATTTATAAATCCTTTAACTGGGTACATGTCTTAGATTAGCATTGTAAAATCCTTTAGCAAGGTAGACTCAAAAAGTGTTTATACTCTTAATAGGGTAAATACGCTTAATAGCGTAAGCTATCAGAAAAAGATAAACTTTGTAGTTCTAACTGATCAAACTTCTTACTGTAGAGGTGAAGTATTCTGAGTGTGATCCCCACCATAGTTTTTTTCTATGACCAAGGATTTATACGAGATCAAAAATCACGGTGTTATGAGTTGTGTTTCATGATTTTTATTTATGTCTTTATGATGATGTATGCAAAGTTTTCTATTTTGTGAATGGTTAGAAAAGGTAGATAAAAGTTTTTCTAGTACTAATGCACCCCTCCCCTCTTAATACTTAACTTTCAATAATTATTCCAATAATTGGTATCAAAGAAGAGTCTATTATTCATAAGTCTAACCAGTTAAGAGGAAAGATCTGAAGGGATGGAAAGCTATAAATATGAAAAGGTGATTGACAATATAAACATGGAACTAAAGTTTTCAAATGAATAGATTGATGAGCTTGGAAGGAAATTGAAGCATTCACTTAGAAAGAAAAAGGAGCTAGCCCATCAATTAAATGATACACGAGATCAGGTTGAAGACCTTGAAGAACAATTAGAGGGAAGTTTGTCTAATGAATGTGAAGCTTCCATATCAAAACTATCTCAAAAGAAAAAAAAAACCTAATTGATCAGGTAAAAGCATTAATAAGGGAGTAAGAAGCTTAATCGGTAAGAATATGTGAAGTCCTCAAACAAAAGAGAAAAGATAAAGATGATAAAAGAATAATTAAAGATGAAAAAAGGAAGATAAGTACAAGGATGAATGAGAAAGATGTGGAAAAAGAAAGGTTAACAAAAAATCACTTCAATATGACAGATCAACTAATCGGTGGTAATTATGAGATTGCAAGAAAAGTTGAAGAGATTGTTGGATCGAGATTAGAGAATGAACATTTAAGGAATGAACTAAAATTTAAAAATGATGCAAATATAGTTTTGAAAGAGAATGAAGAAACATTAAGAATAGTGGATGAACAACTAAGAGTTCAAAGACAACCGAGAGATACCACTGGACTTTGATTTACTGAAAATAACACTACCAAGAAGGGAGAGTCCTCAAATCAAGAATCAAACTAAAATACTGCTAACCCACCAAAGGAAAAGAATCCTACTGGTTATCACTATGGGAAATTAGCTCATACAAATAATGTTTGTAGGAGCGAAAGAGGTAATCCACCGAGAATTTCTAAGCTTGATGGTTATTGTTTCAATTGCAATAAGTATGGTCATAAAGTATTTGAGTGTAGATCAAGGATTGCTAATAATACAAGAATGAAAAAATTCCAATGGTTGCTACAATAATTGCAATAGATATAGTCAAAATTCTAAAGATTTTAGGTCACAAAGGAAGAATGTGAAATGAGAACCTAACCAACAAGGTTCAACAATACCATGGGACTACAATACAAGAATTTCATGTACAACATGAAAGAGATTTGGACACATAGAAAAAAATTTCATTTTGATGCATGGAAGGAACAAAAAAAGGTCATGGAGAAATACTGGAATGACATGCTTTCATTGTCACATGGTTGGTCACTTAGCTAAAAACTAGAGGTACCGAGGCAAACCCCCAACTCAGGAAAAACTGAGTGAAACTATTCAATTGAATGTGGAAGAGATAAGAGATCAACTGAATAGAATACAGAGAAGAAATTTTCTTGATGATGAGACTGCACTTGGAACAATTGATGGCACCTCATCCTCTAGATCGGGTGCACATACCTTCACCTGATCAATCAAACGTATGTATAGGAAATGTGAACTATAATTGAATCTTAAATAGGTTCTTAAAATTTGTGTAAAGATCCATATGAACATATATAGATGCATTTGGATATATGCTGAGAGGTTGACATTTCATGTTTTGATTACTGAGAGATGATGTTATTTTGCCTCATTCGGAAAAAGGAAGTATATTTGGTAATCGGTGAAAAATAAGTCGGTGATATCATTAAATGCTAAAATTATAGTCATTGGGAACCTTAATCGAGGAAAATGTATAATAGGCCCCTTGTCATTTTATTTTTACCACAAATTTCCAAGAGCTTTTCAAGCACTTTGCAAAAATGAGTATTCTGAGAGTATTCTAGTGATCAATTGAGCACATCTTAGCATTATTAAGAGCATTCAAGAGATTACTAGTGTTTTCTTGAGCTATGTAAGCATGACCAAGTTGATATTCAAAATTAAACCTACAGTCAAGGGATTATATCGATGAATAAATGGTACATAAAGTTCAAGAACCTATTGTTGTGGAGAAGATGGATCTAGTCAATCCTAAATACAAGCTACCACCAGCTATAACCATCAAAACTACTAATATGGGAGTTCGATCTTTGATCTCTTCAAGATTAATTATGATTGAAGACATTTGTGCCTTCATCCATTGCAAGATGAAATAGATTTTATGATCTCAAATTGATACATCCTACCAGAATCTATGAGTAAATGGGAAGCTAAAAGATGAGCACATCCACTTGGAGACCAAAGGTTTGGTGCATGTTATGAATGCATCAAGTGTGTTTAAAATAGAATGGAGGAGAATCATATAGCCAAGTTCATGAACAATTCATGTGGCTCAATGCACCTACAAAGATCACACAGGATGTGTTACATATTGTAACTGGTTATCCAATCGATGATAGACCAAAAGCACACAAGCAAACTGACAAGAAAAAATGATGTGACATGACTCAAGAAAAATGGGATGGATGAGGTCTCAAATTGTGTATTTTTGATGATCTTGAACTGATATTTGCATGTAATATGACATCTTACCAAATCTTCCAGTCATCTCGAGTAGATATTGTATGTTGTGGAACTATTTACATAGCCTACAATATAATCAAGGAAGATATGAAGGTAGATCGATGTGAGATCTTACTGAATAAGTTTGATGACAATATGAAAACCATCAAGAAAGTGAAGACCAACACTTTTAAGTTTGGTTCATTATTGGTATCTATATTTTTCTACTTTTAGAACTTTTTCCCATCAATCGGTAATGTAGAATGGAGTGTGGACAAACTGATTATTTATCAGATAAATGAGTTCATTCAAAGTTTAGGAGATAACTTTGATATTCTCATGAATGATTAATTTTCAAAGTTCCAAGCTAGAATGCATAAGAAATTTAGAATTCTACCTCATCTAGTGGAAAAATATCGATATTCTATATGTTTTGAAGTGGACACCGACACATGCATAGTAAATGCTATGGAGCCTAGGACAATCTGGCTACCACCAATGGGATATGAGATGGACATTGATACTGCACCATAATAGATAGAATATTTATTATCTAAAGTGGTTAAAAAGAGATCCAATCAGTATGGTACATATGAAGAAGTGAAGGACAAAATAAAGCTAGGTATATTGATACCCTTCAGGCACAAAGGAAACCTAGTAGAATGATAAGTAGTTTGTCTGAGAGTCTAGGAGTTTCTTTTGAAGAAGATGAAGATGGTCCTTCTAAAGTCAATGGAAAGAAATGAAAAATGAAACTCCAAGCCCAATTGGTGTACAAGACTATTGACTACATCTTCATCCACACCGAGAGAGAAGAAGAAACTATAGGTAGAGAAATCAAATCCCAAAACATATGTGAGAGAAAATAAGACTTCTGGTAGATCGAGGAGAAAGATAAAGCTAAAATAAGACAACAAGACTGAATCGGAAGATTTGAGCCCATTCAAAGTTGTACCAAATAAACGTTACAATTTGAGAAACTAAGATGAGTTTCTTGAAAATATTAAGAAGTATGGAAGTTTTTCTAGATTAAAATATGCTAAATATGAAACCTGAAATGATGAGGAAAAATAAAAGATTGAGGAACAACTTGTAGTTACTTTGCACAAATTAAGAACCATTCTGGTTGAGATGGGAAATTGAGTACTAGATGAGTTATAAAAAAATATAGATGCTAGATGGATGCATGCTATGACATCTGATAAAAAATGAGGGCAATATCCCTAGCTATCATTGTACATGAACTATCAACAAGAGGGATTAAGGAAGTAATGAAGGAGTATTCAAATGGATATCTAGTTAAGAGAAGAGCATTGAAAATCATGGTTGGTAAACTAGAGGAAGTACGAAATGAAAAAGATGGCATATGGAGAAATATTTTCTTTCCCGACAAACCAACAAAAAACAAGGAGGAACCAAGTAAGTCAGATCATATTGATTTGACAATAGAAATAGATGAATTTATTATTGAAGATATAACTGATAAATGCCCAACAAAAAGGATAACAAATGATGAAGATGTGATAGTAACTGAGGATAAGGATAACTAACAATTGAATACTGATGATATTGTTATACACTAAGTTTTCACCCTTGTCTCAAGCTCTCATAGTCTTGATAACCTAGTATACCATGGGATTCACCTCCAGGTGTGGGACCTATGCTAACTGAGATGAAACCTCTAGATTCTAGGCTGGTTCCTCTTGGATAATCACCCTAATTTGGTTCTTGACAGGAAAAGTAAAAATTTTGAGGGAAAGGGGGAGAAGGAATACTTGAAAGGGAAATAACTTGAAAGCAAACTACCTACTAGGTGATACACCAAAATTAGGGTATGAATTGCAGCATAGAGGGATAGAATCAATGAAAGGCTTAGGTCTAGTAGGTCACAACTTACTCAATAGGCTTGCATAAGTGTTTCATAGGAGGGCCTAAACATAAGACAAAACCTATGACCTACAAGCAGACATTCACTTCTGTAACTCAGTGTAGGATTGAGAAAAGACTATTAGGGGGCTGAAGTATACCCACAAAAACATCTAAATCAAACCGAACACAATAACACATAATTACAGAAAGTAAGAGGGATCAAGAACCCTAAGTTGTCATTGAAAACATGCATAGACTTCAATTCATTAAGAGATGATCCAAACAATGAAAGGATAGGGACAAAAAGAATGCCACAAATACCTTAAAGTTGCCTGAATAATCAATGGGAGATTACAAAGAGTAGAAGACTAGAGGGTAGAGAAGATACCACAGATAGCCTTCTGAGAAAGGATGACTTTCTTTCAAAAGTGGACTCTCTCCTTTACAAAATGTGAACTCTCACTCAAAAGTTCTAAAAATACAATATATACCTCCCCTCTTGCCTGTAGGCAAAAGTCAAAACTTAACTAGGGTTAAAGGTTTTACATGAGAGAAATAAACCCTAAATCTATCAATTATGATCATAAATACCACTTTGCAAAATCATAGCTGATCAGATATATCCTTGAGTGCCCATCCCTGTACTACAATCAGCCTGCAGACAAGCAACCTGGATTCATCTACCCCTCTGCAAGTCAGCCTTGACATGAAGGCTCTAAATTTGATCATTCTTCCTTGGGAACATTACTGTTTTAAAGCTGGCACCAACTCTTTCTAGCATCTCTTAGCGTGAAAATGTGGCACAGTACCCTGCAACACTGGCCAACAGTCATCTCCATCACCCTCTCAACCATAACCATCCTGAAAATTTAATTCCTAAGCTAACCGATGTCGTGCATGGCTGAAAAGAGAAAAACCCTAGCAAAACCTTCGCAGGAAACTTGAATTTAAATGTTAACGGCTAGTAGGTCAGAAATTAAAACACAACCGTCGATGCATAACTCCCAGTAGATGAACGGCCATGATACACTGAGGAAACAACTTCAAAACCCTTCTGACAAGTCAAAGCCACCATGGAAGTCAGTAGCCAATAGGAAGCGAGCAAATCAGCACCTCTAGCAACCACGGACCGATGAAGACAAGATTCCAAATGAACGGCGGGTGGATGATCTCACGATCGCCGAATATTCTCTCAGATCATGTGCCAACCATTGATTTATTTAAACCGGGACCCTTCTGACAAACGGACCCACTGCAAACCCCATCATCACTACGTGGACTAATTAAATTCAAGCACATCAAAAAATGAGGACCCACCTAAATCCTCTGACAACAAAGTGAAATCAACGGTCGGTGCATAATCTCATAAGTCAGAAAGATTCCTTGCACCTTTACACCAGCCGTTAGATCTCTTTAAAACTGACAAACCTATAGAACCTTTGACACAGCCCCACTGACACTTGCCAAATCATTAATATGTGGACCAATGAGAAGCTGCCGTTTGAGTACATGTAGCAGTGGACCTATTTGTTTGAAGAATTATGTCACAAAGGAGAATCAATGGTTGTCTTATAATTGCAAACCTTTGACACACTTCATGAGAATACACGCCAGCCATTAGATAAAAAAGGAAACTGACAACTGGGCCTGCTGACAACATACAAGTCATCATCCTTCAACCAATGAAAATCCTCCACATAGGAAAACATGGTAGTGGACCCCCTAAAGCTCTTGAAGTGCTGCATACTAGAAGGATCAACGGTTGTCGCAAGATCGCAAGCCTCTGACAAACCCTATGCGAACTCACGATGACCGTTGATCTCTCTTGAATTGGAACCCCCACATAAAGTGGCCGCTTAAACATTAAGTGATTATGCGACTAAAGAAGTGTTAAATACTTCGCTAGGTTGCAAGATATTAAGCGGTGACCGTGAAACATTTAGCGAATGAGAATCACTGCAGTTGCTGAATCGCCGAAAGGAAAAGATGACCCCCAGAGAAATAAGAAAACCTACGACTAGCCAATAGGATTAAAGTGCACATGGGTATTTGAGGGTTTTAAGTGGCTGATAAAGTAATGATAAAGTATAATGAAGGCCTAGGGTTACTTAGGGTTTTATGCCACAACGGCTACATTTTTTGAATTTTTTAGACCTGCAGACCAGGGGATAAAACAATTTGCAGAGGCCAGAGGACAAGGCATAAGATCATGAAATTTTCAGGGATGCTTGGCACGGTAAAAATAGAGACCCTGGAATAGATTTACCAAATTTGTAGAATAGGAAATTCTGGGTAACATTTTGGCAATTTCTGTTGGATGTCAGCCTACTAGACATGGAAAACTAGTGGCCTTGACATAATTCATTGGGCAATGGAGTCATCAAAATTCAAAAATTCTCACAAGGAGATAGAACTAAAGCTGTGCTTAGGGCACTTCTTGGAAAAGGAAACTAACCTAAAAAAGCAAGAACATGAAGCAAAGGAACAACAATAATTATAGAGATTCACAAAGAGGGGTTAACCTCAGAATAGGGTTTCAAGTGGAAACCATTGACTGAAATAGGCAGAGAAACTCCTTCCAGATTTGATAGTTGAAAAGCATTAGGGCCCCTGCACTCTATGATAACAAATGGTCCACCCCAAAAAGAGTCAAACTTTGTGTGCCTGCTAGGCCTAGACCTGAGCTCATCCCACTTGAGGACTATGTCTCCAACCTTGAAAATCCTGACCCTAGCTCTTTTGTCAAAATTCTCCTTTGTTTGGATCTAATGGAATTCCATGTCTTTCATGGACTTATCTCCGATTTCCTCTAACTCCATCAACTGAGCATATCTGATCTGCAAGGGATCCTCCTCTTCAAATAGGACATATTGGGTGGCCAAGTCCAAAGCTGGAAATTCAGTTGAAATGGACAAATTGGCCTCTTTACCATATACTAGCATGTAAGGAGAATTACCAATGATTTTCTTTGGGGTAATTCTGTCTAACCACAATGCAGACCTAAGTTTAGTATGCCAATCCCTCTGATTATCTTGCAGAGTCTTCTTGATTATCCTAATCAAGTTCTTATTAGTTGATTCTACTAAACCATTGACCTGAGGGTAATAATTGGAATTGGTATTCAGATAGATGTCATTCTTGACTGCCCATTCAGAGACTTTAAGGCCTGTGAATGCTAGTGCATTATCTGATATGATGGAATCTGGAATGCCAAATCTATGAATTATATCATCATAAAAACTCAGAACAGCACCCTCATTTGATTCTTTCAAGGCAACTGCCTCTGTCCATCTAGTGAAATAATCTGTTGTAGTGATTATCCACTTGTGTCCTGCACTAGATGGAGGATTAATCATACCAATGAAGTCTATGCCCCACTTCATGAAGGGCTGATCTATTCTGATTGGTTGGAGGGGAAGAGCGGCAAGTCTCTCTTTCCCTACAAACATGGCACACTTGATGCATTTTCTGACATAATCATGACTATCCTTAAAGATAAATTGCCAATAGTACTTGGCCCTCATGATTTTAAAAGTAGTAGTCCTAGGAGAAAAATGACCCCCAACAAGTCCACCATGAAACTCAAATAGGACATCTCCTATCTTTTCTGAATCAATAAACCTTAAAAGGACACCATTGTGATCCTTTTTGAAAAGAACATCATAAATCAACATAAAAGGAACATATTGTAACCTATAATACCTTCATTTTGCTGAATCTAGGCCTATAGGACATTGTCCTGTCTTCAAATAATTGATCATATTAGGCAACCAGCTTGTTGCCTTGGCTTGCTCTTTTGTAGAATGCACCACTAGAGATGCATCTATTTTCTCTAATTTCTTTGAACTTTCATCTTCTACCAAATGTTCACAAAGACCTCTTCCTCTAACCAGCTTGGTAGTTTGAATATCTATGTCATATTCCATCACCTTGGTGATCCAACCAGCTCTTTTCTCATTTAGGTCTTTGGAAAGCAAGAATTCTTTGACATTTGGATGAGTCACTTTCAAATGTACCCTGCTATGAGTCAACAAATGTCTGAACCTTTTAAGGCTCTTCACCATAGCAAGCACATGTTTCTCTACAAAAGAGTATCTCTGTTCATACTCTTCCAAACCTTTTCTAAAGAAAGCAATAGGCTGCTCCAATCCATCTACATTTTCTTGAGTCAACATAGCAGATATGGCATCTTGGCCTCCATAAGCATAAAGGATGAAATCCTTATTGAAGTTTGGGTTCAAGAGGGTAGGAGCCTCTGTTAAAGCTTCTTTTATAGCTTGGAAATTGACTTTCCCGTCTTGGGTCCAACTAAAAGCTAAATTCTTCTTCAACATGGCCATCAAGGGCTTGAGTAAATCTAAAATGTTAGGCAAGAATCTCCTAACAAAAGTTATCCTTCCTATGAAAGATTGCAGACTTTTCTTATGATGTGGCAATGGTAGCTCTAGGATGGCTGCAATTCTCTCAAGATCTACTATGATCCCTTCTTTGGATACTACATATCCCAACAATTTTCCTTCATGAACTGTAAACACACATTTCTTGGGATTAAGAGATATCCCAAATTCTCTACACCTTTCAAAGATCTGCCTCAAATGTTTGATATGGTCTGCTGCATGTTTGGAATAGACAGTTATGTCATCTAAGTATAACAGTACAAACTTGTACATGAGGCTTTTAAAGGCCATATCCATCACCTTTTGAAATGTAGCACCTACATTTGACAAACCAAAGGGCATCTTTTGATAAGCCATGGTTCCCCACTTGGTTGTAAATGCAGTCTTGTATTGATCCTCTTCTTTAACCAGGATTTGATTGTATCCTGAATAGCCATCCAATAATAAAAATCTCTTGGATCCAAAGACACATTGTAAGATTTTTTCCATAGAGGGTAATGGATGGTGATCTTTTAAAGAAGCCTTGTTAAGATCCCTGAAGTCAACACATAACCTCAACTCCCCATTCTTCTTCCTGACAGGAACAAGGTTGGAAACCCAACTAGTATGCTTAATGGGGTAGATGATACCACTCTCTATCAAATTGAGCACTTCTCTATGCATAAGTGGCTCAAGCTTGGGATTAATAGGCCTTTGCTTTTGTCTTACTGGCTTAGCATTAGGTGAACTAATTTAATAGTGTGTTGAACAAGGGCAGGGTCAAAACCTTTGAGGTCCTCATATTGCCATGCAAAAACATCACTGAATTCTCTAAATAATTGTGTGTAAGCCTATTTTTCTGAATCAGAGTTCACTTGTCCAAATTGCAAGCTCCTACTTGGTTCCAACTCTAATTCAACACAATGTTCTTGTTGAACTACCAGGCCAGCTTTTCTTTTCTTGACTTGATCATCCTTGTTGAAGATAGTCTCTAAGGTGACAAGACCTCTAGGCATTTTATTATATTTGAGTTGTATCACTTGATCACCATAGTTCTGTAATAATCTATCATGATTATGCTTTGAGAAAACATCTTCTTCAAACAAGAACTGCAGAATTTGTTCATCATTGTCAAACACTTGCCAATTGACATCATTATCAGGAATAGAGGGTATGACAATCACTTTGATATGCTGTTGATCTATTTCTTTTGAAATGCTATTTGGAATATCATACTGAGATCCAACAACAGCTAACCTATCTGCATTTTGGTTTAGCTTCCTAGGGATAGCAACAATATTGAAAGCACAAAAGTCCTCAATTGCATCCCAAACTCTATGTTTGTATGCTTTCATAGTATCATTTTTAGTTGCACTTATCCCTCTTACTTGGTTGACAACTAACTCACTGTCACCATAAACTTTCAAGGCTTTAAGTCCTCTTTTCCTAGCCCATTCTAGTCCATTGACTAGACTCTCATATTCTGCAATGTTACTAGTGCAGGAGAAACTAAATCTAAAGGTAGTATAATATCTTTCTCCTTTTGGGGACACTAGCATAGCACCACCACTAGAACCATGTCTACTTCTAGCACCATCAAAGAATAGCTCCCAAACCTGATTGCCCTGATCCTCTGAATCAGTACTTTCCTTGAGAAGGTTTGGTTCTTTGACATCATTTTCTTGTATCAAATAACTTCCCAAACCAACCTTCCAAATAATACTTTCTTGAACTTCAGAAGCTCTTTCATCTAATAAAATATCAGGGATATTTTCTATCTTGGTGCTTGCTTCACTAATGGTTTGGAAGTCATTGCTATCAAATATGGGACAATTGGCATTGATCATATTGGACACATATGGTTCTATATGGTGCGCTGCCAATGGTTCTGACTTAATGGTGACCTTGGTCCCATACCTTGTATGGAATAGCATGTGAGACTAGTCAGAAGATAAGTAACCTCCAATCTTGGCTGCAAACTCCCTTGACAGACATATAGCAAATAATGTAGGGAGATCTATGATATATATATCAAGAAGGATGGAAAAATTAGGACTAGCATGAAGGATTAGACTGGTATCCTTGGCCACACCTATAGTATTAACTGAGGATCCATCAAATTGTGTGACCTTCTTTTGAAAGGGTTCATATTTTAGTTCTAATTAGTCAGCTACTTTCTTGGGCATCACAGTGCTAGTAGCTCCACTATCTACCATACAATTATGTACTAAAGATTTTCCAATGATTAAAGATACATAAAAGGGAGGTGGCTTTGAATTCCTACCTTGCACGGTGTTGGCTTTGAAGTTTCTACTTGGAGCCTCCTTTTGTTGATCAGTGTTAACCAACACTAGCTTTGCAGTTTCTTTTGTAGGCTGAGGAGTTGTCACTTCTGAGATAGCCTTCCTTAAAATCTCAGGTTGTCTTGGAATAGCCAAAGAGTCCCACATGGACATGGTAACATTCACCTTCCTCATGTTGTCTACAATGTTGAAGGGTGCTATATTGTGTACTCTTTGTTGTGTCTTTGGCATGATAGGCTCCATCTCCTTGAGAGTTTGGCTCTCTTTGCTTGTAATGATAGGAGCCTTCCTAGGCATGGTGGGAGTAGCTTGTTGTACCAGCTCTGTAAATGTAGTGGCCTTAGTCCCTGACTCTGCTCTTTCCATCTCTTGAGCTCTTCTTTTTGCTCTTGTATTGGCAGCAAAAGAAAATTCATCATTGACTGCATTGAAGTCTGGTTGCTCCCAATTGAAGAGAGCAGTCTCATTCTCTTGTGTTTCTTGTCGAGGGACTGATCCACTAGATGAAGCCTCTAATTGAGCTAGTGAGGCATTTTGAACCATTAGGGCTTGATTCATCTAGCCATTTGAACATGTAGCTTGATTATGAGGCTAATTACAAGGAAAGCACCATTCATTATCCATAGCCATATTGTTTTGACTGGGAACCATATCCCTCACTGGATTTGCAGAATTGAGAGGTGCAGGGTTATATGGTTGGAATGGTCTTTGATTAAAAATTTGTCTTTGTCCTTGATATCCTCCTTGGTATGGTGGCCTATTTTGTTGATAAGGCTGTCCTTGATTCTGATATTGCTGACTAGGACTTTGGCCTTATGGCTGAAAGGGTGGTCTGATTCCTTGACCTTGTTTCTTCAAATTGGTAACCTCCTTGGTTAGATTTTGTAGCAAATTTGTCATTTCTTGCATACTAGTTTGCTGACTACTCTTTATTTTTTGTAACTCTTGAGAGAAGCTAGCTTTTAGCTCTCGACCACCAGTACTAGCCTGAGGTGCTAGTATGGCAGGAATAGGAGTAAATGGGGGTACTTGGGTAGGTGCAATGGGTTGAAGGCTAGGGAAGATGGGCATAGGTGGTCTTCTGGCTATCATGCCTACTTGGATCAAACAATTTTCAGCCCTGACAGCTATGTCAAAAGCTTGGGGTAAAGAAGTACCACCCATAGATTGGATCATGACAAAAATTTGACCATTTAGACTTTGCAAGTAATATAGAAAAGCATGGTTAGCTGATGGCCTTATAGAGACTAGAATTCTATTCCATGTCTTGAGGAACCTACTATTGTAATTTGTCATTTGTTCTTGAGGGTCCCTTTTAATGGTTGTTAATTGCTCAACCAAAGAAAAGTTATCTAATTTATCCTCAAAATGCTTACTTAATGCATCTCCTAACCCATCCCATGAATTAATAGAACCAATAGTTAGAGTTCTAAACCATTCAAGAGCCTTACCTTTTAGGGAGGCTGTTAATAACTTTGTGGACACATCTTCTTGGGTTATGTTGTGTATGTTGCAGATAGTGGGCACATCTCTTATGTGCTCAAAAGCAATTGTCTACCCTTCACCTGTGAAATCAGGCAAGCTCTTGAATGCCACCAAGGGCACATCATGATGTACAACAAAAGTTAATGGACTCCCCTGGTTGAAAGGTGCAAAAGCAAACTGTCTAGCCATTGTAGGAGCTATGATTTGAAGATTAACAACTATGTGAGCTGTATTTACTGTTGGACTTGAATCTTCTTCTAGATCTTTGGTTAGAGATCTACCTCTTCTTTTGAGATGAAAGGGGAAAGGTCTCCTTTCTGAAGTATTAGGAGGTGTAGACTGAACTCTCCTTACAGGGGATGTTCTTTGAGTTGTCCTGCCTTTATAGCTCTTTTTTGAGGGAAACTCTAAAAATTTAGTAGGCTTTGAGCTCCTAGTCTCAATCTTTCTCATAAAACTTGAACAAGGTTAGCCCTGATCTATGAAATCAATGGAGTCACCAGATATACTTGATAGAACAAGTTCTAAAAGTTTGTATTATGCAATCTGTATATCAGAGATGACATAATCTTTAAACATTGAACTTCTTTTGTAGTCCCACCAGGCGTGCCAGAATTGTTATACACTAAGTTTGCAGCCTTGTCTCAAGCTCTCATAGTCTTGATAACCTAGTATAACATGGGATTCATCTCTAGGTGTGGGACCTATGCTAACTGAGATGAAACCTCCAGATTCTAGGTTGGTTCCTCTTGGATAATCACCCTAATTTTCTTATTGATAGGAAAAGTAAAAATTTTGAGGGAAAGGGGGAGAAGGAATACTTGAAAGGGAAATAACTTGAAAGCAAACTACCTACTAGGTGATACACTAAAATTAGGCTATGAATTGTAGCATAGAGGGATAAAATCAATGAAAGGCTTAGGTCTAGTAGGTCAAAACTTACTGAATAGGCTTGCATAAGTGTTTCATAGGAGGGCCTGAACATAAGACACAACCTATGACCTGCAAGCAGACATTCACTTCTGTAACTCGGTGTAGGATTGAGACAAGACTATTAGGGGGCTGAAGTATACCCACAAAAACATCTAAATCAGATCAAACACAATAACACACACAATTATAGAAAGTAAGAGGGATCAAGAACCTTAAGTTGTCATTGAAAACATGCATAGACTTCAATTCATTAAGAGATGATCCAAACAATGAAAGGATAGGGATAGAGAGAATGCCATAAATACCTTAAAGTTGCCTGAATAATCAATGGGAGATTACAAAGAGTAGAAGACCAGAGGGTAGAGAAGATACCACAGATAGCCTTCTGAGAAAGGATGACTTTCTTACAAAAGTGGACACTCTCCTTTACAAAATGTGAACTCTCCGCTCAAAAGTTCTAAAAATACAATATATACCTCCCCTCTTGCCCGCAAGAAAAAGTCAAAACTTAACTAGGGTTAAAGGTTTTACATGAGAGAAACAAACCCTAAATCTGTCAATTCTAATCATAAATACCACTCTGCAAAATCATAGCCAATCAGATATATCCTTGAGTGCCCATCCCGATACTACAATCAGCCTGCAGACAAGCAACCTGGATTCATCTACCCCTCTTCAAGTTAGCCTTTCCATGAAGGCTCTAAATCTGATCATTCTTCCCTGGGAACAGTACCATTTAAAAGCTGGCGCCAACTCTTTTTAGCATCTCCTAGCGTGAAAACATGGCATAGTACCTTGCAATGCTGGCCAATAGTCATCTCCATCACCCTCTCAACCATAACCATCCTGAAAATTTAATTCCTGAGCTAACCGACGTTGTGCATGGCCGAAAAGAGCAAAACCCTAGCAAAGCCTTCGGAGAAAATTTGAGTTTAAATGTTAACGGCTAGTGTACACACTAAAATGGTGCACTTCTATGAACCATTACATGCAAGGTTGCTCAAGAATGAGGCCTCACAAAGTGGCTCATAGCTCTCTATGTATGGAGTTGCAAGATTGAAAATTGCTCTCAGCTAGAGCTACAAGCTTGTGACCTTGCTAGTCAACCATACAATGAGAGATTCAAGTGAAGACAAGGGCAACAATGCCAATATCTCCAAGAATCCAAATATGCAATGCAATGCAAGCTATATGAGAATGCAATCTAAGCTATGAAAGGAAAGTACAATGCAACTAATCTATGAAAGGAAATAGCAATGGATTACAATGGTTCCTATTTAGACTATGTGAGATTATTCTATTGCATAAAAGGAAATCTACACTAAGAATGCCATTATCATGCAACTAAGAAAGCAAATATGAACTAGATGATGAAATGAAGCAAGTCTTCAATGTCTTCAAACTCCAAATGCACCTAAAACCTGCAGCATAACAATAGCATAAAACAAGTGGATCCAAATGAAGGAGAGAGCTCTCCTTTTATAAGAAATGAGGTGAAATGGACCATGGAGATTAAGAGGCAAAAAGTCTTAATCAGCGGTGGAGCTTGAAAGAGGAGCAATCCATGTGCACACATATCCTCCAATAGGAAAATAAGAGTTGACTTTATGTCCATATGAGACAAAAAGTGCTTTTCTCCTTTTTATAAAATATGAATAATACTTTATTTGTGCAACTTAGGATAAGAGGAAAGTGGGGGCTTTTTTATTTAATCAAAAGGGGAGGAAATATTCCTTTTAATCAAATAAAGACTTAGGATAAATGGTTAGCCCAAGGATAAAAATCCAATATATGATCGAAATTAAGATTTGATCAAGAAATTAATAATGTTGAAAATATTGATTATTGATAAAATTGATTCAGGGTTTATAAATTGAATAAATGGGGCCCAAAGTCTAGGCGACCATTTTAGGGTGCATACAGCTAGTAGGTTAGAAATTAAAACACAACTATCGATGCATAATTCTCGGTAGATGAATGGCCATGATACACTGAGGAAACAACTTCAAAACCCTTCTAACAAGTCAAAGCCACCATGGAAGTTAGCAGCCAATCAGAAGCAAGCAAATCAACACCTTTGGAAACCATGGACCCATGAAGACAAGATTCCAAATGAACGGTGGGAGCATGATCTCACGACTGCTGAATATTCTCTTAGATCATGCGCCAATCGTTGATCTATTTAAACCGGGACCCTTCTGACAAATGGACCCACTGCAAACCTCGTCATCACTATGTGGACTAATCAAATTCAAGCACATCAGCAAATGGGGACCCACCTAAATCCTCTGACAACCAAGTGAAATCAATGGTTGGCGCATAATCTCATAAGTCAAAAAGATTCCTTGTGCCTTTACGCTAGCCATTAGATCTCTTTGAAACTGACAACCTTGTAGAACCTCTGACATGGCCCCACTGACACTTTCCAAATCATTAATATGTGGACCAATGAGAAGCTACCGTTTGAGTACATGTAGCAGTGGACCCATCTGTTTGAAGAATTACGTCACAAAGGAGAATCAACGGTTGTCTTATAATCACAAACCTCTGACACACTTCATGAGAACACACGCCAACCATTAGATCAAAAAGGAAACTGACAACCGGGCCCGCTGACAACATACAAGTCATCATCCTTCAACCAATGAAAAGCCTGCACATAGGACAATGTGGCAGTGGACCCCCTAAAGGTCTTGAAGCGCTACATATTGGAAGGATCAACGATTGTCACAAGATCCCAAGCCTCTGATAGACCCTATGCAAACTCATGATGACCGTTGATCTCTCTTGAACTGGGACCCCCACATAAAGTGGCAACTTAAACATTAAGCAATTATGCGACTAAAGAAGGGTTAACTGCTTCGCTAGGTCACAAGATATTAAGTGGTGACCGTGAAACATTTAGTGAATGAGAATCACTGCAGTCGCTGAATCACCGAAAGGAAAAGATAACCGCTGGAGAAATAAGAGAACCTGCGACCAGCCAATAGGATTAAAGCGCACATGGGTATTTGAGGGTTTTAAGTGGCCGATAAAATAACGATAAAATATAATGAAGGCCTAGGGTTACTTAGGGTTTTATGCGACAATGGCTACATTTTTTGAATTTTTTAGACTTGCAAACCAGGGGATAAAACAATTTGTAGAGGCCAGAGGACAAGGCATAAGATCATGAAATTTTCAGGGATGCTTGGCACGGTAAAAACAAAGACCCTGGAATAGATTGGCCAAATTTGCAGAATAGGAAATTCTGGGTAATAGATATATCCAAGGCAAATTTGATGGATATAGATCTAACTATTGAGAAAGTACTTAATTTTCTTGTGATCAATGATTTTATCTTAGAAGCTACAATAGAAATTCGTACTAATGGAGAGAAGTCTATCGAACTAGTGAAAGAGACTGAACAAAAAGACACTGAGGACACCAAAGATACTGAGACCCCCATAAATCAAAATACATAGCCAGTCATTTCTACCAAGACTACAGGTCAGCAACAATCACAAGGACAAGGGACAGAGAAGCCAAAGGAGAAAGAAAAGGATAAAGAAGAAGAAAAAAAGGAAGAAGGGAAATAGGAAGAAAAAAAGGAAGAAGAGAGACATGAAGAGAGGAAGGAAGAAAAGAAACAAGAAGAGGAAACAGATGAAAGAACAAAAGATACAACTACGACCACTACTTCTGATATAAAGTTCTCTACTAGAGAGAGTGTAGTGGTATAAATCTAACTTTATAAGATCCCTCCACTGGATCACAGTAAGTAAATTTTTTTTTGGCATTTTTGTCAAAAAATGGGGATATATTGTATAGCATAAAGGGGATTATATTTAAAGGAGATAGATAAATTTATGTATCTAGGGAGAATAACTATAGGGGGAGTACTGAGTAACAAGCTATGAAGTTATAATAAGTTTTACAGAAAGTTCATACATGGTCAAATTTTGGTTAAGGTAACAAATTTTGATGACTTTGAAGTTTTTTGACAAAGATGCCAAACTAATGCCAAAGGGGGGGATTGATACTCCTATAGAGTTATTTTGCTGTCAATAGTTTTTTTAAAGTCATAATGATTGTAAAAGTTATTCGATAAAGAAGGATACTCAAGTCGGTAAAGAAAATAAGCTAGTCGTTAAAGGATATGACAATTTTGGTAAAATGAAAAAAGGAACAAGCACTGAGGAAGGCAAGGAAAGCACTGAGCAATTACAAAGCTACAAAATTTACCAAGCTGAGAGTGCACATATTACTAAGTAAAATAAAATGTGTTACCAAGAAACACAAACCAACATAACAAAATCTATTAGATACATTAAATCTAGACACCGAGCATAAAATATTTTAAAAATCTTGAGGAGATTGCTTGGTGATTCATTGGAGATTTAAACATGAATATTGTGAAATATTACAAAGTGAGATCCGCCAATGAAAATTAAATATAATATATGTATTGGAAATGTAACTATTTGGTATCACCACTTAAGGAGAAGATTCTAGAATATTTCCACCACTTCTAGATTGGGTATAAAAAGATCAATATGTGAAGATCAAAGATAATGAGAAGAAGAGAATAGGTGATGAGAAGAGAAGCCACAAAGTAACAAAGTAGTTAGAGAAGAGTTGTGAATGTGATATAGAGTTGAAGCTACTAAGTACAAAAGTTGAATTGTGAGTAGAATATAGAACGAGGTAAATTTATGTTGCGCATATTGAGTCTGATAAGAATATGTTGATGCAACATTATAGATAGTTTATGTACTGATTTATTGTGTAATCAGAATTATAAAATCTCTTAAGTGAGTGGACCTAATAGTCTTAATTTGTAAATCCTTTAACAGGGTACATCACTTAGATTAGAGTTGTAAAATCCTTTAGCAAGGTAGACTGATAAGTCTTTATACTCCTAACAGGGTAAATACTCTTAATAGGGTAAGCTATTAGAAATAGCTAAACATTGTATCTCTAACTGAGAATTTTTTTAGTGTAGTAGTGAAGTATTGTGGGTTTCATCCCCACTGCAATTTTTTCCTCTGACCAAGGATTTATTTGAGACCAAAAATAATGGTGTTATGAGTTGTGTTTCATGATTTTGATTTATATGTTTTTATGATGATGTATGGAAATTTTTCTATTCAGTGAATAGTTAGAAAAGTAGATACAAGTTTTTGGAGCACTGATTCACCCCTCCCCTCTCAGTACTTAACTTTTCATTATTATTCCAACACAAGGATGTGACAAAAAAATAGCTATAAATGAATCCATATTTTTAAGATAGAAAACTTGAGACAATTTGCTACTTTAAATAAGTATTAAATCTGAATATTAGATTCCTTTTCTATGTGCAGTGAAAATGTTATACTTTTGGAAATTACATTAGATGAAAATTATGCTGTGTTATACTTAATAGTATGGTTTATGATACTATTATATATTATTGATCTGTACATTCTTATCTATCCTTGATAGATTAACTCATATCCATGTTTAAGAAAATGATGATTTTTGTTTCAATTTAAATAGGGATGCAAGTGAGCATAGGAATGCAAGAAACTACATTCTATCTATTTCACTTTCATGTGTTTTAATCAATGATTATTTGAAAGAAGATTTAATTATTAAAGTCTAAATTGAGATATTTTGGTATTAAACCAGAGAAATGTAAGAATTGTACTAATTAGAATTAAAAGTAATTTTTTTGTACATTAAAAATATATTATTCTAAATACTTGGTGTTTAGCTCGACTAGAAGAATAAATATACCTTTTTCTTTCTATAAACCATGAATGTATGTCTAACAAAGACTTCATTTTCCATGTAATTATTTATATATAATATGTTTTATATTAAAAATTGTTAAATTAAATAGATAGCCATACTTTTAATGCATTCCACAAGATGGATATGATGAATAAATTAATAATTGTTAATAATAATCCACATATCTTATACACATGAATTTTATATTTAGAGAGCAATTCTTGAATAGTAAATATAATAAAACAAATTAAAAATTTCAAATCTTGATAGAAAAGATTGGTATTTATACTCCACAATACTATAAATATTATTGTTATCAATCCTTGATATAATTGTAAATTACAATATCAATTATTTAAGTAACCTGAAATTACATGACAAATGGTATTATTCTGTAGGCCATTGTCCCATAAATCATACAATATAACATATTTTTTTGAAGAAATTTTATTTGGTGGTATTTTCAGTTTTGAATGCGTTCGTTGTGGATGCGAAGTCCCATATACCTACATACACAAGAAAAATAGAAGTATATCATTAAAATGATGCATTAAAGTTTACATAACAAAAAAATCTATATTAAGCATTTAAAAAATTACCTTCCAAGCATCATAGTAGTGGCTTGTGGATTTGTTCCTGGGCTATCCTTGAAAATAGAATTGTCGACAACCCTTAGACTATCAACCCCTTTCACATGATAGTTTTTATCAATAACAAGGTCAACTTGACATCCTCCATGATAGTGCCATATTGATGCTACTGTATCCTTGCAAAACTTGGCCAAGGCATCATTGTCTGATGGATTTTCGGGTAATGTCGATCCGCTAAATTGGAGCATCTTTGAGTTTCCATTTACACTAAATGCAAACTCTTGGATAGATGATGTCAGACTGATATAAGATAGCGTCTTCACACCAAGCATACATTCTTGTAGATCTAAAGGATGAGAATAATAGTTATATCTTACCGAAGGACTATCTAGAGGATCTTTGCTATTAAGCCATAACTCACCTCTTGATAAGGGATCTGCCACCTTACTAAATATTACACCTAAGTATTCATTATGTGTGGCATTTATTTGTCTTATATAACTAGTAGGCTCAATGTAAATGTTTGAATTGGCTACTATACCTACGACTTGTATGTTCCCATATTCCAAAGGTTTAGGGGATTCAATGACAACGGTTGAACGTGGTGGATCTTGAACCTCTTTTCCTACTAGTTTCAAATCTAATTGTACACTAATATTCAACTTTTCTAGTTCTTCTGACGGGCCTATTCCACTTAATAGTAGAAGTTGGGGACTACCTATGCTTCCTGCTGACAAAATAACCTCACTCAAATCTGATGATTTGTTGGTTGATACTTGGTAAGACTTGCCACTACTGCTACTGATGAATTCCACACCACTAGCCTTCAATTTCTCTGCAACATTATTCATAATATGACCATCAAAATCTATAGAGAATAGAAATATTACACTATCAAAACAGTATTACAGAGATTTGGTAATATAATTTATTCTTGCAACATGAATGGAAATAAGGAGGATATGGATATATACAGAATAAAGAAATATAAAATAGGTACCTGATGAGGAATCAAAGAGGATTCTGCCGGCTGTAGCATTTAGAAGAACTACAATGTTGTCTGGATTTGCATATTGCAGAAGATCTGCAGCTGTGTGTCTCCTTCCATTCTTGTCAAAGATTGTAGCACTTATCTTGGTGCCCTCCAAGTTCTCAAGAGTATACCCATTGTAAGGAAGCACTCCAGCTTCTAAAAGGCCATCCCGGACAGCAGCACTCCAAACAAAAAGTTTGTCTTGTTTGAAGGCATTCAATCTCTCCACCCATTCATATGACTCATTCACAAGCTTCTTGTCCCATCCCATCTTTCGAATATATTGATGGCTTGCCCTGCTGTAGAAGCCGGCATTGACGGATGTTCCACCTCCCAAAACCCTCGCCCTTGCCGTCTGCACTCCATCTTCTGTGACAAATCCCTCAAGGACATACGGATAATCACTGGCGTTGCCGAAAACCTTGAAAAAGATTCTGTTGTCTGCAGTGTTCGGATTTCCGTAGGGAGAGTCTCCCCTCTCCAATACCAAAACAGAATAATTCTGTGACAGTGTTGCTGCCAGAGGACATCCAGCTGTTCCTCCTCCAACAATGATGTAATCATACGTTCTCGCGGCCACCTTTTCAGCATCTGCTGTCATAAACGAATATGGATATTCTGCAGACATCAAGAACATTCATGTTACGTATGAATATGAAAATGACCCAAATTTTTTATCTCTATTTTTCGTAAAGTAAATAAATCTGAAGGAAGAGATTAGAAAAATATAATGACCTAATGCCTCAACAGGACAAAGTAAGTGATGATGATTTGTAAATATAAGCAGACATGAAATTAAAAACAATAGGATCTTCATTCTCATCATAATCTAACTCCTCGTATAGCCTCGACTTAGAAATAAATCTAACCGATGAATGTTATTGAGTTGAGGTGAAATATGGCTGAATTTATAGATGATCTGCAATTGCGATGGCTGTCGATATGCTTTTCGTGTCAATTCACACGACTATTCCGATTGGGGAAGGCGACCAAATACAGATCATCAAGGCTATTATTCCCGGCGACTAAATCTTATCGATTTAATAGTCAAAGGTAATTAAGATACTTCATTATATCATAACACAAATAAAATATATAATTTTATTCTTTTTCTAAAATTTAATCATTATAAATCAACTATTTCCTAAACTAATATAAAAGTCGCTAAACTGATTTTGACTAATAAAACGTTATTCATTTTTAAGAGTTCTGTAACTGTTGTGACGTCTTCGACGAGATAATTTTGAAAACTCTGCAAATGCTATTGAGTTCTTCTAGAATTGTCGACGCGGAAGAAGTGAATATATTGTCGACCAATAGCACTGCATAAACATCCGTGATCGTTTGGAACATTGTTTCAACCTTGCGTATAGTCATTTGGTTCTCATTGTCAAACGAAAAAACGTGTGTTGAATGAATAAGGTGATGGGTATGAATGATATGCATTGCTTTTTGTATCTTTGGTTGCGAAGTTAAATTTTCTTTGATAAGAAGGGTGAAATGCATAGTATGGATTCTTTCGACTTAAACTTTTCAAATTTATTTTTTAAATCAAATCTCCTTAATTCAATCTAAATCGTGTTTGGGGCATGAGATTTATTAAAATTAAAATGCTTTTCACTGACTATGTGTTTCGAATTAAAAATTAAATTATTAAAGAAATTAATTTATCTATGTTATCTTAGAATTTATTTTTCATTAAATTGTTTATCTTATGAGAACTCAAATTGTGAATTCTGCCTAAAAGGACTTGGAAAAAGTTCATCGATGAGAATGTAGAAGACAAGAATGAAGATAGTTTTGACAGTCTATAAGACAATGTTTAAATTTTTTTGAAGAGTTACTAGAATGTATATAATAAGTAATAAATCATCAACAGGTTTTAAGTCTAAGTGAATGCTTTTAAGACGCGTTTTACTAGGAAGATTCTTTCACCTATGAATTATATTGAACATATATTTAGTTATAAGATGAATTATTTTTTTCCCAAATGTATAGGATGTAGAGTTTTAGGTGCAACTTTCTCCTATTTATATCTATGCTTACGTCTTATCAAATGGTACCTTCAGTTGGCATAGAGGTAGAGTGGGTTACACACAAGTGCGTAAATTATTATATACAACTAGATTTCTATTTGGATATTTTTCATAGTCCAATACTTTTCTTTGCTAGTCTACAATATCAATCATTGTAAGCATGTTACCAACAAATATTATGAGTATGAGACATGCAATTTCATTTAAGAATATGGTGTACTTTCTTACTAGATGTACTAATTTAACCTTTGTTTTTCTATGATGATAATAGCTTGGTAGTTGAAGCTAGTTGTAACTTGCTATTGTCAATAATATTTAGACAAGTTAGTTGTAATATCACCTATGAATATTGAGATGGGTGATATCAAATGTAACTAAAACACTATTTCCCATATATCTTTGTTTCTCGAAGATGGGGTAAGTGACTACTTCCTTCATAGAACATTTTATTTAATTGATGTATGGCTAATCTCTACATTATTAAATTTATATAATTATTTGATTCAAAATAAAAATATTAATTTAATTCTTATTGTTTCATAAATACTTCTTCTTTTTAGAAAGAAACACTATTATGTCCAAGTATTCAATAAAGATTTCGACAACCTACATTAAAATTATTTTTTATTCATTAACATTATTGTTAATATAGTTCAAACAAAAAATGGAAAACATAAATCCCAACCTTCTTATTATCATAAGTACAAAAAGATTGTATAAATTAAAATACATTGTTATCATTTAGAATAATGATTAGGTTATGTTTGAATAGCTCCATAATATTAGAAACTACAACACAAAATATAAACTAAATTAATATAACATTAATTGTGTATTATTAAAGTAAATTATAAAGCTTTGTATGAATCTTTTTGTTGAAATCACTAAGGATCTTATTTTTACAATACCTACTATTAGATATAGTTTCTTATAATAGATTCTACAATAAATTTTTCTTAAGTCTACATAGAAGTCCAAAATTATATTCTTATTCTTTTATATCCTCGAGCAATAGAATAGTTTAGCCATCAAGAATACTCAAAACTTCATACTAGTATAATGCTCATTGATAAAAAGAATTCCCATTTGTAAATAATGACACCATATATAGAATGCTAAAACAAATATAATTTTTTTAAAAAAATAGTTAAGAATAAGAATGGAAACATAGAATGAAGTATCAAGGGTTTTCCATAATATGAGACTCAAACTACATGTAAGGTGTTAGCATAATCATTGTTGGCTCCGTCTATTTGTAACTGATATATAACTGCGCCTATCTAACTACTCTTTGCACCTACATATTATCTCTCTCTTCTTTGTGCATATTCGCTTATATTTCTTGGAATATGAATCTCATTGTATTCATATTTTTATGCATTGCCACATTCGGTATTAGAGCATCATTATCACATGTGTGATCTTTCTTGAAGTGGGTGCCTTAGCAATGAGTAGATAGGCATTGAAATAATTTGGAAGGTGGTTTCTAGTTTGTCTATGAGTATTCAGTACAAGTTTCCAATTTTCTCTGTGCAATAATGGAGTGGTGGAAGCGAACAAATTGTAATTGGATATATTTATAGTTTATTGAAGTATTATGTGGCATACTAAATTTGAACGATGAGGCTCCCTTTGCACTCCACTTCTATCAGGTCAACGATGAACTCATTCATTGAGTCATCTTATATACATGCCGAAGAAAGCAGTTTATCTTAATATTATAACTAGAATAACACGAGCTTATTATATTTCTATCTATGAATCTCATGATTTTCTTAGTTTAATATGTTGATCGTAAATAGTAGGAGAAACAACACAATTCTCCATTGCTAGGCAATATCATGAATGCAATTTTAGAAGCTGTATCACCATTTTGATTAGCCGAGAAAATGGATTCATCGACCATCATACTATTATGAAGTATTGTGGTTTTGTTGGTATTCGTGGCTTCTCTATAACTTATAAGAGTCAAATGGAAAACAAGAGAAGTGAACACATTAAAATGGAGCACTATATCCTTAGAATTACAGATATCTAGGGTTCGTGCATTTTGGGAGGTTGACGATCTTATGCAAGGATAGCTAAATAAATGTATATATTTCGGACAAATCTAATTATCTAACTTTCATATAAAATAAAGAACAGAGGAATAAAAGAGGTTATTGTGTTGAAATCATGAAATTTTATTAAAAAATGATTAATATTTTGGAGAGATAAAGTTGTGCTTTTTTTTATGTTTGTAGTTTTTAGAATGGAGATTCTATTATATAAATATTTTAGTTTTAAATTTTATACATGGAGATTTAATATCCAAGTGCAACTAATAAATACAAATTTATAAAGAACAGTAAATGGAAAAGAAAACTATTTATAAATATAATTAAATCATTGCATTGGAACACAACAAATGATAAAGCCAAGACTTTTTTTAGTAAAAGGAGAGAATGTTGAATTTATTCATAGATAAGTTAAAATATTATAATATGAGAAAATCCATGAGATCATTAGATCAATACCATGAAACATAGAGGCTATAGATCTATGGTATCTCACTTTACAAAAATCAACTACTAATTCTATAGATTACATATCAAAGAGTTTAAACATAGAATAAAGAGCCCTATAATATGATTGAAAAATAAAATATGTAGTCAAAGAGGTATATGATATACAAATTTGGATAATAATAGTCAGTCTTTTATTTGTCATCTACACCAAGGAAGCAATTTCAACAATTATTGAACTACCCAATCACCTGACACTTCCTTAGTCTGTCTTTTGTTTTTCTTTTGAACTAAGCAAAAAATTATGTGATTTATTGAACCATTTGATCACTTGATCCTTCTTTAGTTGGCCTTTTATTATTCTTTTTAATTAAGTGAGAAAATTTTCTAGTTCTTGAACCAACTGATTTCCCAAACATTCCTTAGTTGTTTTATATATGTTATTGATCATACAAAAGTAATACCCCCTAGCTAGCAAGTCGTAGATTCTTTGAACCTTGATATGCCCTCCATTAACTATTTAGCTATTCAACAATCTTTGATTGTCCAACTTAGTGCTATTTTTGAGATGTTTGTTGGCTAGCATAAGTATTCCATCTTAAGTTCCAACTCAAGCCTAACTTCATCCATTATATATTTACTACCCAATTTCTGCATGTGTTCTTATTGGAAAATAACCAAAAAGACTAAGAAATAACCATTTTCCCAAAAATCTACATGTAATAGAAACTCATTAGAATTTAATTACTTAATTGGTAGGGAATCATGTATTTAAATTGTTTCTTTATTTTATTCGACAAAAAATAGTCCTTAAAAAATATGATTTCTCCTTAATATAATTGAAAACATTTATTTGCAATCATCTATTCCAACATATTGTCCTCTCTATAATGGTGGATTATTTGATACTCCTAAAACTATTAAATAAAACATCAAGCATCCTAAATAATATATATGAAACTCTAGTTAAAATATTTAATTTTTAGGCGCACATACAATATCCATTGAATTCCCTTCTATGATCATATATTTTAAGCTATACTTTGTAGCCATTTGAATCCCAAATACTAGTTCCCTAGCTTTTGTTGTATTATCAGTCCCATCTATTTTTCATACTGCCCCTACCACCATGGTTGAACCTTTATGATCTCTTAAAGCACGTCAAATCCCATATAGTCCTTGATTATATTTCTTAATTCCATTAATATTTAGCTTGTAATTACTAATTCCTATAGGTTTCATTTCTATGACTTTTCTATTCATTTTATGGCTCGTATTTTTAAAAAAGGCACCTTAGAAAGGTATTATAATTGCTTGCGAAGCCTTAAGAATGCTATTGCCCCGGAATCTAAAAAAAAATCTAACCTTTTATGCTTGATAGTATAGGCACGAACCACTTCTAAAATTGAATTTTCAATATTCTATTGTACTTCAACTCTTAACTTTTCAGCCCTTAACACTTTTGTATTGCTCTCCTAATAGATGTTATCAACCAAAATTTGAGGAGCTACCTCCTAAAAGATTACAAACAATTCTTATGAGTACAAGTTAGCCAGAGACTCAAACATTATTTCTACCTTATAGTAAAGGAGAGAGGACCAGTTTAACTTTCTATGAAGCCACAATGAATATTGATATACAAATTCATAGTTTACAAGCAAGTTATTCTTTATGCCAATCTGCTTATAAAAAAACATAGTTGAAAAGTTCAAAAAAAGGTAGAGATGTTAGTTTATGAATAGTTAAAATTATCCCTCTGAGAGCCATCTAGGCAAAGGCTCCTAGGTTTGGAACGTATGCATATGTCCAATAAAAAGAGACACATGTTTTTTGTGGGTTGGATATTGTTTCTTTAAAATTTCATACCTTTGCATCATTGAATACCTGCCTATTTGAGAAAGTGTCTAGATTAGATTTTTTGGGTACTCTATATAATGAATGTATCTTTGTTTTTGTGGCTTGTGTAAATTATTTTTTACCTTTTGGAGTTGTCACTGTGCATAAATATTTCCATGCTACTAAAATAATGATGTGATGATTAAAGAAGAAGAAGTACTCACTCACTTTGTTGCCCCACTAATTTTTTAATTTAATATTTCAAAAATGATGTTATTACTATTACAGGAGGTGAAGGACAAAGAAAGATACAAAAGAATTTAAAATAAAATGATAAAACACTATATTCATAGAGCAATAATAAATGGTTAGGTAAAAATGAAATGGAAAAACATGTTTCTATTGCTTTTTGTGTCAATTCAGAATACTATTTCGATTAAGGAAGGCGATCAAATACCAATCATCATGATTATTATTCGCAGTGACTCTAAATCTTATCTGATTTAATAGTCAAAGGTAATTAAGATAATTAAGATAATTAGTTATAACTTAACAAAAATAAAATATATAATTAAATTCTTTTTCTATAATTTAATCATTATAAATCAACTATTACCTAAACTAATATAAAAGTCCCTAAACTGCTTTTGACTAAGAATACGTTATTCATTTCTAAGAGTTCTAGAACTGTTGTGACGTATTCGACGATGTACTTTTGAAGACTATGCAAATGCTATTGAGTTCTTCTAGAATTGAACATGTTCCTTCAAGTCGACGTAGATGAAATGAAAATACTGTCGACTAATACCACTGCATAAACGTCTGTGATCGTTCGGAACATTGTTTCAAACTTGCGTATAGTCATTTGGTTCTCATTGTCAAGCTAAAAAACGCGTGTTAAATGAATAAGGTGATGGGTATGAATGATATGCATTGCTTTTTGTATCTTTGGTTGCAAAGTTAAATTTTCAAATGATAAGAAGGATGAAATGGATAGTATGGATTCTTTTCGACATACGCTTTTAAATTTTTTTTTAAAGCAAATCTCTTTAATTCAAATTACGAGGCTTTTCACTGATTATGTGTTTCAAATTAAAAATTAAATTATGAAAGAAATTAATTTATCTATGTTATTTTAGAACTTAATTTTCTTTAAAATGTCATCTTATGAGAATTCAAATTTTAAATTTTGTATAGGAGGACTTGGAAAAGAGTTATTGATGAGAATGTAGAAGACAAGAATGAAGATAGTTGTGATAATCTATAGGACAATATAAAAAATAAACTGAATAGTTACTAGAATGTGAATGATAAGTAATAAATCATTGATAGGCTTCAAGTCCAAGTGAGTGCCTTTGAGACGTGTTTTAATAAGAAGGTTCTTTCACTTGTGATTTCTATTGAGCATATGTTAAGTTATAAGATGATTTTTTTTCCCAAGTGTATAGGATGTAGGAATTTAGGTGTGGCTTTCTCCTATTTATATTTATGCTTACCTCTTCTCAAATGGAACCTTGAGTTGGCGTATAGGTAGACTGAGTTTATGAACTAGTGTGTAAATCATTATATACAACTAGATTTATATTTTGATATTTTTCATAGTCCAATACTTTTCTTTGCTAGTCTACAATATCAATCATCCTAAGAATGTTACAAACAAATATTATGAGTATGAGACATGTAATTTCACTTAAGAATATCGTATACCTTTTTACCGAATGTATGAATTTAACTGTTGTTTTACTAGGATAATAATAGCTTTGTAGTTTAAGCTAGTTGTAACTTCCTATTGTCAATAATATTTAGGCAAGTTATTTGTTAGAGGATCAAATCACCTATGAATATTGATATTGATGATATTAAAGGTAACTAAAACACTATTTCACATATATCTTTGGTGCTCCAAGATGGGGCCAGTGACTGGTTCCTTCATAGAATATTTTATTTAATTGATGTATGGCTAATCTCTACATTACAAAGTTTATGTAATTATTTGAGTCAAAATAAAAATATTACTTCAATTCTTAATGTTCCATAAAATACTTCTATTAAGAAAGTAACACTATTATTTCCAAGTATTCAATAAATTTTTTGAAAACCTAAATTAAAATTATTTTTTATTCATTAACATTATTGTTAATATAGTTCAAACAGAAAATGACAAACAGAAATCCCAGTCTTCTAATTATAATAAGTATGAAAAGATTTGTATGAATCATAATACCTTATTATCATTTGTAATATTGCTTAGGTTCTGTTTAAATAGTTCTATAATGTTACAAGCTATGACACAAATTCCAAACCAAATTAATGTATTGTTAAAGGAGTATTATTGAACTAAAATATAAAGCTTTGTATAATTTTTATTTTCTAAATCACTAAGGATTTTGTTTTACAATATCCACTATTGCATGTAGTTTCCTAGAATGGATTTTACAATAATTTTTTGTTAATCCTATATAGTGGTCCACAATTATAATCATGTGCTTTAATATCCACTAGCAATAATATAGTTTAGCCACTGAGAATACTCTAAACTTCATACTAGTATAATGCTCATGGATAAGAAGAATTCAATTTTTTAAGTAATGACACCAAATATAGAATACTAAAAAGTATAATTTTTTTAATAAATATACCTAGGATAAGAATGGAAACATAAGTTGAAGTATCAAGGATCAATGGTTAGCCATAATATGAGACTCAAACTATGTATAAGGTGTTAGCATAATCAACATTGGGTTGTTGTATTTATAAGTGACATATAACTGGACATATATAACTACTCTTTGCAATTTTTCCTTTCAAAATTTTTTTTGAGCATGGGAGAGCACTCGAGCGAGAAAAACTTTTCAAATTCCCGCTCTTCTCAGGATGGTCATGGCGGTCAGTGTGGGGATTCTATGGCTAGGTCTTGTCTGGTTTTTTTACATAACGTGAAAGGGTCCTCGGTGTCCCTAAAGTCAAATGGGGCTCGGCCTTTCCTGGTGGTGTTAGGTTCTCCTCTGAATGATTCTGGGAATCCTCAAGATCACCTTGTTCTTTAGGCTTCTTCTATGACCTTGGTTTTATGTCATACGAGAGTTTGAAGGACCAATTTTCTCTATCCTCTCCATGTGCTTTGGTTTTAGGCCCTTTGTCTAGGCCTAAGGATACCTTAGGTGTTGATGGCTCTTCTTCGATGGTGGAGAAGTCATAAGAAAAGATTCTCTCTAGGGACCCACTTGGTGGGGAAGGTTTCAATGGTTTGACCACTAACGGTAAAGAAGGTGTTTTTTTTTCATTCTTCTAAGTGGTCTGATCTAGTGGAGAAGAAATATTGGACAACTCATCTTCTTTTCCTATGGAGGTGACTGGAGATTTCTATAATAGTGTCTTCTCTATCTTTGTTCCCGATTCACTTGTAGATGATGAACTACAATTGATTTAGAACATAATTGAAGATCTGTGATTAGAGATCACTGAGTTGTTGATTATATATGTAATATGATTGAATTAGTAATATATTGTCATTGATGTCAACTAGTTTGACAACACTTATTTTGTAAGTTACAATAACTAAACATTTGTAGAAAAGGATTAAAAGAGATGAAGAACATAAATATCTACATGAGGAAGATGTATATGACAGATGAGGATAAGGAATACATTGTGTAACTTTCTGATGAGTCGATGACCTTATGTTATTGAATTGATTATGTTTCATTCATCTATGATGAGGAAAAGAACTGAAAGACATAAAGTAGTGTGGTCAGTTGATGAAGCATCACAGTATACACCGAGCAGTATAGTGTATACCGAGCATAGTATAAACTGAGTGTGTGTTCACCGACGCATTTCTTTGTTAACCAAGCAGGAGAAAAATAACTAAATGATTAGTTTAGCCGATAAGGATTGCTGAGCTGTAAAGTACATCAAAATTAGTGATGGAGATAATGTTTGTTATGAAGATCAATGGCTAGCATAATTCAAGGAAGATCTAAAGGATGAAATACATTTCACTGGCACATCAGCCGAGGAAGGTTTAAGTGGCAAAATGGACAAAGGAGAATAAGCGGAAAAATCTTATGGAGGAGAAGAAAATGGTTTACTTGTCTATTTAAGAGACTAGAGTTTCATCATAAATCTAATGCCAGAAGAAGGAGGATTGCAGAACTATCACATGAACAAGATTCATGTATGCCTGATCAAACTGGTTAAGAAGAACCTAACTACAGAGTTTACCGAGCATCAGAAAGCTATTACTGAGAAACAATAAGTCATTGATTATTGTGATACAGAATTGATATACTTATCAGAGGATTTGAATTAGCTTAAAATAGATCCGATAATCTGCAACTGAAGTTGTATTGTATTAAGATCAACTACTGTTACATTTTAACCATTGTAAATAGAGAAATCTCTTAACCGAGTGGACTTGTAAGTCTTTTATGTTTCATTCATAGAATGAACATTGTTATCCTATCAACCGCATAGTGAATGTTGGTTGAATGATAACGGTTGGTCTAAAATCCTCTAACAAGGTCACACCTAACAGTGTGTTTGTAACATTTAACAGGGTTGGGTCTTCACCGTAATGGTTGGTCTAAAATCCTCTAACAAGGTCACACCTAATAGTGTGTTTGTAACATTTAACAGGGTTGGGTCTTCACCGACCTCACTTCAGAAGAGTGAACCTTTTTGGGTTGCCAGTCCTAGGTGGTTTTTTCCTTCACAGGGTTTCCACGTTAAATCTTTTGTGTTATGTGTTCATTGTGATGATTGTTTCTTATCATGCTTTATATATTACATGTTAGATTTGGTTGGTAATCATTAGTTTGTTATTGACTGGTAATCAACAAAAGCATAGACAGTATAGTATTTTATGTTACCGAGATGGAGAAGTTTAAGTAAATTGTTTTGGATTATACATTTTGATTTGGGACTGTGGATAACTGATTCACCCCCCTCTCAATTATTCTAACAATTGGAATAAGAGTGTTGGTTGCTTGGAATAGAGTTTTAAGGACTTCAACACAAAGGTCTCAAAATGTTTAAGAGGGAAGTGCCAAAGCTAAACAAAGATAAGTTCACAATATGGAAAAGTCAAATGAAGTTGTATATATCTGGGATTGGGAATTCTACCCTAGATCTGATGACAAATGGATACCTTGCACCACCTAATGGTCCCTTGACCCTTGATCAACTAAGGGACATGCATGAACATAATTTTACTATGATGGAGATTGCTGCTTCCTGTTCAAATGCTGAATTTGAAGACATCAAGGACTGTACTACTGCAAAGTAGATGTGGGATAAATTAGCTCAAGTTTATAGTGGTGATGTGAATGTTAAGAGAGCAAGATCTGAAAGCTTAAGAGGAAGATTCAATGATATGAAGATGAAAGAAGGTAAAAACATTGTGCAGTACACAAACAGAATAAAGGAGGTAGCTCATGCTATTAGAGAATCAGATGGAGTCATTGATGAAGACACTGTGGTAAGAAAAATTCTAAGGACCTTATTGCCTATCTATGCCATCAGAATATCTGCAATTCATGAAAATAGGTCAGCACCTAATAGCACCCTCACTCTTGATAATCTAATTGGAAAGTTTACAACATTTGAATTGAATAATTATGATAATAGTGTTGCACCCAATGTTGAATCCTTTTTTATGACTTCTCTAAAGATTGGTAAGTCTAGAAATAAGAATGATGATAGTGATAACAATACTGATGATGAGCTTGATGAACTTGAAGCTCTTATGGCTAGAAGGTTACCTAAAGGTAAAGGAAGGTATAGAGGTAAGTTACCTTTAGCATGCTTTAACTATACAGAAGTTGGCCACATTGTTGCTAGATGTCCACATAAGAAAGATGATGATAGAACCAAAGACCAATTTGAAAGAAGATATGGGAGAAGAAACAACAGAGGCTACCGACACTACAATAGAGACAACTAAGACAATAATGACAAAGGCAAGAAGGTATGCTACATTGCTGAGGAAGAAGATATCATCGATACTGACACTGATGATGATGTGGAGGTTGTATTTGTGGCAATTAAGGATGATTCTGAAGAAGATGAAAGGTATGTAGAGACAACACTTATCTCTAAGGTTAATAAGAATGATACATGGATTATAGATAGTGGCTATACACATCACATGACTGGTGATGAAGAAAAATTTGATTATCTTGATGAATACAATGGAGGATCTGTAAGAATGGGAAATGATGCACCCTATATGGTAAAAGGTAAAGGATCCCAGATGATAAATGATAGATTAAAATGTGAAAATGCTTATTGGGTAAAAGGATTGAACTATAACTTGCTAAGTGTGGCACAACTAAACAATTCAGGCCACCGAGTTGCTTTTGAGAGAAAAAAGGTGAAAATATTTGATGATGGAGGAAGAATTGTTGGAATTGGTACACAATCCAGAGGTAATCTATTTTATCTTGATAATGATTAGTCTTCTTGTTTAATAATGAAAGATGAAGATGCATGGTTGGGGAATAAAAGGTTATGTCATGTGAATTTTGATAACATGATTAAGATCAGTAAAAGGAAAAGAGTTAGAGGTCTACCTAACTTATCTAAGCCGGATCATGTTATGTGTCATGAATGTCAGAAAGGTAAGATGACTAAATCTAGTTTCAAAAGCAAAGACTATTCAACAAAGAAGATACTTGAGTTAGTGCATACCAACCTATGTGGTCCAATGAGAACTCAGAGTTATTATGGAGACATATATTTTAATCTTTTTGTTGATGATTTTACTAGGTTGATGACTGGCATGTTCTTGAAAGAAAAATTTGAGGCATTCAAGATGTTTAAGTGGTATAAAGAAAAAGTAGAAAAAGAGACTAGTAAAGATTTGAAATGCTTAAGATCTGATAGATGAGGTGAATTTATCTCTGATGAATTTACTAACTTTTGTAATGATCATGGTATTAAAAGATAGGTCTTTGCACCGAGGATACCACAACAAAATGGCATTGCTGAAAGGAGGAATAGGTCAATTGTTGACTGCGCAAGGACATTAATGATATAAAAGAATGTTTCCCAAACATACTAGAGGGAAGCCATTAGCACTACTGTTTATGTGCTAAATCGAGTACAATTGAAGAAGGACACTAATAAGATACCCTGTGAGTTATGGTTTGGACACAAACCCACTGTAAGTTATTTTAGAATTTTTGGAAGCAAATGTTTTATTCTGAAAGATGAAAGAAATGGAAAGTTTGACTCAAAAGGTGATGAATGGATATTTCTAGGATATTCTAGTAAAAGTAAAGCATATAAGTGTTTGAACAGAGTAACTAATAAAATGATTGAAAGTACTAATGTTCAAGTTGATGAGTTTGATGATAAGAACACAGAGGAAAGCAGAAAGGAACCAGAAGACAACAGTAGATTCACTTACATTGAACAACCTGAGTATCTATCATAGCCGTAGATAGTGACAATCGGTCAGTAGGAAAATAATACCGAGGAACATGAAAGAGAAATCGACGAGTAGGAAGCACCCACCGAGCAAGAAAATGAACCTGCACAGGATGAACAAGAAAGAAGAAATCGAATACTGGCAAGTTTTTTTAGAAGACACCATCTTGAGACACAAATCATTGGAGACAAACAAGTTGGCATGAAAACAAGGAGTAAAGCAAGACAACGTACATGTCTAGTTTGTAATTATGAACTGAAGAATGTGAAAGTTGCATTAGAAAATGATGAATGGGTTAATGCAATGAAAGAAGAAATAGAACAAATAGAGAAGAAAAAAACTTGGACCTTATTACCCCAACCTAAAGATAAGAATGTTATCGGTACTAAGTGGATATTCAGAAATAAGAAAAATGAAAATGGAGAGGTAACAAGGAATAAAGCCATATTGGTATGTAAAGGATATGCACAGGAGGAAGGAATTGACTATGGTGAAACATTTGCACCTGTTGCTAGATTAGAAGGAGCAAGAATGTTACTTGCATATGTTGCACACAAAAAGTTCAAATTTTATCAAATGGATGTCAAGTCAGCATTTCTGAATGGAATACTTGAAGAAGAAGTCTACATAGACCAACCTGAAGGGTTCGTTGATCCATAAAAGAAAGATATGGTATGTAGATTATATAAAGCTTTATATGGTTTGAAGCAAGCACCGAGAGCCTGGTATTAGAGGTTGGATACTTATTTGTTAAGTATTGGATTTGTTAGAACCAGTGACAACAACAATTTGTACATGAAAGGAGATACTAATGATACTATTCTTATTGCTGAAATATTTATGGATGGCATTATATTTGGAGGACAAGATCAAATCTATACGTCATTTGCTGATGAAATGAGAAGTGAATTTGAAATTTCTATGTTTAGAGAGATTAAGTTCTTTCTAGGACTACAAGTGATTCAACAAAATGATGGTATATTCATCACACAATCTAAATATATCAAGGAAGTATTGAAGACATTTGGCATGGAAAATGCTAAACCTATGGGAACACCAATGGCTACTGGATGTAAACTGACTAAGGAAGATGAAACTATAGAGGTGAACCAAACACTATACTGATCAATGATTGGTAAGTTAATGTATGTAGTGCATAGTAGACAAGACATAGCACATGTTGTGGGAATTGTTGCAAGATTTTCTGCAAACCCTAGAGAGTCACACAGGGTTGCTACAAAGAGAATCCTAAGATACCTAAAGAAAACTAAAGATTATGAATTATGGTATCCTAAGGAAGGAAAATTTGAACTCAGAGTCTATACTGGTGTTGATTGGGCTGGAAATATGGATGACAGAAAAAGTACCACCGGAGGAGCATTTTTCTTTGGTGAAAGACTTGTTACATGGACCAGTAAGAAACATGCTTGAATTTCTCAGTCTATAGCTAAAGTAGAGTATGTTGCTTCTGCTACAAACTATTCAAATATTGCATATATTAAGCAAGTTCTGGAAGGTATGAATGAGATAATCACTGAGCCAGTGATTATATACTGTGATAACACAAGTGCAATAAAAATTTCAAAGAATCTAGCGATGCACTCTAAAACAAAGCATATATCTATTAAGTATCACTACTTAAGAGAACAAGTACAAGAGAAGCAAGTTAAGCTAGAGTTTGTTACATCAAAAGAACAACTTGTAGACATATTTACAAAGCCTCTACCGAAGGATACATTTGAGTACTTGAGGACTAGACTTGGGGTCCGTCCCCTATCTACCGGTCACTAATGTGATCTGGATGTTGCATCATCCTAATCTTATCAGAAGATCATACATGTTGATGCAACATAGTTCACACTTTGGATCATGTCTAAGGTTGTGAAAAGTTTGGAGAACTGGAACAGATTAGCATATCTATATACAGAGATACAGAGAATGCACTAGAAAACAAAGAGTTACATGGCTCCTACAGACTTGTATGTTTATTTGTTTCTTTGACATTGTTGTCAAAGGGAGAGATAAACCATATGCAACAAGATGCACCAATGAGAACATTGAAACACCTGTCTAAGGGAGAGACAAATTGAAAGAAAGGGAGAGCACTGAAGATTAGTTACTAAGAATAGAAGAAGGAATCTGAGAGTTGAAAAGATCATATCAGTAGAATGTCAAAGCTGCATTGGTAATGCTATTGACTAATGTAGTGATTAAACAAAGCAAGCTAGGGAGAGCTTGTACAACATTTGTTCACAGAGTTGTAGAATACATGTTTGGTATGTGTTTGGTATATTTCATATTACTTGAGTTGCCATCAATGCCAAAGGGAGAGATTGATGAACTACAACTGATTTAGAACCTAATTGAAGATCTATGATTAGAGATCACCGAGTTGCTGAATTGATATCTAATATGATTGAATCAGTAATATGTTGTCATTGATGTCAGCTAGTTTGATAGCACTTGTTTTGTAAGTTACAATAACTAAACATCTGTAGAAAAGGAGTAAAAGAGATGAAGAAAAAAAATATCTACATGAGGAAGATGTATATGACAGATGAGGATGAGGAATACATTGTGCAACTTGCTGATGAGTCGATGACCTTATGTTATTGACTTGATTATGTTTCATTCATCTATGACGAGAAAAATAATTGAAAGACACAAAGCAGTGTGGTCGGTTGATGAAGCATCATAGTATACACCGAGCAGTATAGTGTATACCGAGCATAGTATAAACCAAGTGTGTGTTCACTGATGTATTTCTTTGTTAACCGAGCAGGAAAAAAAGAACTAAAGGATTAGTTTAGCTGATAAGGATTGCTGAGCTGTAAAGTACATCAAAATCAGTGATGGAGATAATGTTTGTTATGAAGATCAACAACTAGCATAATTCAAGGAAGATCTAAAGGATGAAATGAAAACATTTCACTAGCACATCAGCTGAGGAAGGTTTAAGTAGCAAAATGGACGAAGGAGAATAAGCAAAAAAATATTATGGAGGAGAAGAAAATGATTTACTTGTCTATTTAAGAGACTAGAGTTTCATTATGAAACTAATGCCAGAAGAAGGAGGACTGCAGAACTATCACATGAACAAGCTTCATGTATGCTTGATCAAACTGGTTAAGAAGAACTTAACTGGAGAGTTTACCGAGCATTAGAAAGCTATTACCGAGCGACATTAAGTCATTGATTATTGTGATCCAGAATTGATATATTGATCAAAGGATTTGAATGAGCTTCAAATAGATTTGATAATTTGCAATTGAAGTTGTATTGTATTTAGATCAACTACTGTTACATTTTAACCATTGTAAATAGAGAAATCTCTTAACCAAGTGGACTTGTAAGTCTTTTATGTTTCACTCATAGAATGAACATTGTTATCCTGTCAAACCCATAGTGAATGCTGGTTAGATGATAATAGTTGGTCTAAAATACTCTATCAAGATCACACCTAATAGTGTGTTTTTAACCTTTAACAGGGTTGGGTCTTCATCGACCTCACTTCAGAAGAGTGAACATTTTTGGGTTACCGGTCCTAGGTGGTTTTTCCCTTCATAGGGTTTCCATGTTAAATATTTTGTGTTATGTGTTCATTGTGATGATTGTTTGTTATCATACTTTACAAATTACATGTTAGATTTGGTCTATAATCATTAGTTTGTTATTGATTGGTAATCGTTAAAAGCACAGACAATATAGTATTTTATGTTACCGAGCTGTAGAAGTTTAAGTAAATTATTTTGGATTATACATTTTGATTTGGGATTGTGGATAATGGATTCACCCCCCTCTTAGTTATTCTAATAGTAGATTCTTCAATTTCTTCCATGGATCTTACGTTGGTGGGTAAATTTTTGGGCCCCCATCCTAATATTGAAATTGTGCCGTCGTTTGTGCGTAGGAAATGGGCACTTAAAGGTAAAGTTGACATTGTTGCTCTTCCTAGGGGTTTCTTCTCCTTTGTATGAAACAATAAGGTTAATCTGGACTTTTTTCTTTGTGGGGGCCCTTGGATGTTCGATTGAATGACTTTGGTGTTGAGGAAGTGTTCCCCTAACTGAGATTATAGTGACAATTTCTTCATGGTAGCTTTGATTTGGGTTAGATTCCATGGATTACCTCTTGAATACTAGAATGAGGATGTCCTTATGGGGCTAGCTTCTTCCTTTTCTGGTGAACTGTTGTCTCTTGATCCCTCGATGAATAGCTACATCCAAGCTAGTTTTTTCTATGATTTGTGTGAATGTCTATCAGTTTGATCAGCTTTCATCATCTATCTCCATTAAATATTAGTTGGGGAAGTGGGAGCAAGAGGTGGAGTTTGAGTCCCTCCCATTTGCCTTCTTTTATTGTAAGAATATGGGTCATTGGGCCAAAAAATGCCCTCTCAAGGTTAAGAAGGATCCTAAGGCTATTTCTAAAGATCAGATCCTTAATTTAAGGATGTCGAACAAATATGGAATGAAAAACTTGGTCCTTTTGAGGCTTCAAGTGCTATCTCTAGTGTACCTAGTGTTTCTCTTTCTTCAAGAAAGGATCACATGGTTGTGGGGCTTTCTGAAGGCTTAGAAGCCCTTGAGAAAGGAAAAATTGTTGGGCTGGATGGAAATGGTGTGTCCAGCTCTCTTGTTAAGACTTTAGAGGAGTTAATTTATTTCTCCTCGAGAGGATGGGGGTTATCCCACTCTTTCTTTTCTTCCTCTTTCTTTGGAAGTAGTTTTTCCCATCTATATGAGTAATGTTGACATGGACCTTGTTTTGGAGGCCGTTGTTCCCTCTCACAAATCTCAACTTGGTCTTGCACTTTTGGGTGATTATTTAACCTCTAAGAATCTTGTTAAATTTGATGATGAGGAGGGATCCTCTGCTCCAGATGCTTTATCAGGTAGTGGAATGCATTACTCCCTAGATAGAGGTGGTTTTGAGTTTCTCAACCATGCAAATGAGGCTCCCTAGATTCAACGAGTTGGTAGAAAAAATAGGAATAAAAAGCACTTGATCAAGGTTTCCACACCAGGTTCAAAGGGTGTGACTACTCAAAACATGGTCGATGATGTGGGATCTCTACCAAAGTCCATGGGTATAAGTTCCAACAATTAATTAGAGATAGGGAAAGTAAGAAGGATATAGCAGATGAGAGACAACTCACCATCCATGATGCTTGTTCTCCTATTTATAAATGAAAATAATATCTTAGAACATTAGGGGCCTAAATAGCCCCCATAAGCAAGACATTTTGAGAAACCTGGCTAGAGACCATAAACTTGACATTAGTCTCATCCAAGAGTCCAAAATGGTGAAAGATAAAGTGGAGAAAATTAGAATCTTCAAAAATGGCAGGGTGGTTGGCGACAACTTTGAAGGTGCGTTTGGTGGTCTAGTAGTGTTTCGGAACCTCTTCAATTTTATAGGTGAGCTTTTAAGTGTGGATAAGAATATCCTTAGTAAATTAAGTTTATTCACATTAGATCTGGCTTTGAATGGGTTATCAGTAATATTTATGCTCCTAATTATAAGGTTGTTAGGAATAAATTTTGGAAGATTATTGAGAATCATAGACTCTCCTTTCTAGATTCTACCTGGTTGTTGATGGGTGATTTCATCTCCCTGTTGAATGTCATTGAGAAATCTTAGGGTGTGGAATCTCATAATTAGATGGCTAGGAGACATGACCTTATGGACATGATTAACAGAAAAGGGTTATTAGATGTTGGTCTTCAAGGTTTGAATTATACATGGTCGAATAGGAGGATTGGTAAGGATCTTATTCTAGTAAAGTTGGATAGAGCCCTCATTTATGGTGACTGGTTTGATAGATATTTTATTGCTCCTCAACCTCTTTTACTAAAGTTGGTTTGGATCATTCTCCCATATCCTTTGTGGCAGATCCCCTGGCCACTTATAGAAGGGTTCACTTTCTCTTTGAGAAGATTTGGTTGGACAATCTAGAAATTGAGATCCAGATTAAAGATTGGTGGGATGTTCAAATCCAGGGGTCTCCTATCTTCAAAGTGTCAATCACATTAAGTTTAACATCAAATCTTGGAGTAAACATGTTTTTGGGGATATCTTCAAGTCTAAAAATGCTCTTAAGGTAGAGATGGATTGCATGAAGTACTATATTCAACAAGATGGTCTCTCCCTTGATTGTAAGGCAAAAGAAGAGTCTCTCTTGACTAACCTACATAATATCATCTCTAAGGAGGAAGTCTATTGGAGACAAACATCTAGATCTTTGTGGCTGAAAGTTGGAAATAAGAATACTCATTTCTTCCATAGCAACACTTCTAAGCATAGGGTCTCCAGAAGAATCTCTAACATTCATTTTCCTACTAGTGTTGTGAATAATGATAAGGATATTTCTAATGCCATGTTTGGTTTTTCTTATTCTCTTCTCACCAAAGACTATTCTTTATCTAGTGTTGATAAAGATCTCCTTCTTGATTGCATTCCCTCCTTGTTAGATGAGGGAACTAATTCATTTTTGGTTGTCATTCCTTCAGTGGAAGAGATTAAAAGAGCTATTTTTTCTTTTGAGTGTGAGAAATCTCTAGGTTCGGATGGTTTTCCCCATTTTTTTCTTTCAGAAGTTTTGAGGTATTGTTGGATTGGATGTTAGTAATATGATGAATGCATTCTTTGGTTCTCGATCCCTTCTAAAGCAATTGAATTCTACGTTCATTGTTCTCATTCCTAATAAACTTGGTGTAGATACTATGGATGCTTTTAGACTGATTAGTCTTTGCAACTTGATCTATAAGATCTTCTCCAAGGTGATTACGCTGACTTATCTTTCTCTTCTACCTAATATCATTTCTCCTAATTAGAGTGATTTTGTCGCGGGTCAACAAATTTTGGATTCTATCATCAAAGTTCATGAAGTGATTCATTCTTGTCATGCATCTCAAAATCCTAGTTTTATTTTTAAATTAGATCTCTCTAAGGCCTATGATAGAGTGGATTGGTCTCTTCTTTTGAGATTTCTCAAGGCCTTTGGCTTTTGTGATAAAATCATCCATCTTGTCAACTAGCTTATTAGTACTACTTCTGCGACTATGATTGTTAATGGTTCTTCTTCTAGATTTTTCAAAACTTCTAGAGGGCTTCGTCAAGGTGATCTGCTATCTGCTATCATCTTTGATATTATGGCCAAATGCCTTGGTCATTTTTTTCAAAGTTTTGTTGGGAAAGACCTGATCAAAGGCATTAAGCCTTCTTCATCTTTGAATACTTTCTCCCATGAGAATTTTATCAATGACACAGTGATAATGGGCTCTTCTTCTATCATTGAAGTGATAAATATGAAGAAGGTTGTCTCCCTTTATTTGTCTTCCATGGGGAAATCTATCAACTAGAAGAATATTTCTTTGTTCTTTATTAACATGCCAATTGATAGACAACATATAGCTCGGTTGATCGGTTGTTCCATTGGGGAATTTCCTGCTACTTATCTTGGTCTCCCTCTAGGTTTTAAGCCGACTAATTCTTTTTGTCTAAATATTGTGGAGAGGTTCAATAGAAAACTGTCTGGTTGGAAAGGTTCTCTCTTGATTCAAGATGGTAAACTCCTTCTCATGAAATACTCTTTGCAAAGACTTCCTGTTTATGCTTTGAGTCTATTCAAACTTCCCTCTAAATTTGTAGATCTTATTGAGAAAATCTAGAAGAACTTACTCTGGTCTTTCATTGAGGATAGAAAAATGTTGGCTCTAGTGGCATGGGATAAAGTTTGTAAACCCTTGAAATGGGGGGGTTTGGGGATTCATCTGATTAGGGTGATTAACAATGCTTTACTAGCCAAACATATATGGTGGATCTATGGTGAACATAAGGAATGGAGGCAAACCATCCTTAAGAAGTGCCTCTTCCCTTTCATCAACATTATGGATAGAAAAAGGTTGGCTCTGGTGGCATGGGACAAAGTTTGCAAACCCTTGAAATGGGGGTTTTGGGATTCATCTGATTAGCATGGTTAACAGTGCTTTACTGCCCAAACAAATATGGTGGATCTATGGTGAACATAAGGAATGGAGCCAAATTATCCTTAAGAAGTACCTCTTCCCTTTCACCAACATTGTGGATTTTTTGAAGTTGGATATTAGGATTAATGGTTTTGCTATTTGGAATAGTATCCAGCAAGATAAAAGTATTTCTCTCATGAGGATGAAGTGGATGCTAGGTAATGGATGCAATATTAAGTTTTGGGAGGATAGCTGGTTTTAGAACTCTCTGCTCACCTCTATCCTTAATATTCATCCTCTCATTGAGGAGTGTAACCAGAGATTTGGCCCCTAAGTTTGCAATTATTGGTGCAATCAGTCATGGGTTGATCTAGCACTAGTGGATGATAGCCTTAAACCTTTGATGTTGGATCTCAATGTGTTGAAACCTAATCTGGTGGTGGAGGATACTTTGATATGGGCTCCTCATCCCTCTGGGTCCTATACTATTGCCTTGGCTACATATCTTCTTTTAGACCAGTCAGACACTCCCCCTTTATAGGCTAAGGTTTGGGATAAGAGATTGATACCTAAAATTAACTTTTTTTATTGGCTAGTTTTGCAAAATAAGGTTCTTATGCTGGATAATATTCAAAAGATAGGGATGAATTTTGTTAACCATTTGTTCCTTTGTTTGAAGGAGGAGGAAACTACTTTTTATCTTGCTGTTTCATGTCCTTTTTTGTGGAAAGTTTGGAATACTGTTCTAAGAATTTGGAATCAACACTGGGTTTTCTCTAGTTGCATGTGGGATATTTTTATCCAATGGAGGAATGTAGATATGGGTATTGATAGAAATCTCCAGAATATTATCACTTTGCATGGCATTTGGAAAATATGGAGAGAGTGTAACGATAGGGTTTTTAGAAACATGTCTTTGCCTCCTTTTATGGTGGTGGAGAAAATAAAAAGAACTATGCAGGAGAATTATGAGGCTTCAATGGAAAGGAAGGTGGATTTTTTTGCTGGTTTCAACCCCATCAAGGACTACAAAGCCTCTAGGTCTTCATGAGATAATGCTATTTGGATTTCTCCCCGCAAAGGGTGGATCAAAGTTAATTTTGATGGAGCCTCTAAGGAAAACCTGGCTCCTACTGGGTGTGGTGGTATGATTACAAATGATGAGGTAAACTATCTGGTATACAAACTAACCACGTGGTAGAAGAGGTGGGTCTTCTTCACGCTTTAAAAATTATTGATATAGCTAAGTGTAATAAAGTCTAGATCGAGGGTGATTTGATGAACATTGTATATTGCATCAAGGGTAAATCTAAACCATCATGGACAATTAGATATTTTACTAAAGATGCTCTTAAAATTATTAGTACTTTACAAGAGGTACTTATTTCACATGTGTATCATGAGGCCAATGGGATGGTTCACGCCTTGGCTAACTTGTGTATCAAATCAGATGAAATCATGACTTGACAAAGATGCTATAAACTTAATGCCAATTTGAAAGCTAAGGTGGCCTATGATAAGATTCATAGTAGGAGGGCTGATTTGAAGTATCTTCGTAGCAATAATAACAAGACAACTTTTCAGTAAGGGTTACTATATCATTATGGAAATTTTTGGCTTTCCCAAGAATGAGAGTAGAAGATATGACTTTATTAGAGTGGTGATAGGTTTTTCCTTTTTCATTTTTTGACTCTTGTACAAGTTTGTCTCTATGTATCCTCTCTAGTTTGTTACTAGTGGCAATAGTATGGGTGGGGTGATGAATCATCGTGAACCCAAGAATTGTAAGAGATGGAAGGAAGGGAAGGAGGTCTGCGATAAGTTGCAAAAATGAGGGCTTATTCCTTTCATGGACAAATTGCATGGATTTGATGAAGGGGTAACCAAGAGATTTGTTGATAGTTGGAAGGATGACACTTTTAATATTGGGGGTATGGATATCAAGATTATAGAGGATCTCATTGCTAAGGTTTCAAGCCTTAGCATGAAAGGGATGAAATTTTTCAGGGACACGAAGGTATCCTACAATGCCATACACCATTTTCCTAAGGATGAAGAGGAAGCAATAAATCTGGTCAAGGATGCTGGGGGGTACTTTGATGTTGAGAGCTTCAAGGAAATATGGTCCAAGGTGATGGTGGCTATTATGGAGTACAAAAACCTTGATGGGAGGTATAAATGAGCCCATTCTTATCACTTTGTCTTTCTCTGTCACATTAGGCATAAGGTTAGGGTTTCTTTTCCCTATTATTTACTTACCTCTCTCTGACATAGTATTGTTGGGCATAAAATAAAATAGAATAAGTCGGTCCTTCATGAAGGGCTTATCCTTCTCATCATCGAGCATGTTAAGAAGAATGTGGCACTCAACCCATCTCCTCACCATATTTTGGGTGGTTAGTCTACCAATAGCTTGGTCAAAAGAGGTAGGGAGGAAGAGGTTATGGAGGGCTCATCTTCTAAAAAAAAGAAATTTGAAAATAAAAGTGGCACAGAGACTGAGTCGAAGGGTGTTAGTGTTGGGGGTTTCTCAAATTGTAAAGGGAATTATCCAAAAAAACTTAAGGATGACAACAAGGAGTCTGAGTCTGGTACTGGCAATGACACAAAAGTAGAGGGGATTAAAAACATTGAGATTATTTGGGATATGGGTGATCATAATAATTCTAGTGGTCAGAAAGTCCCTATCCTAGTTGACTATGCTAGTTCGGTGGACCATGATGTCCCCATTTCTTAGCACAATGAAGCTACCACTAAGGTGATGTCAGATAAAAAGGATAAAGATGTGAGGTGGGATAAGACCACTCTAGACAAGGATATTTTTTCCTCCTCCAGAACTATCCCTTTTATGAAAACTGTAGATATGCAAGAGAGAAATGTTCATCTCCTTAAGGAAGACTTGGAGGACAAAATTGATCATCCTTTTGGCATTTTGAAAATGGCCAAAGATATATCCATGTATTCCTTCTTCCTGGTAAAATGGTTTTTCCATGAGATCAAGCCCTTGAGTCTTAACCTCAGATCCCTTTCATCTAAAGTGGATAATATTCAGGAGAGGATGGATTCTAGGTCTAACTGGATGAATAAAGCAAGGGAGAACATATGTGATGTAAAGATGGGCTTGCTATAGGATAAGGTTGATAGGATGGAGGCCACCCTTAAGAAGATTTTGATGGATACAAACTAGTTTATGGGAAATGTGGTTGACTACATTACTAACATCAAGTAGGAGTTGAATGTTGGGTCCCCTATTAAAATTGATGATAACAAAGATGGTGATGAGGATCAGAATGGGCTAGGAAAGCATACCAGATCTTCAAAGAAGAAGAATATTTAGGAGAGGATTCTGGAGCTCTTGGATCTCAATGCGGTGATCAGTAAGATGTCCAAGGATAAAAAAGATATGGAGGCAACGATGCTAGAGTTTTCCTAGTCCCTTTTCTTTGTGTTTTCTAATTTTTCTATGTTTTTGTTGTTGGGAGTCAATTTCTATTTACTGGTATTAGGCTATTTTTGTCATTGGTTTAGATTTGCTACTGGGCTAGTTTTTTTTGCCCTATCTCTTTTTGGTGGGTTTAATGTCTTATCTTTTGTAATTGCCTTGTAAGGGGTTTCAGGTCCCCCATAAAAACCTATTTTTACCAGTATTCAAAAACTACTCTTTGCACCTACATATTTTCTCTCTTCCTCGTTTACATTTTCTTATATTTATTAGAATAGAATCTCATTGTATTCATATTTTATGCATTCCTAAATTTGTCTCAGATCATCATTATCACTTGTGTGCTTTTGGTTTAAGTGGTTTCCTTAGAAATGAATAGATAGCCATGAAAATAATTTTCAAGGTGGTTTCTAGTGTTCTCTATGCAATAATTTTCCAATTTTCTTGTGTAGTAATGTAGTGGTGGAAGCGAAAACTTTGTAATTGGGAATACATATATTTTATTGAAGTATCATGTGCCATAGTGAATTTGGATGATGAGACTCCCTTTGCACTCTTCCTCTATCAGGTCATTGATGAATTTTTTTTTGAGTCATCTTCTATACATGCAAAAGAAAGCAGTTTAACTTAATAGTAGAAGTGGAACAATATGAGCTTATCTAATTTCCATCTATGAATCTTATGATTTTCTTATTTTAATATTTTGATCATAAATAACTTTGCAAAAACATCACAATTTTTCATTGCTAGGCTATATCCTAAATTTAATTTTAGCAGCTCCATCACCATTTTGATTAGCCAAAAAAATGGATTAATTGAGAATCATACTATTATAAAGTGTTGTGATTTTATTGGTATTATTGCATTTTCTACAACTTCTCAGAGTTAAATGGAACACAAGAGGAGTGAATGCATTAAAGGGAGCATTATATCCTTAGAATCATAGGCGTCTAGGGTCTATACATTTGGGGAAGTTAATGATCTTATGTAAGAATAGATAAATAAATGTACGATATTTTAGACAACTCTAATCATCTAAGTTGGATATAAAATAAAGAAAAGAGGAATAAAAACATTCATATTGTTGAATCCATGAAATTTTATAAATAATAATATTAATATTTTGGAGAGATGAAGTGGTGCCTTTTTTTTAAGTTTATATTTTTTAGAGTGGAGATTCTATTATATAAACATTTTAGTTAAATAACATTTATACATGAAAATTTAATATCAAAGTACAACTAATGAATAAGGATATGTAAATAATAGTAAATGGAAAACAAAACAATTTATAAATGTAATTAAATTGTTGCATTGGAGCAATGCAAATGATAAAGTCGAGAGTTTTTTTTAGTAAAAGGAAAGAAGCATGAATATGTCATAGATAAGTTAAAAGATTAGGATAAGCACAAGAATTTGATTCCACTTATAGTGGAATTTTTGTGTGCAAAACCCTCTTTTGGTGGAAGATGTTTTCATTATATTTTTCTCACAAAATTAAAACCCATTATAGATATGGTTGTTGGAGTAAAATACCACTGTGAGGGTGGGTGAATCAATGCTATGTCAAAATTTCAATGTCTTAGATAATATTTTTAACATAAAAAATGTAACGACTAAAAGACTATAGTGATCAACTTAATATGGACAACTATGATGAATGCGAGCTTAAATGATAGTTAATATGTATATATGCAAATGAAATCAATGTAAAGACTAAATATCACATGATGGGTACATTAGCATGATAGACAAACACGTCAAGAATAATAAAAATATCATAATATATGATATGTCTTGATGAAAAACCCATCAAGTAAAAAAACCACTGCGAAATACCTCAATGGCTTAGTCTGGAAATATCTTTTTACAAAGCCTCACTGGCTGTACAACTGTCTCATTAGCAAATATGCATCACTAGCTAAATAATTATCTCAGTGATATAAATGAATCACTATCCTTATGAGATACTTCATGGACTTAAAAAGACTCACTATAATAACAATTCCTTTTCAATAAAATTTCTCATATGTATATAGTCAAAAAATTTGATTTATGCATAGACACTATAACGCCATATCATACATTACTGAATACAAAAATACCTTGTTTTAACTAATGCACAACATAACATCATAATTCCTATTACTTCAATCAATGATTTATGATTAGTATAAAACTAATTTTGCACAAAATGAAATATGTTTTCATTCAAATCTAGAATACCATCTCTATCTTCATTTTTTAATGTACTTCAATGCTAAATATATAAACATCATAAATTGATATAATCAATTCAAAACTGAATCATCAGAACTAATTAAAACTATTTTCCAAATGTCTCATAACAAATCAACATTCCATATTATGTTATTGAATCATCATCATAACTGATTACTAAACTTTGTACAAACTTTAATTAAAAAACCTTCAATATGATGCTTTTCAAAATAAACAATTTTTTTGTCATATAAATAAAATAATTCTATTTCTTCCCTTAATTCCTTGTTGGAATTAATTTTAGAGCATGCCAATATAGGAATACGAACAAAGATGAGTTATGACCTTATGTCTATTGCCACTTTGCTTAATGTTGTAGATGGAGTGAGTTAAAGTTGTTTTAGTGAAGACTGGTTACTGGATTGTTACAATAGATAGTGACATATTTAGTCTCTGTATTACTAAGATAACTCTTATGCGAGCATGATTTGTTACCTGCAAAGATAGGAATATGAACATGAATGTGTTTTGACCTTATATCTATGGTCACTTGGATTAATGTTGCAAATGGAGTGAGTTACATTTGTTTTATTGAATACTAATTACTAGATTGTTACAATAGATAATGATAGAGTTATTATTTTTGAGATAACTCTTATGCAAGCTTGATTTGTGATTTGTGAGCTTAAGACATGATAGAAGACATGTTGGAGAATATTATTTGTGATTATATAGTTGTTCCATTTGTGGTGACATGAGATGAAGTGTGTGGACTTGTGAAGACCTATTTGGAGTTGATTGGAGATGTGTAATGTGATGTGAAGATGACAAGCATGAATTTAGGATCCTAAAGTGTATTTGATGTATTGTAACTATTATATACTTCTCTAAGGTACCATATGTATCTTAGTAAGAGTATATTTTATTATTTGTTCATTGGGGAAGTCTTAATTGGATGACTTAATTGATTATTGTAATAGGGTATAAAGAAGAGTAATTTTTGGAGAATAAAGTGTGGTTTGGAGGGAAACTAAGAGCTTGTATTTATGAATTCTATAAGATGTAGAGAAGATATTTTAAGTGAGGAGATTCATTAGAACTGATCAAGAAAATATAGTTTCTAGCAGATAATTCATTGGGTTTTATATATTTTATACAATTGTATTTCAGATAGTGAGTCCTCAAGGTGGGTTTAACCTTCTTTAGGCAATGTACTTGGGAAGTGAGCCTACCATTTCTTTCTGTTGAATCCTAATAGGGTTTTTCCTTTAACATAGACTATGTACTGTATGCATTAATAAGCTCCTAATAGGGTTTTACCTTTAACAGGGTTTCCTTGACAACAAAATATTTTGTTATGATGTTGCATTCATTGTATTAATATTATTATTAAGTATTTTGGTTTATAAAGAGTAAAGTTTAATATTCTATATCACAACTGATTCACCCCCATCTCAGTTGTATTGGTGGACTATTATTCTTAACAATTGGTATTAAAGCCTCTAGTCCTCGGAGAGAAAGATTGACAACTTGAGGTGATCTTGGTGATGGCATTTTATGGGAAGGAAAGTAAAAAGTTTGATCCTGATAATTTTGATAGTTGGAAGAACAAGAAGATAACACATTTGTTGTTTTTGGGTATTGACTACTAGATGATAACAAAGAAAGAAGAGAAGATCAAGTGTGAATATGAATTGGATAGTGCCACTGATGAGGAGAAGAAGATGTTCTCTTGTAACATGGTTGCAAGGGAAGCATTGGTAAGTACACTATCTAAAGGTAAATCTATTGAGGTTAAGGACTTGGATTCAACACACAAAATTTGGTCTAGATTGGAAGCACTATATGAAGAAGACATATTTACTAAACAAGAAAAATTGTAGAATTGGAAGATAAAGATGGAGACTCTGAGAATGAGAGATGATGAAAATGTTAAAGTATGTGTTCAGAGGGTTGTAGAAGTTGTTATTGGCATTATAAATTCTAGAGGCACATATAGTGAAGAGGAAGTAATTGAAAATATTCTTAGATATTTGACACCTATATATATAAGAATAAAGTAAATGCGATAGAGGAGATTATACCTTTAACTGTGAAATTTAATAGAGAGATGTTGATTGCAAAATTAACTACCTTTGAGGCTACAGAACTTGGAGATTCATTGCCTAAGCCTAAATCGACATTTAAGGAGATTGTGCATGATGACAAAAGGACTTTATCAAGTCTAGCGAGAAATAGAAGAAATGATTTGCGAGAAGATGTTGGTGAGTATGCCGATGAATGGGAAAGGATACATGAAGAGGAAAAGAAGTTAGATGAGATTGTGGCCTTGATCACAAGAAGAGATAATATAGGTAAAGGTAAGTTTGAAGGAAAGCTACCCCTAAATTTTTTTCATGTAATAAGATTGGTCATTTTGCATCTATATGTCCTACAAGGGTTCCTAAGCACAAACGTAAGTTTCTAATGCCTAATTACTCAAAGGATAAAGAATGTGACTATGCTAGTGAAGGTGTTTCTAATGATGATGAAATAGACAATGATGAGATTGGATTTATTGCTATTAAAGATGATGAATCTATTCATGAATAAAAATCCCTAGTTCCACATGTTGAGAAGAAATCAAAATGGATCATAAATAGTGGTTGTTCACATCATATGACTAGTGACTTACAAATAAGTTTGTTAAGATAACAAAGTATGATGGTGGTGTTATTAGATTTGGTGATAATGTTCCTAAGTTTATCATTGGACTAAGATTGATTTCTCTAGATGGTAAGACTAATATTGATGATGTACTACTTGTTGATGGACTTAAGCATAATTTGTTAAGTCTTGGATAGCTTGTAGAAAAGGGTTATCAACTGGATCTCATTAATGGGAAATGTTATAGTAGAAGAAAGTCAGAAAATTTAATTGCAACTAGCACTAATTTATGGGGTAATGTATTTGAGCTGAACACATGTAATGTTTCTATTATCTCTATTTGAGCATTAGATGTTGTCATTAGTATCGAAGTGGATCAGTCGGTTATCTATGTTGACCAGTCGGTAAAAGGAAGAACTACAAGCTACAATACGCTAGTCGGTTAAATAATCAAGCCTTCATAATGAGTATTCACAAGGCAGTACCAAGAACTAAATGGAAATAGATTTAACTGAGTACTAGAGAAGTTTTATTGAGCATTAGAGTATAATGAGCACCAAGCATCAGTAAACACCAAGCAGACTGGACACCGAGGGCCAGTATATTAAATGAGCAAAAAAGGTTGTGTTCACCAAGAAATTTAGGAAACAACATAGTAATCAGTAATGGCACATCTACCTATGCATACAGTTACATAGATTCATAAAATATTTTACGGGTATGTGCATGATTATGGTATGCCAAAAAATGGCGATGTGAAAAAGAAGTCCTGATTGATAGATTCTTTGGAAAACAACTATAACTTTCAAATAAATTCACATTTTTTAAATCTGAAATATACATCTCATTCTATACTTTACCTAATACAATAATAATAACAATTCTTCTAGTTTGATGAAGTTTAGACTAAGTTAAGGTGGTCAGACATGAGAGTTTTTATATTCAAGAAGTTTTGTGGAAGAAAAATCATAATTAATTATTTACTTGGAAAAAGAATACAAAAAAATATATATCAAATCCGAACATGAGTCTAATAATTTGATCTATAATCTTATAAAAAAATATTATCATTTGATTTTGTTTAACGTGGTTAGACATACACCTACTTGTTATCTTTCTAGTCCTGATTTATAGACTTATTGAAAAATAACTATAAATTTCAAATTGTATAACATTTTTGAAATCCAAAACATGTGTCACATTCTATGCTTTTCCTACTACAAGAAAAATAAATAAAAAATTAATTTGATAATGTTTACACTAAATTAATGTGGTTAGATACAAGAGTTTTTGTATTCTGGAAAAGTTGTAGAAGAAAAATCATAATTAATTATTTACTTGAAAAAAAATTACAAAAAAATATGTGTCACATTTGGACTTGAGTCTACTACTTATATCTTGAATCTTGTAAAAAAAATTTATCATTTGATTGGGTTTAAGGTGGCCAGACATACACCTACTTCTTATTTTTTTCCTCAAATTTTGTACTACTACATTGAAATTTGAAATTTTCAACATATAGAATATATTTTTTTCAAAAAAGGATTATTATCTTAGAAACTAAATTCAATTTTCTACAAATTATCTTCTTACATATTTTTGATAGAATGTTTATAACTTGTTCAAATTTTTATGTCAACTTGCCTAAACCTGATTTTCTGAATTTTCATTGCCACTTAAGGGCCTAGTTTGGTATACCATGATCCTGCACATACCCTTACCAAGATCAAGGATTATTTATTGTAGATGCAATCATTAAATGTTATGATGATTCCTATGTAAAGATAGATCTAGGTTAATTTTGTACACCATAGATCTTAGGTTTTCCTAAGAAGATGTAAACCTAATTAGGTAATGGAAATCATAGAAGTTTGCTATATATTTATAATTCATGTCATTTTGACACAAGGTGAATAAGGGAAAGTAATGAAAGAAAGTGAATCAAACAAAAGATATTGAAGTAGTAGCCACCTTCAAGACATTAGAATTCAGCCATGGTTTGCATGTAGGAGCAGTGATCAAAGATATAATTCAGTTTATTCAGAAAAAGTCAAGAATACCAAGAAGAACAGAGGACAGATTACTACACATAGAGGTGATATTCATTCAGTATATCATAGATTTGATTCAGATAAAGTATATTTATCATTTAGAGATACTTTTTTTTATTCTTTAATCATTGTAATAGAGTTAGTAAAATCTCCTAAAAAAGTAGACTTAACAATCTGTTTGTAAGTCTCTTAACTGAGTACACACTCAATTAGTGTTGTTTAAATCCTTTAATAGGGTAGATCTAGTCAATCTGATTGGTGCAAGAGCAGCTAGGCTACCTTCCTAGTTCTATGTAATTTTGGCTTGTATCTAACCTTTTCCAAGGCAAAAGTGTGTTTAATTTGGACCTTAGAAGGTCTTGCATGTGTGTGACTAGGTGGATAGATAGTTAGTATCTAATCTAACCTAGTTTAGCTAGATTCCTTTATTGCTAAATTTTGGCTTGATTAGGGAAATGAGTCTAAATGTGTCTTAAACCTTGGCATAGTAAAGGAGATACCTTATTAGGCTTAAATGAGGTTAGTTCTTTGAACTAAGTGGGATAGAGGCCCAAGAATATAGGATACCTCATTATTGCAAAAGATGCTAAAAGTTGTCATGACAACATTTGCAACTTTGTGCAAATGTTGCATGCAACTCGACCACATTAGATCCCCACCATTCTAGAAGTGGGAAATGAATTCCAAGGCCTAAAAAGATGGACAAATTATCTTATGATACTGAATGGCTCATGTTTCGAGGTAGATGTGATTGTAAATAAGTTTTTGAGTTGAATAGAAGCTCTACAATACTAGTTTTAGAGGTTATCCGAGCATTCTTGTGTGACAGTGCATTCTTGTGGATTTAACTCTTTGATTTAGTTTTAGGTCTATATTGATAGGATAGTTTTAAGACTTTTTCTTTCTTTGTGCAAGTAGTTTACAGATAGTTTATTGCCTCCAATAAATTTGTTATTGTTTAGAGAATCTACTGGTCCAGTCCAGACCTCTTTGTGTTTCCATGCCTCCCCCATGAAATCTAACAACAAAATATTCCTAATGTTGGATGAATGTTTTAGGGGAGCCAATTTATAGTAGGAATCTAGAGGTAGGAGTCCTAAAGAGTCAAGCTTATAATTTTAGAGTCATGCCCTAGGTGAGACTAGAGTGTCCGGTTAGAGGTGTGACAGTGAGAAAATGAGTGTTTGCATGCAGGGGAAAGGAAGATTGTAAGAAAAAATTATGGTACCAGTTAGCACATGAAGTTTTCATTTCATGTTAGTGAGATTGAGGATTGATCAATCCATCTGGGTGAGTTTCAAACAAGAAATCATCAAAGTCCTAGAAACTAGGCCTATTAGCCCTATTAGCCCTATTAGCCCTACTTTGTAGGAAGCCTATGTATGGAGTTCATAGGACCCTAAATCTTCTTGAATATTTTATAATTCCCAAAAGGGTACTCAAATGTAAAGTTTGTAAATTGCAGGTTATTTGGGAAGATTTTTCAAGAAATTGGAAAAAGACCCTGTCAAGGGCTACAAGGAAACTAGGCCTGAGTAGGCCTCTATAAGACTAGTTCTTAGACTGGATTGAAAAGGGCTTTGAGATCCACCAAAATAGATTCAAATGGAAACATAATGGAAGTTTTCAAGGTATTTGGTACCCCTGCAACCACTTTGGTAGTTTGTGTGAGAGTGGCACTTGGAGTCTTCTAAGTGTTGGAAAGCATTGAAACAAAACTTAAAGGTGAATGTCCTTCACAGCTAAGCACAAGGAGATTAACTCTTAGAGTAAGATTTTGGTAAGGTTTTAAGTTTTTCAGCTAAAAATATTAAGATCATAGAGGAGAGTAGGATCCAATTGGAGGAAGACAAGAAAGGTCTTCATAGCACTTGTGTGAGCACACCAAGAAGAACATACACCACTGATTATTACTCCTGATAGGGTAAGATCACGAGAAGTGATCAAAACTTGTAGCCTTAACTAACATAATTTATTATCAATAGTAGTGAATAATTTTTGGGTTTAATCCCCACCACAATTTTTACCTTCTAACAAGGGTGCCTACGTAACCAAAATACTTGTGTTATGTGATTGATTTATTGTTTTTTTTCATGCACTTTACATTTACCAAGTCAATTGAATGAATGTTACAAACAATGGATTCATTTGGATAGATTAGATACTACTATTTGTAGATTGAGTATTTAGTTAAAAGTTTTGAGGGCACTAATTCACCCCTCCCCTCTCAGTCCCTTATCTTTCCATTCCAACAGCTTCTTGTTTCATTGTGAAGATTGATGACAGTTTGTTATGGTATAAAATATTTTTTCATGTGAATTTTGATAATATTTTGAAGGCTTACAAATGTTTTAATGTAAGATTGAGAAAGATGATTGAAATTTCTGATGTAAGATTTGATGAGAAGTTTCAAATTCAGGAAAGAGTTTATGATTATAGTCAAAATTCAGATAAAAGAGAAGTTGTTACAAATCAAGAAGGACCTTTTGAAGTTCATCATGAGATGGAAATATGTTTGAATGAATCTATTAATATTTAAAAGAAACCAAGGTATGTAAAGAAGAACCACCCTAAAAATAAAATCATTGGTGATGTTAATAAAGGAATGGTGACAAGGTCTAAACTAAGGAATGAAATTTGTTTCATTTGTCAAGTTGAACCTAAAACTATTGATGAAGCTTTTAAGGATGAATCTTGGACTAAAGAAATGATGGAAACATTGGATCAGATAAAGAAAAACAATACTTTGGAACTAGTTCCTAGACCTAAAGACAAGAATGTGATAGCAACTAAACAGGTTTTCAGAAATAAGATGAATAAAGAAGCGATAATTTTAATAAATAAAGAAAGAATTGTTTGTAAAGTATACTCTCAACAAGAAGGCATATAATTTGAAGAAACATTTTCTCATGTTGTTAGGTTGGAGGTAGTAAGACTATTTATTACTTATGGTGCCTATAAAGACTTCAAATTATATTAGATGGATGCTAAATCTACATTTCTTAATGGTGATGTAGAGGAAGAAGTTAAGATTGAGAAACCTGGTGGATTTCCTTAGGAAAAATATGAGGATATTGTATGTAAATTGAAGAAGGCATTGTATGGACTGAAACAAGCACCTAGAGCATGGTATGTGATATTTGATAAGTATCTACAAAGTCTTGGTTTTAGAAAAGGTAATGTTGATAGTAATTTATATTTGAGAACTAGTAAAGAATGAATTCTAATAGTTAAATTTTTTGTGGATAACATTATTTTTGGAGGCAATGATGAGATGAGTAAGAATTTATCTATAGAAATGGAAAATGAATTTGAGATGTCAATGATAGGTGAAATGAAAATTTTCCTTGGTTTAGAAATTAATCAGAGAAAAGATAGAATTTTCATTTCTCAGTAAAAGTACCTTAAAGAGATGTTAAAGAAGTTTAGGATGGAAGATTGTAAACTTGTTAGAACACCCATAGTTACTGGTTATAAACTTACTAATACTGATGAAAGTGTAAATGTTTTTTTTTTAGAAGAAGTATAGATCAATGATTGGAGGCATACAATATATAACCCATACCAAAGCTAACATAGATAATATTTTTGGAATTGTTGGGAGATATAAAGAAAATCCTAAAGAGACTCACCTTGTTATTGTGAAAAGGATATTTATATACTTGAAGGGAACACTTGAGTATGGATTATGTTGTGAAAAATATGATGATTTTGTGTTACATATTAACTGACATTGATTGGGAAGGAAGCATGGATGAAAAAAAAATTACCAGTGGAGGTTCATTTTTCCTTGGGAAAAGATTGGTTTCATGGCTAAGTAAGAAGTAGGATTGTATAGCTCACTCTACTGTTGAATAAAAATATGTTGTTGATTCTATAAACTACACTCAAATTGTTTGGATGAAGCAGATGATGAAATACATTGGAATATTTTTTGAAGAATATGTGGTTATACACTGTGATAATACTAGCACAGTGAATATGTCGAAGAATCTAGTTATGCATTCTAAAAAAAACATACATCAATAAATTATCATTTCTTAAGAGACAAGGTTGCATAGAAAGAGATCAAATTGGAGTTTATTAGCATAAAGGAATATATAGCAAAAATATTTACAAAACCTTTTTGAAAAGATACCTTTGAATATCTTAGAGGTATCCTAGGTGTGAGAACCCCTCCTTGTGAGAATTAATTGATGCAGGAATCCATTAGTCTAGTGGTTATTAGAGCTATATCACTTATGGACTTGATGCTTGGATGTACTCCTCAGGGGGAGAGATCGCATGAACAAAAAATAGCACATTTTGGTGATTTTACACTTGAGATGAGATAATCAAAGAATAGATAATGACACACTTTTCCATTCACATCAAAGGGGGAGAGATTCAGTGAAAATCCCTACTATTTTAGGGAAGATTATATTGAGAAGATTGTAAAGATGATACTGAGAAAATTGTATTGAGGTGACTACTTTTGGGTTGATGAATTTTCTCATATGTTACCATTAATGCCAAAGGGGGAGATTTTTGGAATTGGTTTTGTAATATATGTTGAATCTCACTATTTCTCATTGCTATCAACATATGCTTTAGATGAAGTCATGCAAACTGGTTAACAATGATATATGGATGACTAAAAAAAGTATACAGTACCTTACAGTTGTTTCAGAATATACAAATATAGGAATATGAATAGGGATAAGTTGTGACCTTATGTCTAAGGTCTCTTGGATTAATGTTGTAGATGGAATAAGTTACAATTATTTTCGTGAAGACTCAAAATTGGACTGTTACAATAGACAGTGACAAAGTTAGTCTTTGTATTTTTGAGATAAATCTTATGCGAGCATGATTTGTGACACATAAAGATAGGAATATGAAATGGGATGAATTTTGAACTTGTGTCTAAGGTCTCTTGTCTTAGTGTTGCAGATGGAGCGAGTTACAATTGTTTTAGTGAAGACTGGTTATTGGATTGTTATAGTAGATAGTGACAAAGTTAGTCTCTATATTTCTTAAATAAATCTTATGCGAGCATGATTTGTGACCTGTGAGCTTAACACGTGATAGAAGACATGTTGGATAATATTATTTGTTATTATGAAGTTGTTGTGTTCATGGTAATGTCAGCTAAAGCATGTGGACTTGTGAAGATGTATTTGGAGTTGAATGGAGATGTGTAACATGTTTTGAACATGGTGAGCATGGATTTTGGATCCTAGAGTGTATTTTATGTAATGTAACTATTGTATACTTGTGTAAGGTACCGTGTGTATCTTAGAAAGAGTCTATTAAATTAATTGTTCATTGGGTAAGTCTTAATTGGTTGACCTAATTAATTATTGTAATAGGGTATAAAGAAGAGTTTTTTTTTGAGAATAAAGTGAGATATTTGGAGGGAAGATAAGATTTTTTATTTTTGAAGCCTTCTAGATGTACAATCAAGATTTTTATTGAGGAGCTTCATTGGAACTGATCACGAAAAGACAATTGCTAGAAGACAGTTCATTGGATTGTATATCTTTTATATAATTATATTTTAGATAGTGAGTACTAAAGGTTTATTTAACATTCTTTAGGTAGTATGACTTGGTAGTGAGCCTACCATTTCTTTCTCTTGACTCCTCACATGGTCTATCCTTTAACATGGGATATGTACTATATGCACATTAATAGGCTCTTAACATGGCTAAATATTTTAGTAGGGATACTATACTTTTAGTACATCATTTGTGGGTGCTAATTCCCACCAGGGTTTTACCTTTAATAAGGTTTCCTCGATAACAAGATATTGTGTTATGGTGTTTCATTCATTGTGTTAATATTATGATTAAGTGTTTTTTTTTATAAAGAGTAAAGTTTAATATTTTATCTCTCAATTGATTCACCCCCCTCTCAATTGTGTGGGTGGACTATTATTCCTATCATTCCTATCATGTATTCTTATAAGAAAAACTTGGATACCTTAACCATAACCAAACTTCAACAACCATGTATCAATATATTATAACATGCATGGAAAAATATATTCTTAGTATTTAAACATACACCACATAATCATTACAATGTAAAGTTTCATATTCATAACCTACTTGTGTTCAAAACAAAGAAGTATAACATGCATGGTCTTATAGTAGACCTCATACTTTAGCCACACCACATTATATTAAGACAATGAGGAATGAAAAATGTACAAAAATATTCATGATATAATATAATTGTAGCACCGAAACCAAAAGAGTATTACAACCCTCAAAAAACTTAAATCGTTGACTAGGATTTATCATAGAGACACACAAAAATGTATACAATGACTATCATTCAAGAACCCATATGACATATAGCAACAATGATAAATAAAAAATCATCTCATGTATGCAAGACATACATTTACTATATGCAACAAGTAGCATATGTAGTACTACATAAGAACTTCATGGGTTCACGTGTAACTGACCTCGTAAGGTTTTATAATGATTATGACAAAAAAACATTATAATCATATAACAACATGCATCTAAACATTCATTAACAAAAATGAATAATTATGTGAAAGGAAGGTCAAGACATGAATGAAGAAAAAACAACAAAATAAAAATGAACAAGAACACATGTGTAAAGATCTTTAGATGAGAATCTTTGAAATATCCTATAATCTTTGTGCCAAACTATTTATTAATAA